>OZ024746.1:101733088-101845588 GCA_964016885.1 Eledone cirrhosa
CCAGCACTATGTGTCAATAATTGTCACAAGTGTAGTGTTTGTACCAGAGTTTTCAAGTCGTTGGCTGGACTAAAAAGTCACACTCATTCAGCGCATCGGTAGGGGTTCTCCTACATGGATATAAAGTAGTGGCCGTACTCGAAAACGAGTTGGCAGCCACCATATGTGTATATATATATATATATATATGTGTGTGTGTATATTATCATCATCTTCATTTAACGTCCATCTTCCACGCTAGCATGGGTTAGACGGGAGTTGTCCCACTTGAGGCAAGGTTGGTCGGATGACAGTGTCTCACTCATATAGGACTATCTGGCAGGTTTTCTATGGCTGGATGCCCTTCCTAACACCAACCACATTTACAGTGTGGAACAGGGAACTTTTTACCGTATTACCTACACGGCCACATTACAGCATGGACTGTGTGTTTTTTGTCCTTAGGAATTTGCCCTTAGGAAAGACCAGATACCTCCATAAAAACACTTTTCAAAGATCTCCCTGTATAGATAAGAAATGCATAATCTGTAAACTAAGCCCCCATATTAACTGCAAAACTAGAAACATAGTATATAGCATAAGATGTACTGAAGGACAATGTAAAGATAAGAATATAGTTTTCATAGGCGAGACAGCTCGTAGTATAGCAGAACGATTAAATGAACACTGGCGAGAGCTTCAAGATAGAAAAGAATCATCAGTACTCCACCAACATGCTAAAGTAGAACATAAGGGCAAATTTTGAGAACATAGAAATAAAAATAAAATCTACGCAGAGAAAAGATGCAATGTTTAGACAAATCACAGAGGCAATAAACATAAATGAACTCCAACTAAAATTAAATAGAAAACATGAATGGAATAGCAACATCACAACCTACAATTAAGGACAAAATGAAAACACACACACATAGAACAAACAACCAACCAGTAACATGTAAATAAACAAATAAAAACACACACAGACACCCGGATGTAACACATGCGCAAACTAAGCACACAACACACACAAAAACAATATGACGTAGGACAGAACAAAGGAGAGACACAAAACAAAGAAAAGAATCCCCAGTCACAGAATGTGTGACGAAAGAACTTTGACAATATATGAACAACCGCCCGGTTGTGGAACCAACCAACCAACCGGAAATTTATAAATTTTTAAATTTATAATTTAATTTATAATAAATTGGAGTGAAAGCAACTGGTGTGTGAGTTTTTCCCCAAAGTATAACAATATCGGTTTCAACACACGTTTTCAGATAAAGAATCTTGCTAAACAAATTCAGAAACGAAATATATATTATATATATATGTTAAGTATTTCCGTAGAAAAAGGTGCAAGAAAGAAGAGTGCTCTATGTATAGTACAGAGCTATTTAATTACATAATAAACAACACAATACAATTATTCCATTACTAGGAAACTAGACGATCCTAACAGAAACGTCCAGTATGCTCATCAGATGAAATATTTATGTTATGGACATAAGATTTGAAATTAATATCGATTAAAAATGAAAGTGAGGGTGAGAAAAAATATACACAAAAATGTACACACAGATTCAGATGTACAAACATGTATATACAGATAAAAATATATCCGTGCATCTATACAACAAAATACATTCTTACATGATAACTGCATCAAACACGTATTCACAATCATACGTATAGAAACATATATCTACATACACTCACACACACACACACACACACATATATATATATATATATATATATATATATATATATATATATATATATATATATATATATATATATATATATATATGTATGTATGTATGTATATATATATGTATATATATATATATATATATATATATATATATATATATATATATATATATATATATATATATATATATATATATATATATATATATATATATATATATATACACACATACACACACATATATACACACACGCACATATATACAAGCAAGGAAAAGCGGACGTAAAATGGTGATGATAATGATATATATATATATTGCAATCGAAAAGTTGTGAGTTCAATTCTCAGACTGGGTGATGTGTTGTTTCCTTGAACAAGACACTTTATTTCACATTGCTCCAGTTTACTCAGCTGTAGAAATGAGATGATAGGACTGGGATCCCTATCATTCCACTGCAAAGTGGTCGTGGAGGTGCCACGGCAAACAAGCATCCAGCCCACACTGTAAAATGGACGTGTAGGCGCCACGGAAAAAAGCACCCAGCACTCACTCTAAATAAGGTTGGTGTTAGGAAGGGCATCCAGCTGTAGAAATCAAGCCAGAATCAGTTCCCATATCAGCAAGGCATGGTCAGCCGACCGGACACTGCCCACAACAGGACAACCCATCTAACTCATGCTAGCATGGAAGAACGGACGTAAAATGGTGATGATGATGATGATGATATATATATATATATATTGTTATACTTTGGGAGGGTCATGTTGTCAATAAAAACACACACACCTGTTAGTTTTCACTTCAATTTATTATAAATTTCCGGTTGGTTGGTTCGATAACCGGAAGGTTGCTTATATATTGTTAAAGCTCTTTTGTCACACATTCTGTGACCTCCTTAGTGACTAGGTTTTTATTTTGTTTTTGTGTGTTGTGTGTTTAGTTTGCGCATGCGTTACATCCAGGTGAGTGTGTGTTTTTGTTTATTTATGTGTTTATTTACTTGTCACTGGTTGGTTGTTTGTTCTATCTGTGTGTGTCAGATTTGTTTTGTTAGTTTGGTTTTTGTGTGTGTCTGTATGTCTTCATTTTGTCCTTAATTACTAGTTGTTGCTATTCCACTCATGTTTTCTGTTTAATTTTGGTTGGAGTTCGTTTATATTTGTTGCCTTTGTGATTTGCATTGCATCTTTTCTGTGTGTGGATATAATTGTTATCTCTATGTTCTCTAATGTGCCCCTATGTTCTATTTTGGCATGTTGGTGGTGTACTGATGAGTGCTTCCCATCCTGGAGTTCTCGCCAGTGTTCACTTACACCATCTCCTCTGCTACAGGCTGTTTCACCTATGTATGTTATGTTCTTATTCCTACACTGTCCCTCAGTACATCTTATGCTATATACTACGTTCCTAGTTTTGCAGTTAATTTGTGGGCTTAACCTGCAGACTATGCCTTTCCTATCAACACAGGGGGTTCTTTGAAATGGATATGTTTTGCTTATTAGGGTTTTTATGGGAATACCTGGTCTTTAAACCATCTTAATATTTGATTTAGACTTGTCTAGGGCCCTTCTAAATCTATAAGCTAGTTCGCCTCTAGGGGTTGTATTGACGAACATTACACTCTGGTATTTATTGCTATCATACCATGACTTTATTTTATTTGTCTTATTCCTAATCCTTTCTATTCTGTTCCAAAATGTGCTCCTATACAAGGGACAAGTTCCATTTGCATCATTTTCTACAATCTTTGTCCATTTGGTTCTAGCTCCTTTATATACCCTGATCTTGTCTCTCTTATTGTAACCAGAGAACTGCATGTGGTGGATGAAGTGTTCTATGTGTCTCTCTAATTCTTTAGGGTTGCACATTCAGGACACGTTCCTCATCACCCTTACTAAGTCCGCAATCAGTATGTTGATTTTTATGTTGTCCGAAACAGCTGAGTTTCGGTGGATCAGGTATTTGGAGGTCATGGGTTTGGCATAATGTGAATGGAGGATTTGCGTTGTATTACTAATAGTTTCCAACCAGAGTTCTGTGTCTAGTACAGATAATCTATGGTTGGGGTGTTTATTTGGGTAGTCTATAGAAACTTTAATACTCTGGTGGATGGCGTTAGCTATTTGCTGGATACTTTCCATGGTGATCTTCTCTAATTCCTGACTGTTCTCCTGTGGAGGTGATTTTACTACAATATTTATGTCATCTACGTAGCGAGAGTACATAGCCAGGGTTATAAAATTGTTGTCTAATTTTCCTTAAGTCTTCTGTCCCACCATACCATAAAGAGGTTAGCTATGTCACCTGCAATGCTAAGGCCAATGGCATATGTTTTGCTATTAAATTTTAACATATGTTCCTAAATGGTTAGTTTTATACTGGCCCCACCGCATGTGCGATCATTGTCTTTAATTCATCATGGTTTTCGGGGGTCCGTATGGCTCTGGTCCACCCGCCCCATCTTTCTGTGTGGGTCTTCTTGGTCATTGAGGTAATGGTGGGTGGGTGATCTGCCTCTTGCTGGCCTTGTGGGACAGAGGCAGCTGAGGTCATGTGTGTCTAAATATTCCTTATTGTATGTGAGTTTAAGTAGGAATTCCAGCTCACTGGTATCAATCCCACAGAATTCCACATTGCTCTTGTAGTGACCTACATTCCGCGGGCTCACATACATTCTCTGTGCGTGATTTGGCTCAGTTCAGCCAATCAACGCCAGTAGAAGAGGATGTATCCCTACGCGCCCTGAGGAAGAAATTCCCCGCGAAGATTTGAAGAATCTGTCTCTTGTACCAGGAACTTCGAACCAGCAACACGCACAATCTAATGGTGAGATTTTGCACCCCTAGCCTCGCCGGCTTTCCGGCGCAATGGCACATTCCCTTTTGTAACCTCTTTTTATCTGTAACTTCAACCATATAAGTTAACAAACATTGTTTGTGCTACATCAAAAATAAACATACATTTCATCTCTAATTTCTGCTGTTGAAATCATGATTATGTTACTCGTGTCTCAATAACATCTATAATCCATGCTGCTGGAATTGGCGACCTGACGAAGGGAATATTGTAAATACAAAGATGGTAAATAGATCGAGTGACCTTCCCTCACGTCTATGTCGACAAGACAATCCAACGAGGATACTATCACTTTACCACACTGTGACCACTGGCCACAGCTACACTGGACACTGCCACACTAACGACCATCATACTTCTACCCTGCTAAAGTGGCGACCACTATTAATCATACTGCTACACTGCTAAACTCTCGCTGATTATTTCTATGCATTTTTCCACAGCAAAATCAACGTCGATGGATGGGTATAGGGACACTACATCCATACTACCTATTGTACAGCCTGTTAGGTCCCTAGACAGGTTGCTTTCGTTGATTCTGCTGATGAGGTCCTCCGTGCAGTCACATATATCTGGGGACATTTCGATGATAGGGCGTATGATCAGGGAAAGGCTGTACAATGACCTAATATAAAACCTCTGTTCTTTGCTAGCCTACCTGAGATCCCACTATATGTCTTGTGTACCCATAGTTTACATTTGAGGCATGGAGTTTCTACCTACTCCTTTCCTGCATAACGAGCAAAAGAAAATATATTTATTTAGAAATACAAACCACATCTAAATAGTCTCTAACCACCCACCTACACAGATACATGCAACATTTTTCACCTTGCTAATGGAATGATTAACCTTATTGGTGTTGTTGCTGTTGCCATGGTTATTATGTTATCACATGAGCCTCTCTACCTGAATAGAGAAGGGAATAAATTGCTACACATTCATATACACACAGACACACACACACACACATATATATCTACACACACACACACACATATATATATCTACACACACACACACACACATATATATATATATACACACACACACAGTCATGTACAATTCTTATTTATTTTGCTGATTGGTTCATCGTTATAATTATTATTCTAGTTGTCATTATGTTGAAGATAAATTTCTATTTATTAGCCACAAGGGCGCACACAAAAGGGACAGTACCATGACATATGGCGGGGATTTTACATGTAGTCGAGTAAGAAATGAAAATAACAACAGTTTAACAAAGCAAATCAACAATCGAAATCCCCAATAGGGGGGAGGCGCTTCAACGGGTTGTTGCATACCCCGTAGAAATAACAACCCTCAACTCCAGGAACATGAAGTGCAAGTGCTCCTTTCCTCCTTTCTTCCTCTTCCTTGACCTACAGGTTTATATACAGAGAAGGCCCAATCACTCGGGTCATTTTCGCTACATTCACCCACCTTTCAGCAAATTGGCTGGGATGCAAGCCTCTCTCTCCGCTCTTATTTTCCTCCTGGAATGGTATTTAAAGAAGGTAATAAGTTGTTGTCTGGAGAAAAAGGCGTCTGTCCTCAGCCCTCTCAGGACTCGGTGATCAACTGTATTTGTCCCACACGTGACAGTAGTCGCTCTACATAGCTCCACAGGTCGGTTACACCTGGGCAGTGTACGACTGCATGCGAGATGGTTTCAATGTCCCGCTCGCATCTCGCACAGATCCTTTTTGCGGGATCTCTGCCCGTGCGTCCGTGCCTGTAGAGCTTGTCTCGAACTGGCAGAGCTCCTCGGTAGCACTGCCGTGCCATGGACTTTTGGAAGTTGTCCATGGGTCCCAGTCGGAAAGTCCTACCGAACAGACTGGCTAGTTCTCTCTCATCGACGCCCAGAGTCTCTCCGAGAACGTCGTCGCACCTGTCCTCAACTAACCTTCTATAGAATGTTGAGTTGGAGTCTCCGCTGATTGCTGGGTCCGCTTAGTAGAGGGCTGTGAGTGCCTGGGAACATTCAATGTGTCAGGCGCCCATTTTTTCGGTCTTTTCTTGACCCAGGACTGCAGCTCCGTTAGTGAGATGAGCAGCGGGAAGGCTTGTCTCACAAACGGGGCCCATACCAACTGGCCGGTCAAGAATACCTGGAGATGCCGTAGCCTCAGCGCGTGTTTTCGCATCATCAGCCACGGCATCACCAGCCCTCCGTTTGAAGGGTGCTGGCAGCAGATGGATCTTCTCACCAGCGGAGGCTGCTTCTTCCAAAGGAATTGGAATAGCATGCGTTCCATTCTGGTGATTTGAACACAGGGACAAGGCACGACAGTGAAGCGGTAGTAGATGACGGCGCTATGAAAGTGTTCGCCACCTCAGCTCGACCTTTCAAGGATAGTTTGCACTCGGCCCACTTCTGGGTGAGCGCAAACACCTTGGCCGCGACCTCGTTCCAGTTTTTCCCCACCTGGAGGTCTGGCCCGAACCAGACCCCGAGCAATTTCACCGGCCCTTCCGTCCAGCGTCCGACGACGTTGTTGGATGGCATCGGTTTGCCTCTCCATGTACCGAGTTGCAAACCGACGAACTTGTCCGGGTTTAGTTTTGCTCCCATCAGCGTTTCGTATTCTTTCAGTAAGTTGCCGATTACCTCGATTTCCGAGGTGCTCGACACCATTACTGTTACGTCGTCTGCATAAGCCGACGATGCTTTCCGCAGTCCTGGTTCCAACGGGATGCCCTGTAACAGCTCCAATTTCCGTAGTAGTGGCTCTAGAGTCAATATATACAGAATGGAGGAGAGAGGGCATCCCTGTCGGATGGAACGCGTGATTTGGAACCGCTCTGAAAGGAAGCCGTTCACCTTGACTCTCGAGCAGATGTTGCTGTATGTGGCAGCAATCGATCCTCTGAAGACGGGTTCGAAACCGGCCGCCTTAAGAACTGCTTCCTGGCATCGATGGTCGACCCTATCAAAAGCCTTAGACTGATCCAAATTGATCAGAGCCCCCACCGAAGCCAGGTTTACACCCTACCCTCTCTATGATGTATCGCATGAGGTGGAGGTTGTCGTGTATGGACCTGTTCGGGATTGTGCTTCCCCTACCAGCTTCCCGACGACAAGCGCCAAGCTCTTTGCTAACACCTTGGCCAAAATCTTTAACTCTGTGTTGAGCAGAGTTATAAGCCTGAAATTGCCTATCACGTCCCCCTTGTTCTCGTCTTTTCTGATCAGCGTTACTAAGTGTCTGCCCACAGAACTGGGAATTCTCCCGTTCTTCTGCCAGTTGCAGTAGACCGCTTTGAGGACACCAGAGAACAAGTCTGGCATGCCTATGTAGCTGACAGACATTCCTTCCATCAGTTAGACGTGAGTTATAAGTCGACAGAGTCACAGACATTCCTTCCATCAGTTAGACGTGAGTTATAAGTCGACAGAGTCACAGACATTCCTTCCATCAGTTAGACGTGAGTTATAAGTCGACAGAGTCACAGACATTCCTGCCATCAGTTAGACGTGAGTTACAAGTCGTCAGAGTCACAGACATTCCTTCCATCAGTTAGACGTGAGTTATAAGTCGACAGAGTCACAGACATTCCTTCCATCAGTTAGACGTGAGTTACAAGTCGTCAGAGTCACAGACATTCCTTCCATCAGTTAGACGTGAGTTACAAGTCGTCAGAGTCACAGACATTCCTTCCATCAGTTAGACGTGAGTTATAAGTCGACAGAGTCACAGACATTCCTTCCATCAGTTAGACGTGAGTTACAAGTCGTCAGAGTCACAGACATTCCTTCCATCAGTTAGACGTGAGTTATAAGTCGACAGAGTCACAGACATTCCTTCCATCAGTTAGACGTGAGTTACAAGTCGTCAGAGTCACAGACATTCCTTCCATCAGTTAGACGTGAGTTATAAGTCGTCAGAGTCACAGACATTCCTTCCATCAGTTAGACGTGAGTTACAAGTCGTCAGAGTCACAGACATTCCTTCCATCAGTTAGACGTGAGTTATAAGTCGACAGAGTCACAGACATTCCTTCCATCAGTTAGACGTGAGTTACAAGTCGTCAGAGTCACAGACATTCCTTCCATCAGTTAGACGTGAGTTATAAGTCGACAGAGTCACAGACATTCCTTCCATCAGTTAGACGTGAGTTACAAGTCGTCAGAGTCACAGACATTCCTTCCATCAGTTAGACGTGAGTTATAAGTCGACAGAGTCACAGACATTCCTTCCATCAGTTAGACGTGAGTTACAAGTCGTCAGAGTCACAGACATTCCTTCCATCAGTTAGACGTGAGTTACAAGTCGTCAGAGTCACAGACATTCCTTCCATCAGTTAGACGTGAGTTATAAGTCGACAGAGTCACAGACATTCCTTCCATCAGTTAGACGTGAGTTACAAGTCGTCAGAGTCACAGACATTCCTTCCATCAGTTAGACGTGAGTTATAAGTCGACAGAGTCACAGACATTCCTTCCATCAGTTAGACGTGAGTTACAAGTCGTCAGAGTCACAGACATTCCTTCCATCAGTTAGACGTGAGTTACAAGTCGTCAGAGTCACAGACATTCCTTCCATCAGTTAGACGTGAGTTATAAGTCGTCAGAGTCACAGACATTCCTTCCATCAGTTAGACGTGAGTTATAAGTCGACAGAGTCACAGACATTCCTTCCATCAGTTAGACGTGAGTTACAAGTCGTCAGAGTCACAGACATTCCTTCCATCAGTTAGACGTGAGTTATAAGTCGACAGAGTCACAGACATTCCTTCCATCAGTTAGACGTGAGTTATAAGTCGTCAGAGTCACAGACATACCTTCCATCAGTTAGATGTGAGTTATAAGTCGACAGAGTCACAGACATTCCTTCCATCAGTTAGACGTGAGTTACAAGTCGTCAGAGTCACAGACATTCCTTCCATCAGTTAGACGTGAGTTATAAGTCGACAGAGTCACAGACATTCCTTCCATCAGTTAGACGTGAGTTACAAGTCGTCAGAGTCACAGACATTCCTTCCATCAGTTAGACGTGAGTTACAAGTCGTCAGAGTCACAGACATTCCTTCCATCAGTTAGACGTGAGTTATAAGTCGACAGAGTCACAGACATTCCTTCCATCAGTTAGACGTGAGTTACAAGTCGTCAGAGTCACAGACATTCCTTCCATCAGTTAGACGTGAGTTATAAGTCGACAGAGTCACAGACATTCCTTCCATCAGTTAGACGTGAGTTACAAGTCGTCAGAGTCACAGACATTCCTTCCATCAGTTAGACGTGAGTTATAAGTCGTCAGAGTCACAGACATTCCTTCCATCAGTTAGACGTGAGTTACAAGTCGTCAGAGTCACAGACATTCCTTCCATCAGTTAGACGTGAGTTATAAGTCGACAGAGTCACAGACATTCCTTCCATCAGTTAGACGTGAGTTACAAGTCGTCAGAGTCACAGACATTCCTTCCATCAGTTAGACGTGAGTTATAAGTCGACAGAGTCACAGACATTCCTTCCATCAGTTAGACGTGAGTTACAAGTCGTCAGAGTCACAGACATTCCTTCCATCAGTTAGACGTGAGTTATAAGTCGACAGAGTCACAGACATTCCTTCCATCAGTTAGACGTGAGTTATAAGTCGTCAGAGTCACAGACATTCCTTCCATCAGTTAGACGTGAGTTACAAGTCGACAGAGTCACAGACATTCCTTCCATCAGTTAGACGTGAGTTATAAGTCGGCAGAGTCACAGATATTCCTTCCATAAGTTAGATCTGAGTTACAAGTCGTCAGAGTCACAGACATTCCTTCCATAAGTTAGATCTGAGTTACAAGTCGTCAGAGTCACAGACATTCCTTCCATCAGTTAGATGTGAGTTATAAGTCGACAGAGTCACAGACATTCCTTCCATCAGTTAGACGTGAGTTATAAGTCGTCAGAGTCACAGACATTCCTTCCATCAGTTAGATGTGAGTTATAAGTTGACAGAGTCACAGACATTCCTTCCATCAGTTAGACGTGAGTTATAAGTCGTCAGAGTCACAGACATTCCTTCCATCAGTTAGATGTGAGTTATAAGTCGACAGAGTCACAGACATTCCTTCCATCAGTTAGACGTGAGTTATAAGTCGTCAGAGTCACAGACATTCCTTCCATCAGTTAGATGTGAGTTATAAGTCGACAGTCACAGACATTCCTTCCATCAGTTAGATGTGAGTTATAAGTCGACAGAGTCACAGATATTCCTTCCATCAGTTAGATGTGAGTTACAAGTCGTCAGAGTCACAGACATTCCTTCCATCAGTTAGATGTAAGTTATAAGTCGACAGAGTCACAGACATTCCTTCCATCAGTTAGATGTGAGTTATAAGTCGACAGTCACAGACATTCCTTCCATCAGTTAGATGTGAGTTATAAGTCGACAGAGTCACAGATATTCCTTCCATCAGTTAGATTTGAGTTACAAGTCGTCAGAGTCACAGATATTCCTTCCATCAGTTAGATGTGAGTTACAAGTCGTCAGAGTCACAGACATTCCTTCCATCAGTTAGATGTGAGTTACAAGTCGTCAGAGTCACAGACATTCCTTCCATCAGTTAGATGTGAGTTATAAGTCGACAGAGTCACAGACATTCCTTCCATCAGTTAGATGTGAGTTATAAGTCGACAGTCACAGACATTCCTTCCATCAGTTAGATGTGAGTTATAAGTCGACAGAGTCACAGATATTCCTTCCATCAGTTAGATGTGAGTTACAAGTCGTCAGAGTCACAGATATTCCTTCCATCAGTTAGATGTGAGTTACAAGTCGTCAGAGTCACAGACATTCCTTCCATCAGTTAGATGTGAGTTATAAGTCAACAGAGTCACAGACATTCCTTCCATCAGTTAGATGTGAGTTATAAGTCGACAGAGTCACAGATATTCCTTCCATCAGTTAGATGTGAGTTACAAGTCGTCAGAGTCACAGACATTCCTTCCATCAGTTAGATGTGAGTTATAAGTCGATAGAGTCACAGATATTCCTTCCATCAGTTAGATGTGAGTTACAAGTCGTCAGAGTCACAGATATTCCTTCCATCAGTTAGATGTGAGTTACAAGTCGTCAGAGTCACACATCTCTCCAGCTTTCTTAACTTTTGAAAATCATGAAACGTATGAAACCAGTAAAGTCATAAATTGTTGGAAATAAACCTTCTTAAAGACTCCATTTGCTTTTTCAACATATTTTTCCTATGTATATTAAACGATGATGATGATATAACAAAGAAAGTGTGGTAAGAAACCAGGAGTACTCGATACTTAGGGTAGTAGAGTGGGTAATATGAAAACAGCCAGGACCCCGATGGTTGAGCTCCGGCTGTTTCGACAGCCAGATCCGAACTAAGCCAGCAGTATTAGAACGGCGGGAATCTAGCTGAATTTATCAAGGGGTACAGTCCATATATGGGCATGCAGTCATAACAAAAAGGTAGAAATATCAAAGCAAACAATCCTAAAAATGTGTTGTTTTTCTTGTCTGTCATGGGGAGTGGTCAATGATCTGGGATGTCATGTACATGGTTAAATTCCTTCACAGCGACGAGGGGGGGGGGGGCAGCCTGAAGAACAAAGGGAAGGGACTAAGAAGACAGTCTGACCTGTGGGTGTCAAGCTAGTCAGGTATTAAGAGAGAAATCTATACAACTATCTTTCATTTATAGAGAATGTAACCTACAATTCAAAGAGGTAAGGATATATTTTCAGCATGTAAGAATCAAGGAAGGTTGTTAGAGAGTGTAAATATGCAAAATCTAACACTTAGCTAAAGAGCAAACCATTTATATGTTAATACTGATTCAGTCCCTAATAAAGAAATTTAGTTATCAATTACTCTAATGCACAGGAAGGGCACCTCAATACACTAATTTACTTGTATTTTCTTTTATAATGATCAGACACCCCCAAAAAATCAATCCTAGTCCAGTAAGGTGTCATAGCTATCTGTTCGGCTGGTTCCATAGGACTGTATGTATATTTTAACAAGAGTCGAAATATTCCGGGTTTACCTAAGGAAGGTTAGGAACTGTTTATAATAGTGTAGATATACAAAGATCCACCTAAGTGTAATTAAAGTGTGTAACTAACGAAGAAAAAATTCTAATTCTACCTAAGTATGGCATTAGGAATGAGATACAACCTTCCTTGTTTCTTACATGCTGAAAATATATCCTTACCTCTTTGAATTGTAGGTTACATTCTCTATAAATGAAAGATAGTTGTATAGATTTCTCTCTTAATACCTGACTAGCTTGACACCCACAGGTCAGACTGTCTTCTTAGTCCCTTCCCTTTGTTCTTCAGAACCCCCATCCCGTCTTTGTGAAGGAATTTAACCATGACATCCCAGATCATTGACCACTCCCCATGAGAGACAAGAAAAACAACAAATTTTTAGGATTGTTTGCTTTGATATTTCTACTTATTTATTATTTTACTGCATGCCCATATATGGACTGTATCCCTTGATAAATTCAGCTAGATTCCCGCCGTTCTAATACTGCTGGTTTAGTTCGGATCTAGCTATCGAAACAGCCGGAGCTCAGCCATCGGGGTCCTGACTATTTTCTTATATATGTGTATTTACCTATATGTGTGTGTGTGCGTTAATTATATGTACACACACACACACACACATATATTTATATGTGTATTTGGTGTATACGTTCGTATGTGTGCAGGTATATGTGTCGCGCCGGTTTACGTATGTGTGTGCGTGTTTACTTGTACATGCATGTATATGCATGCATGGCGTGTGTTTTCGCGTATGCACATGTATGTAGGTATATAGATGCATGTATGTATATATTTAATTATTATTACTTTTATGATTTTAATAACGTCTGTCATTTTCGTTCTACTGATTTATTTACATTATTCTTAACTCCGTAGCTGCGAATCATTCGGTTTTCTAAATAGAATATTAGTCTACGACTTCATTTAGACCATAAACGTGGTTTTGTCTTTGCGTGTAATTGTTCTCATCGCTCCACATAATTGTTTCTACTTTAGGCACAAGGCCAGCAATTACCCAGTGTATTTCTGCTACTTTATTTTATCGACCCCGTAAGGATGAAAGGCAAAGTCAACCTCGGCGGGATTTGAACTCAGATCGTAAAGGGACGTAACTATGCTGGAAAGCATGGCGTCCGACCCTCTAGCGATACTGCCAATCCACCGCTCCACATAATGACGTTTTATCTTCATTTTGTTCCGTTCATTGCCAGGGAACGTCTTCACGAACCAAAGTATCGTCTTCCTGTTTTCCTTCGGTTGCAACGTTTTTCGAAATATTTACTTCTGCGTTCACAGATTGATTTTTTTTCAGTTTCAGAAGATCCCGTTAAGGGTGAAAGCAGAGATTCTTTGCTTAAACTTTAATCTGTTATTTTAATATATATATATATATATATATATATATATAATAGTAATAATAATAAATTTGAAGACTAAAATCCAAAGAGGGCTCGATAAGGATAAATATATAAAATCTGTTATTTTAATAAATATATATATATATTTAATATATATATATATATATTCATAGGAAATCTGAGAGATCTGCATGGTGTGGACGTGGATGTTTTCACGAAACATCTTGACACTCTGCTATCCAGGATCTCAGATGAGCCCACAGCACAATATGAAGGTAACATAAGGGCACCAGTAGCGAACACCCTCTTACACCAATGGCCAGCCAACGCAGGCTGGAGATAGAATGTATAGCCCCAGCAAGGCCTCAGCAGGTAAAAGAGTAATTGAGTAAAAGTGTAAATCATCATCATCATCATCATCATCATCATTTTACGTCCGCTCTTCCCTGCTTGCAAGGGTGGGACGGGTCTTATTCAGCACAGCATCTCTCTACTTGTCACGGTCCTTCGTCATCTCCACCGTGACCTTCAGCGATCTGAGGTCTGTTCTCACCACCTCCGCCCATGTTTTTCCTGGTCTACCTCTACCACGTCTTCCTTCAACTGGCATTTCCTGGCACTTCTTCACCCATCGGTCATCATCCATGCGCATCACATGTCCATACCACCTCAGTCTCCTCTATCGCACACTACATTCTATCCCTCTCAGAGACAGTTTCTCTCTCAACACATTCATACTGGGTCGTTCACGCACATTGACACTGCACATCCAACGGAGCATGCTTGCCTCATTTCTCTCCAGCCGTCGTATATCCTCTGCAGTTGCTGCCCATGTCTCACTACCATGCAGCATCGCGCTCCTCACACAGGCATCATATAACCGGCCTTTCGTACGCAGGGAGAAACCCTTCTTCGTCAGCAGAGGAAGCAGGTCCCTGAACTTCTTCCAACCCATCCTTATTCTAGATACTATGCCTCAGAACACCCCCCTCCCCCTCCCATGCTAATCTGATCTCCTAGGTACCGGAAGCTATCCACCACTTCTATAGCACCCGCCTGCATTTGAAAAATGTGTCTATCAATGCGACTTCTACTGTCTAATTTCCCTGTGCATCTACTTCATACGTATTTCTCCCTACCTGTTAGTTTGCCTGCTATCCCACTACATCTCTTGTCTACCCAGGATCTGCATTGTGTGTATTTTACAGAATTTATGCCAGTTCCTTTTCTGCATATCGAACATGGCCATTTCCCTGACGGAATCAGAGTTTTGTCTTCTTTTCTACTCATCAACACTTTTGTCTTAGCTAGGTTCACTCTCAGTCCTCTTGCTTCCAACTGCTGTTTCCATAGCCAGAATTTATTCTCTAGCTCCTCTACTGATTCTGCTATAAGAACCAAATCGTCAGCATAAAGAAGTTACCATGGACAGCCAGTCTTAAACTCCTCTGTTATGGCTTGGAGGACTATAATGAACAAGAGCGGGCTGAGGACCGAACCTTGATGTACTCCTACTTGTATCTGGAATTCCTCACTAAACTCCATTCCTACCCTGACTTTACTGACAGCACCTCTGTACAAAGTTTGCACTGTCCTCACAAGCCATTCCTCAACACCTAGTTTCCTTAGGGACCACCAGATGACAGATCGAGGTACCCTATCAAAGGCCTTCTCTAGGTCAACAAAGGCTAAGTATAGTGGCTTATTCTTCTCTAAGAACCTCTCTTGTGATTGTCTCACCAAGAAGAGGGCATCTCTTGTACTTCTCAGTACAAAACCAAACTACATCTCATCTAGTTTGACCTTTTCTCTAATTAGTTATGCTAATATCTTTTCTGCCACTTTCATAACCTGATCCATCAGTTTTATACCCCTATAATTGCTCCTCTCCAGAGCATCCCCTTTACCTTTGTAGCAATTTATGAGAATACTGCTGCACCAGTCTTTGGGTATGACACCACTATATATAGCCTGATTGATGATGCATGCAACCAGTTTAGTGCCTACGTCCCTGATGCCTTCAGCATCTCAGCAACTATCCCCGATGGTCCAGCAGCCGTACCATTTTTCATTTCGCCTCTTGGACCCTATATTCGTCAATCTCAATAGCTGGCCCCTCTGTCGGATCTACTGACGGTAATTTCTCTCTCTCCCATTCGTTCTCCACATTCATCAGTCTCTCATAATGATATTTCCAGGTCTTCTTTTTCTGATCATTCGTGACACTAAGTACACCGGCATCATTCCGGACACATTTATCTCCAACAACATCCTGATTAGCACTGACACACTGCCTTGCAATGTGGAACACCGCACGCCTCTGATCTTCCCGTCGCAGAACATTGGCAAACCTCCTACTCTCAGCCTCCCTGCGTGCTAAATACACCTGACGTCTAGCTTCTCTCTTATCGGCTGTATATCCTTCTCTACTCCCACCCTTTTTCCAAGCCTTCCATGCTAGTCTTTTGTCTCTAATGGCCTTATCTACTGTACTGTTCCACCACCAGGTCACTCTCTGTTTGGTTGGAGCTCTGCTCCAGCCACAAGTTTCATCAGTAGCCTGCAGTAAGTTGTCACATAAGCAATTCCAGTTATTATCTATGTCATACGTCTCTAAATCGTCTTCTTTTTCGTCATACACATCTGGAAGGGCTTTCCTAAATTTGTATTTTAGTGAAAGGTCTTTTAGCTTCCAGACCTTTCTTCTCCACGCCTTCATGTATGTCTCATTCCATCTCTTGCTTACTGAGATATCACTAATGACTAACCTATGCTGTGGGGTACATTCTTCCCCAGGGTATCCCTTGGTATTTGACACCATCTGCTTGTCCCGCTGCCTAACTAGTAAGAAGTCAATCTGGCTTATGTGCTCGCCAGATTTGTAGGTTATTAGGTGGTTGGCAGGTATCTGGAAGTTACCGATGAAAGAAACGCCAGTAAAGTCAGTGAGACCGGAGACCAAGGTCACCATTGCTAACAGGGAAGATGGCCTGTTGCCATCCAAGGTCGTCAAACCTGACGTTGCATATTTCATCATCTGCCACTCAGATACAAGTGTCGAGGTCAGTGAGGGGAGATGTGTGGTTGTAGCAAGGAGTGCTACGAAGTGTGTAGAGGAACTCCGGCATAGCAAAGCAGTTCCTCACTAGGAAGAGGGCTGGGTGGGCGTCAATCATGCCCAGTCTGCGCATGAGGGTCATGAGCTGCTAGAGCCTGGACCTGATGGTGGAGCAGATGGCATGTGTGAGGATTGATGACCTGAGGAGGAGAACATCCTCTTTAGGGGTTACCTGTACCTGGTGGAGAATAGATCGCACACGTCTGAGACGGAGGCTGCAAAGCCCTTTCCATCGTGGTTGATATTTACCACCTCGAACTTGGATGATTTGACCTCAAGGCTTTCACCAGAGCAGGAACCACTGAACACTGGTCATGGCAGATTCCATGGGCCTGCCCAACATAGCATCATACAGGTATTAAACATTGAAAGGGGCCGTGATACTCTGAGCAACGTGGTCTATACTGAGAGCAAAGATGAGGGGGTCCAAAGGGTCACTCTGTTGAACCCCTGTGGCTGAAGGTATGACCATGTCAGCAGCAAGGACCATGCTCTGGGGTCCATACAACTGGTAGGCCAGTGGGTATGCAGAGGGGTCTCAACAGAGGGGGGAATGACAGAGGGGGTTCAGCTGAGGTAGGCCTCGAGCAAATGGTCACGAAGTAGGCAGTTAAAAGCATTCCCCCATGTCAAGATTGACAATGAGGTGCCTGGTATTCCTCAATGGACCTGCAGACCACCTTGGCTGCCAGCCTCCAGAAAACATTGTCCACAGCGATGGGGCGTATGCCACCATCTTTCTTCCTGGGAGTAGTCAGTCTGGCCAAAAAGAAGAGGCCTTGGGTATAAGGGCCCAGGGCACCATGGATGAACCTGTTAATTAGTGCCACAACTGCTCTCAGAAGGCAGTGCCTATCTTCGGCTGATAGGGTGAGGGAGGTTGGTTACTTTGTGTTCAGGCCTGGTTTCTACATATTGCAATAGTGTTTCACAATTTTCCACAAAACCTCAAATTATAAGTTTCTGCTAAATAAAATTATATTTCTTTCCAAATTCACTATTTTCCGAAAACAAAATATATGATTTATTGGCAATATCTTCTTTCTCAAGAGCAATCAAAGCAACAGATATCCTGTAATCTTTTTGTTCCATAAGCCAGAATGTCAGCAATGTAAACCCATTAAATGTTAACATGGAAAAAAAAATGGAAACATTTATTTTTATGAATAAAAAATATACTTACATTAGAAAGTTTTAATCCAAATTGTTTTGGTCTCCTGTTGAGATTATTGAAGTAGAGAGTTAAAGAACTCAGTGTTTCATGAACATTGATGTCTCTTGATATGCAAGGAACTAGTTTATTATGGTAGAGCCTTGCATCTATATTAGTATCCAGCATTTGAGAAAAACATTGGAAGCTGTGTGGCATTTGGTGAGTTGTTATATTTTGAAATAAATTCCTGTATTGTATTGGAAGTAATTTCTTTCTATTTATCTTCTTTTGATATATGACGTTTTCATAGGATAAAAGTTTAGTAGAATTTTCCAAAACTCTTCTTATTGACTTTGCACCAGTTCCAGCTAATGAGAGGGCATGATGAATGGCTAATGTTAGGCTTTCTGTATTGGTATTTATTATAAGTTCTGAGCTAAAATCTTTTAGTATCAGTGAAATGTTAGAACATGTAAGAAGTTGTCTGTTATTTACCAAATTTGTGGTGTCTGGTTCCATTTCTATGGGGAAAGTGTCATAAGATTCAGAATCGGACGGTGGTAAAATAGATTTTCTCAATGGATAAGATATACAAGCCTGCTTACCACAGGAAAATACCTTTTTTATATAAATATTTACATCATTTATGAATTTAATTAAAACTATTTGCTTGTCAAAATCAATTTTAACTTGTTTCCATATTCGATTTGTATTTATAGTGCCACCATATTGCAGGAAATTATTACTATTCTGTTGATTAATATAAAAAAGTACCATTGATTTTAATAATGACTGAAAAATATCTGATCTTATATTCAAGTATTTCTGATTTCCTTCAGGGGATTCATAAGTAATTTGTGGGAGATACATTGGAGAATTAGTTCTATATGCCATTGAAATGTTATCTAAACTTACCAAAGCAGTAGAATGATCAGTAAAAATATTTCCACTTGATATTTCAACAAAGCAAGGTTTCACCTTTGTAGAAATTAGGCGTTTAATATGTGAAGGAGTAATTGAAAGCAAGAAAGTATTTTCACTAGAATTTGGTAGTAATATCATTGTATTATCTAATGGGGTACGAACTAATCTTTTAGACATGTTAAGATTTGTGGTTGTTGAAACAAAAATGGAGTCTTTAACATGGATATTTGAACTATTTGAAATGAAACTCAAATAAAGAGTTCCAGGTAAATCAGGAAAGTTATTTCTTTTTAGTTGATCATCAAAAGACTTTCTTTGAAGGAATGAAAACTTATACCTGTTGGCTTTTGACAGAGCTAAAGATTTTCTCCTTATTTTTGAAGAAAAGTAAGTTTCTGGACAAGGTTTCAGTGAAATTGGAAGATGTATTAAGGAAGTATTCAAAAGAGATTTGTCAGAATTTCTGCACTGGATAGATAGAATAGGTGATGCCATAGCAGATGGTACCAATTGCATTTCAGGGAAATTATTTGGTTCAATTGTCGATATCATAGCTTCTGTTGTTTTAGAATTTGATTGGTTAATTCCAGACAAGGGGAGATCTGAAATCAGATTTCCCAGTTTCCTTTTATTTATTATAGGATTATAATTTGAATCATTTATTGAAGCAATTGAATTGGAACTTATAACTCTTAAACTTCTCTGAAAATATAAAGAGAATTTACTTCTTTTCAGTGGAGATATATTCATTTGCCTCGTTTGGGGTAAGAATATATTATTGTTAGAATCGGGGGAATATGGAATACAGTCAGCAACATTTCTTTGGGCAGTATTTGTTAATACTGTAGAGATATTGCCAAAGTCACCAATAAAAGACTGACTGCTTGAAGAAAATTCTGGTGTCTGACAAACATCTTTCACTAGGGTATAAACATTATCTTGTTCAAATAAAGTCAAAGGAGTTTGTTTGGAAGTAACTGACCGAATATCTAAATTCTTTATCAAAGAATTTTCCTTTCTTAAAAGCATTGAGGCATTAGAAAAATCAATAGAGCATAAAGAATTGTTGTTGATAATATCTGGAAGTTTTATTTCTGTTAGGTTAAAAGTAACTCCCCAATTCTTTGGAAATGGCAAAAATGGTCTTTCTGAAAATTTTCCTTTGAAATTAGTGAAGGTGTCAATGTTTGATTCTATAGAAGAAGGTTTGTCTTCACATGACCTGAGAAATTTCAATGCAATGATATTTTCTTGAGAGATTCCTTGATTGTAAGGAAACGTATTTTCTTCATTTCTTCTGCAATATGAAACATTTGTGTTGGTAGCCATAGTAGCAACAGAAGAAGATATTTCTGGAACATTATCTGATGGATCAATATTATTTTGGCAATCAGAAACTGTTTGGTAGTATGTGTTAAATTCATTTTCACTTTTTGTTTCCTTAATATCCACAAAAGAAAGATTATTGTTTAATGCCTGAAATTTAAAAAAAGTTTGGTAAATTAATGGGAAACAAACATTAAAATATCACGAATGAACATTTTGAATTCAAAGTTATTGAAAAAAGATGTCTTGCCTAGCTTTGAATCTTTATATGAAATAAAATATATTTGAGCTAACAACACAATATGTATATCTGGTGGACATGAGAATGAGTACTCGATATGGAACTAAAGTTTAAATATTCATTTATTATGGTTAAGTCTCATGATTTTGTTAGTGCACAGCTGAAACTCCAGAGTAACAAGAGTCACCATTTAGCCATTATATATATATATATATATATATATATATATATATATATATATATATATATATATATAATGGCTAAATGGTGACTCTTGTTACTCTGGAGTATATATATATATATATATATATATATTTATATAGTTGACAGCTTCTGCTACCTAGGTGACCGAATTAGCAACGGAGGTGGGTGTTCAGAAAGTGCAATAACTAGGGTAAGAACGGGATGGAAGAAGTTTAGGGAACTACTACCACTGCTAGCTGCAAAAGGCTTCTCCCTCAGAATGAAAGGCAGACTGTATGATGCGTGTATTCGAACAGCGATGTTGCATGGTAGCGAGACCTGGGCGCTGAAGGTGGAAGACTTACGTAGATTAGAGAGAAACGAAGCCTGCATGCTCCGATGGATGTGTAACAATAATATACGTGAACGACAAAGCATAAATGAATTGAGAGAGAGACTGAGCATAAGAGGAATCAAATGCTGTGTGCAGGAGAGGCGGTTGCGCTGGTATGGACATGTGATGCGTATGAAGGATGATAGCTGCATAAAAAGGTGCAGAGCACTAGAAGTTGATGGAAACTGCAGAGTGGGGAGACCCAAGATGACCTGGGATGAGGTGATAAAAGCCGACCTTACCCAATTACACCTCTCAAAGACAATGACACACGACCGTGACTTCTGGCGTCACGCAGTAATACAGAGTACCCGACCTCCCATGGGTACAAGCTGAAGCATATAGACAATATGCCCCCACACCCCCCCACCGCAAGGTGGTCGTGGAGGTGCCACGGAAAAAAAGCACCCAGCCCACACTGTAAAGTGGATGTGTAGGCGCCACGGAAAAAAAGTACCCAGCACTCACTGTAAATGAGGTTGGTGTTAGGAAGGGCATCCAGCTGTAGAAATCAAGCCAAATCAGTTCCTGTATGAGCAAGGCATGGTCAGCCGACCAGACACTGCCCACAACAGGACAACCCGTCTAACCCATGCTAACGTGGAAGAACGGACGTAAAACGGTGATGATGAGGATGATGATGATATGTGTGTGTGTGAATGAATTCCATCGGAAAGGTCCAGGAAAAAAGAGTGCTCTATGTAAGTTACAGAGCTTATTAGTTATGTAATAAATAACATAAGATAATTATTTCATTTACCAGTGGTTTCTTGAAAGCAAGCAAAATTTGCTTTCAGTCATCAGAATGAAAAAATCCTGGTGTATTTATTGACAGTGGATTTTAAAAACAAAAATATAATCTATATGAAAGTGAAGCTGGAAAAGGAAGAAGGAAAGGAAAAAGAATAAATATAAAAATAGATAAACACACATGCACACACACACACACACACACATATACATACACACATACATATATATATATATATACATACACACAGACATACACATACATTCACATATATATATATCCATACATACACATACACATAAATACACAAACACATATATATATATATATATACAATATTAAATAAATGGAAACTATATTTATAAAACCATATTTATTTCATTATACATATTTCAGGGATGCCATATTAAAAATATGGCATGCCTTCGTCAGATAAAATACAATATATAAACAGTTTTATAAATAATTTTGACGTACCATAAATATAAGCGACCATTAAGATAGGAGGCTGGCTTGGTAGTGAAGTGTTTATAATTATTTAGTTATAGTGTTTAGCACAGTTAGAAAAAAAGACGGAGAGAAAGAAGAAATGGATGTCTCCCCCCTATTTCTCTCTGTTTTTCTTTACATCCATTTCTTCTTTCTCTCCGTCTTTTTTTCTAACTGTGCTTAACACTATAACTAAATAATTATAAACACTTCACTACCAAGCCAGCCTCCTATCTTAATGGTCGCTTATATTTATGGTACGTCAAAATTATTTATAAAACTGTTTATATATTGTATTTTATCTGACGAAGGCATGCCATATTTTTAATATGGCATCCCTGAAATATGTATAATGAAATAAATATGGTTTTATAAATATAGTTTCCATTTGTTTAATATCGTATATCTACTCCAAAAACTTGTCGAGTGCTTTATATCGGTTATAAAATATTTACTTGTTGTAACCCAACAATTTTAAATAAAACTTTTGCATATATATATATATATATATGCATATATATATATATATATATATATATATATATATATATATATATATATATATATATATATATAAACACATACACATATATATACACACATGTACATACACACACGTACATACACACATATACACGCATACATACGCACACTCATATATAGATATATATACACACACCTACATATGCACACATACAATTAGTTATAAGAAAAAATAAAAAACAATGAACAAACATATAATGCAATAGGCCGTCACATAAAAATAAAATATATATATATATATATATATATATATATATATATATATATATATATATATATATATGTATATATATATATATATATATATATATATATATATATAGAGAGAGAGAGAGAGAGAGAGAGAGAGAGAGAGAGAGAGAGAGAGAGAGAGAGAGAGAGAGGGAGAGAGAGAGAGAGGGAGAGAGGATTATGTAGCAATTGAAAGAGATTTCAATTAGGTTTCAAGCTGGAATCTTCTTCAAACTCAAAGTAGTCCAAATCATGTACCCCCCCCCCCTCTCAAGGTGTAAACAAGTTATAAGACTATCATTTCTCAAACAAGAATGTCATTTGGAAAATAAACAAATCCTCATACAAACTAACATAAACCCTATTCCAACATATTTCACTGACTCAAACAGCTAGAATTATTTCATCCATTTCAAAGAACTTCTTTTCAGAGAACTCACAGCTGGCTGGAAAGCATACTAGAAGCATCTACGTGGCTGCTCAACCTACTAGAAATAGCAGCTAACTATCGCCCAAAAAGAAAATACATATTGTATAATGCATTTCTAGACACAGTATGTTTAAAGTGAAATATGATTGGAATGCATTTGATCATCAGCCTGTTTGACCAGGGTTGACCTAGGGTTAAACAATAACAACAAATAGTTATCCATAGTTGTAATTTAAGAATGTTTTAATCAGGGATATTTGTGGTATATACTGGCTATCAAACTAATTAGGTATTCAAAAGAAAACTGAAAGAGCAAAATCTATCTAACGTTTCTCTAATACTCTAATAGTCAAATAGTCTAATACTCTAATACTCTAATACTCTAATAGTCTAATACTCTAATAGTCTAATAGTCTATTACTCTAAGAGTCTAATAGTCTAATACTCTAATACACTAATACTCTAATAGTTTAATAGTCTAATACACTAATACTCTAATACTCTAATACTCTAATAGTCTAATACTCTAAAAGTCTAATACTCTATTAGAGTATTAGACTATTAGACTATTAGAGTATTAGTGTATTAGACTATTAGAGTATTAGTGTATTAGACTATTAAACTATTAGAGTATTAGTGTATTAGAGTATTAGACTATTAGACTCTTAGAGTAATAGACTATTAGACTATTAGAGTATTAGACTATTAGACCAATTAGTCTAATGCCTATTAGAGTATTAGAGTATTAGAGTATTAGGGTATTAGACTATTAGACTATTAGAGTATTAGAGTATTAGACTATTAGAGTATTAGTGTATTAGACTATTAGAGTATTAGTGTATTAGACTATTAAACTATTAGAGTATTAGTGTATTAGAGTATTAGACTATTAGACTCTTAGAGTAATAGACTATTAGACTATTAGAGTATTAGACTATTAGACCAATTAGTCTAATGCCTATTAGAGTATTAGAGTATTAGAGTATTAGGGTATTAGACTATTAGACTATTAGAGTATTAGAGTATTAGACTATTAGAGTATTAGACCAATTAGTCTAATGTCTATTAGACTATTAGACTATTTGCCTATTAGAGTATTAGACTATTAGAGTATTAGGGTATTAGACTATTAGAATATTAGACTATTAGAGTATTAGACTATTAGAGTATTAGACTTTTAGAGTATTAGAGTATTAGACTATTAGTCTAATACTCTAATAGTCTAATAGTCTAATAGTCTAATGCTCTAATAGTCTAATAGTCTAATAGTCTAGTACTCTAATAGGCAAATAGTCTAATAGTCTAATAGACATTAGACTAATTGGTCTAATAGTCTAATACTCTAATAGTCTAATAGTCTATTACTCTAAGAGTCTAATACTCTAATAGTCTAATACTCTAATACTCTAATAGTCTAATGCTCTAATAGTCTAATACTCTAATATTCTAATACTCTAATACTCTAATATTCTAATAGTCTAATACCCTAATACTCTAATAGTCTAATGCTCTAATAGTCTAATACTCTAATAGTCTAATACTCTAATTCTCTAATAGTCTAATAGTCTAATACCCTAATACTCTAATAGTCTAATGCTCTAATAGTCTAATACACTAATACTCTAATAGTCTAATGCTCTAATAGTCTAATACTCTAATACTCTAATTGTCTAATAGTCTAATAGTCTAATACACTAATAGGCATTAGACTAATTGATCTAATAGTCTAATACTCTAATAGTCTAATACTCTAATATTCTAATAGTCTAATACTCTAATATTCTAATAGTCTAATACTCTAATACTCTAATATTCTAATAGTCTAATACTCTAATAGTCTAATAGTCTATTACTCTAAGAGTCTAATAGTCTAATACTCTAATACACTAATACTCTAATAGTTTAATAGTCTAATACACTAATACTCTAATACTCTAATACTCTAATAGTCTAATACTCTAAAAGTCTAATACTCTATTAGAGTATTAGACTATTAGACTATTAGAGTATTAGTGTATTAGACTATTAGAGTATTAGTGTATTAGACTATTAAACTATTAGAGTATTAGTGTATTAGAGTATTAGACTATTAGACTCTTAGAGTAATAGACTATTAGACTATTAGAGTATTAGACTATTAGACCAATTAGTCTAATGCCTATTAGAGTATTAGAGTATTAGAGTATTAGGGTATTAGACTATTAGACTATTAGAGTATTAGAGTATTAGACTATTAGAGTATTAGACCAATTAGTCTAATGTCTATTAGACTATTAGACTATTTGCCTATTAGAGTATTAGACTATTAGAGTATTAGGGTATTAGACTATTAGAATATTAGACTATTAGAGTATTAGACTATTAGAGTATTAGACTTTTAGAGTATTAGAGTATTAGACTATTAGTCTAATACTCTAATAGTCTAATAGTCTAATAGTCTAATGCTCTAATAGTCTAATAGTCTAATAGTCTAGTACTCTAATAGGCAAATAGTCTAATAGTCTAATAGACATTAGACTAATTGGTCTAATAGTCTAATACTCTAATAGTCTAATAGTCTATTACTCTAAGAGTCTAATACTCTAATAGTCTAATACTCTAATACTCTAATAGTCTAATGCTCTAATAGTCTAATACTCTAATATTCTAATACTCTAATACTCTAATATTCTAATAGTCTAATACCCTAATACTCTAATAGTCTAATGCTCTAATAGTCTAATACTCTAATAGTCTAATACTCTAATTCTCTAATAGTCTAATAGTCTAATACCCTAATACTCTAATAGTCTAATGCTCTAATAGTCTAATACACTAATACTCTAATAGTCTAATGCTCTAATAGTCTAATACTCTAATACTCTAATTGTCTAATAGTCTAATAGTCTAATACACTAATAGGCATTAGACTAATTGATCTAATAGTCTAATACTCTAATAGTCTAATACTCTAATATTCTAATAGTCTAATACTCTAATATTCTAATAGTCTAATACTCTAATACTCTAATATTCTAATAGTCTAATACTCTAATAGTCTAATACTCTAATATTCTAATAGTCTAATACTCTAATAGTCTAATACTCTAATATTCTAATAGTCTAATACTCTAATAGTCTAATACTCTAATAGTCTAATACTCTAATATTCTAATAGTCTAATATTCTAATAGTCTAATATTCTAATAGTCTAATACTCTAATATTCTAATAGTCTAATACTCTAATAGTCTAATACTCTAATAGTCTAATACTCTAATATTCTAATAGTCTAATACTCTAATATTCTAATAGTCTAATACTCTAATATTCTAATAGTCTAATACTCTAATAGTCTAATACTCTAATAGTCTAATACTCTAATATTCTAATAGTCTAATACTCTAATAGTCTAATACTCTAATAGTCTAATACTCTAATATTCTAATAGTCTAATACTCTAATAGTCTAATACTCTAATAGTCTAATACTCTAATATTCTAATAGTCTAATACTCTAATAGTCTAATACTCTAATAGTCTAATACTCTAATATTCTAATAGTCTAATACTCTAATATTCTAATAGTCTAATACTCTAATAGTCTAATACTCTAATAGTCTAATACTCTAATATTCTAATAGTCTAATACTCTAATATTCTAATAGTCTAATACTCTAATATTCTAATAGTCTAATACTCTAATATTCTAATAGTCTAATACTCTAATAGTCTAATACTCTAATAGTCTAATACTCTAATATTCTAATAGTCTAATACTCTAATAGTCTAATATTCTAATAGTCTAATACTCTAATAGTCTAATACTCTAATAGTCTAATACTCTAATATTCTAATAGTCTAATACTCTAATAGTCTAATACTCTAATAGTCTAATACTCTAATATTCTAATACTCTAATAGTCTAATACTCTAATATTCTAATAGTCTAATACTCTAATAGTCTAATACTCTAATAGTCTAATACTCTAATATTCTAATAGTCTAATACTCTAATAGTCTAATACTCTAATATTCTAATAGTCTAATACTCTAATATTCTAATAGTATAATACTCTAATAGTCTAATACTCTAATATTCTAATAGTCTAATACTCTAATAGTCTAATACTCTAATATTCTAATAGTCTAATACTCTAATATTCTAATAGTCTAATACTCTAATAGTCTAATACTCTAATAGTCTAATACTCTAATATTCTAATAGTCTAATACTCTAATATTCTAATAGTCTAATACTCTAATAGTCTCATACTCTAATAGTCTAATACTCTAATATTCTAATAGTCTAATACTCTAATATTCTAATAGTCTAATACTCTAATAGTCTAATACTCTAATAGTCTAATACTCTAATAGTCTAATACTCTAATATTCTAATAGTCTAATACTCTAATAGTCTAATACTCTAATAGTCTAATACTCTAATAGTCTAATACTCTAATATTCTAATAGTCTAATACTCTAATATTCTAATAGTCTAATACTCTAATAGTCTAATACTCTAATAGTCTAATACTCTAATATTCTAATAGTCTAATACTCTAATATTCTAATAGTCTAATACTCTAATAGTCTAATACTCTAATAGTCTAATACTCTAATATTCTAATAGTCTAATACTCTAATATTCTAATAGTCTAATACTCTAATAGTCTAATACTCTAATAGTCTAATACTCTAATATTCTAATAGTCTAATACTCTAATACTCTAATACTCTAATAGTCTAATACTCTAATATTCTAATAGTCTAATACTCTAATACTCTAATACTCTAATAGTCTAATACTCTAATACTCTAATAGTCTAATACTCTAATACTCTAATACATTCTTCCAATTATGGACATATGGTGGGTGTTAACAGGTTTTCTTGACCTGAATGATGACATTAATATCTGTGGGAAAGGCATCGGGTGACGCGTTCAGTGGAACGGGCCTCGAACTTTTAGTTCAAATGAGGCCTGAAAGGATCGTTCAGATCCCTGAACGCGTCATACTTGATGACCAAAATTTTATAAACATTACCGTTGAGGGTAGGCAGCCCTCGTGTTACCTCTGTGGAACCAGAGATCACCTGAAGGCTGTCTGTCCTCAATTTAAAAAGAAAACTCCAATTCTGCCCACACCACCAACAACTACACAACCAAGACAATCACCAACTCCACCACTACAAAAACAACAACCACAAGTTAACACAAAACAAAACACTGTCCAATCCATTCCCCCCACTCAAAAAACAATTTCCAAAACACCCGCACCGCAAACACTACCCGGAAATTTACCCCTCCCCTCCAACACAGAAGACGACGCCCGTTCGTCATCAGACGAGGGGGAGCATTTCCAAAAAGTTAAAAGAAAGAAAAAAAAACACCTTAGACACACAAATAAAAACAACCCCTCCCCAAAACATAACACAGACATCAACACAAAAGAACACACAACAACAGCAAACAAAAAACACCACACAAAAACAAAAATATGCATACACATACATAAACACAAGAAACAAAAAACCGTTGAACATTATTTATAATAACAATTTGGTAAAAACCGAAGGGCCTAACTTCACCCAGGCAGGGGATTTCCCCCACCTCAAAATGATAAAAGTCCCAGAGGACATATACAGAACTTTAAAGGACAATTTTAAAGAGGACGTGGTCCCCCCCCCCCTGCGTCGGACCCATTAACCGCGTCTTCCTAAAAAATTTCCCCACCCCCTCCCCAAACACCCACACAACTCCAAACAACCGAACCCCACCACACACTGATGCCCCCACTCTACCACAAACCTCCCCCCCCCCCACCCAACAACCCCTCCCCTCACACCCATGGAAATTGTGCGACCTGGTCCCCGGGACGCAGAGAGGTAGGTGCCTCCTTTTCCTCTTTACATGGCTGTATTGAGAGTAGCTTGTCTAAATGCACGCGGCCTGGGCTCATATTGGAAGCAACCAAAACTTCTAAATTACCTCAGGTCACGCTGTATAAATGTGATGGTCATTTGCGAGGCCCGGATCAGCAGCGTGTGCCAGCTAGCCCTCAACTTTGACGATTTTGAGATGCACACATCTCTCTGTCAACCCGGAGGTGGGGGTGGGGTTGTCGTTCTGCTGCAAAAACATCTGGGTCTCGCCGCACAGACGGTACACCTGGACCTGGAGGGTCGACTGGTGGTTTTAGAGGTTGGCAGTGGTGAATGCGGAGCCTTTAGGCCGGTCGCCGCCTACGCCCCTTTTGGGTCGGCGCGGCTGGATTTCTTCCAACGTCTGGAGACTTTTCTGGGGACGTCCCACTCCTTGCTTTTAGTGGGAGACTGGAATGGTATCCTAGATGCACGTTGGGACTATGTAGGAGCATGTCCCGATAGAGGGGGGTGTAACAGCCTCAAGGAGTTAATCGGCCGATTTGACCTGGCCGATAGATATCGACTAGATTTTCCGACTGCGCCAACCTGGACTTGGGCAAACCGCAGCAGATCATCTAGGTCGTACCTAGATAGGGTCCTAGTTAGAAATAAGGATAGGGACCTTTTAAACTGTCCAAAGATGCTCATGGTTGGCTATTCAGATCACAAATTAGGGACCTGCATACTCAACCTTGATAGAACCCATAGACAGGGACCCGGTTACTGGAAGCTCAACTTGTCCTTACCAGCAAGTAAGGCTTACAGGGACCGGATTAGTACTTTAGTTAAGGAGCGGTTGACGGGAGCGATCGTCAACAGCAGGTGGTGGGGATCTCTCAAAAGAGAGATTAGAGTAGTTTCAATAGGATATAGTAAGGAGTTAGTCTCAGATAGAAATAGGAAGGAAAGGGAGTTGGTAGATAGTGTAGAAGAGGCAATTAGAAGCGGCGACGTGGCCAGAGTGCTAGCGTCGAGAACGGCCCTGGGCCGGTTCTTTGACGTGAAGCACGAAAGCTGCGTTGTCCGAAGCAAAATACGTGATCTAGGAAATGAGGGGACCAAAGCTGTTAGCTGGGCTCGCGTGACAGAAGCCAAAAGAGGGATTAGATCCACTATCCGGTCTTTGCGAGACCAGGATGGATGGGTGATCCTTGAACCTAAGCAGATGTGTGAGGCCTTTCAAAGGCACTTTACCCGATTGTTCGGGAGGGGCGGGGGGCTGAATGGGGATGTGGACTTCGGTCCATACCTCGACGGCTTGCCGTGTCTATCGGACGAGGAGGGGAAGTCCTGCGAGGGGCCGATTTCAGCCGCTGAGATAGGGGACGTGCTGAGCCGATGCGGCAAACGCAAATCTCCGGGTCTCGATGGTCTTCCATACGAACTATATCTAGCTATGCCGGACTTGTTCCCCGATCTCCTCGAGGCGGTCTACTGCAACTGGCAACAGAACGGGAGAATTCCCTGTTCTGTGACCAAGGGCGTAGTCTCGCTAGTGAGGAAGGATGAGAACAAGAGGGACGAAATAAGTAATTTCAGGCCCATAACTCTGCTAAATGCAGAGTTAAAGATTTTGGCCAAGGTGTTAGCAAAGAGGTTGGCGCTTGTCGTGGGCAACCTGGTGGGAGATGCGCAGACATGTGTTATCCCATCCAGGTCCATCCACGACAACCTCCACCTTATGCGATACATTATAGAGAGGGTTGGGAACGAACCCGGCTTTGGTGGGGCCCTGATCAACTTGAATCAATCTAAGGCATTCGATAGGGTTGACCATGGTTACCTGGATGCAGTGCTAGTGGCAGCAGGTTTCGGACCCGTTTTCAGGGGCTGGATCACTGCCATGCACAGCAGCCGCATCTGCTCTAGAGTCAAGGGGAACGGCTACCTCTTGAAGCCGTTCGAAATCATGCAGTCCATCCGACAAGGGTGCCTCTCTCCTCCCTTCTGTATGCTGAAGTTGGAGTTGTTGCAGGGCATCCCTTTGGAACCGGGATTGCGGAAAGCGGTATCGGCCTACGCCGATGACGTAACAGTAATGGTGTCGGCCGCCTCGGAAATCGGGGCGATCGGCACCTTACTGGAGGAGTACAAAAGGTTTACAGGGGCTAAGCTGAACCGGGACAAGTCGATCGGGTTGCAACTCGGCACGTGGAGCGGCAAATCAATGCTCTCCGATTGCGTCGTCGGACGCTGGACGGAGGGCCCGGTGAAGTTGCTCGGGGTCTGGTTCGAACCAGACCTCCAGGTGGAGAAGAACTGGGGTGAGATAACGAACAGGGTGTTTGCTCTAACCCAGAAGTGGGCCGAGTGCAAACTGTCCCTGAAAGGTCGGGCGGAGGTGGCGAACACTTATATAGCGTCCGTTATCTACTACCACCTGACCGTCGTGCTTTGCCCAAAGGAAACGCTCACCAAAATGGAGCGCGCACTCTTCCAATTCCTTTGTAAGAAGCCGACGCCTTTGGTGAGGCGATCCATCTGCTGTCAACACCCTTCGAAAGGAGGGCTGGGGATGCCATGGCTGCTGATGCGTAAACACGCATTAAGGCTACGACACCTCCAGGTATTCCTCACTGGTCAACCGGTGTGGGCTCAGTTTGTGAGACGAACCTTTCCGAGACTCGTTTCACTCACCGAGTTGCAATCCTCGGTCAAGCAAAGACCAAGAAAACTGGGCGCCTGGGACACCGAGTGTGTCCAAGCGCTCACGGCTCTCTGGCATGCGGACCTGGCTGTCAGTGGAGAATCCACCTCGACATTCTATAGAAGGCTGGTACTCAGCAGGTGCGACAACGCCCTCGGAGAAGCACTAGGCCTGGAGGAAGACGAACTGGCCAGCCTGTTTGGTAGGACATTTAGCCCGGGACCCATGGACAACTTCCAGAGGTCCCTGGCCTGGCAGTGCTACCGAGGGGCTCTGCCCGTTCGAGACAAGCTCTACAGACACGGGCGCCCGGGTAGGGACCCCTCGAAAAAGATCTGTCCAGATGCGTGCGCGACGAGGAAACCATGCATTGGTACACTGCCCGGGCGTCGCCGATCTGCGGGGCTATGTCGAATGACTGCTGTCACGGGTGGGACCTATCCAGTTGACCACCGAGTCCATTATAATGATCAAGCCGCCTCCCTCCTTCAAAAATGAAGGAGAGGCGGTGTTTCTGTGCGTAATAGCCATGGTGAAAGAGGTTGCATGGTGGACGCGTCTGAAAGGACTGAGGTCAGACACCTTTCTCTCAGGCCAACAACTGGTCCTTTTCTCCCGATATCATTTCGGAAGAAGGATCAGGATGGAGAGAGAGGTGCTCCAGCCCAGCCAGTTTTATGAAAGGGGGGTGAAAGTGGCGAGAATGGCCCGTGTGAATGGGCCTTCTCTCAATATAAGCATGTAGGTGAAAAAGATGGAAGAACAAGGGAGCACCCTCTCTCTGTGCTCCTGAGGAGAAGGGTTGCACACTTTTTGGGGGGGTGTGTGCGACCCCCTAAAAGGCCCCCTCCCTATTGAGGACTTTATTGTTAATTTTATATTTGTTATTTGTTTTTTTTAATCGTTCCTTTGTGTAAACTGCCCCCTTTGTATTTGTCTCCTTCTTTTGCTCCCTCGTGGCAATAAATAGAAACAATACAACTATATCCCTTAATACAACTATATCTCTTAATACAACTATATCCCTTAATACAACTATATCCCTTAATACAACTATATCGCTTAATACAACTATATCCCTTAATACAACTATATCTCTTAATACAACTATATCTCCTTAATACAACTATATCCCCTTAATACAACTATATCCCTTAATACAACTATATCGCTTAATACAACTATATCCCTTAATACAATTATATCTCTTAATACAACTATATCTCCTTAATACAACTATATCTCTTAATACAACTATATCTCCTTAATACAACTATATCCCCTTAATACAACTATATCCCTTAATACAACTCTATCCCTTAATACAACTATATCTCCTTAATACAACTATATCTCTTAATACAACTATATCCCTTAATGCAACTATATCCCTTAATACAACTATATCTCCTTAATACAACTATATCCCTTAATACAATTATATCTCCTTAATACAACTATATCTCTTAATACAACTATATCCCTTAATACAACTATATCCCCTTATTACAACTATATCCCTTAATACAACTATATCCCTTAATACAACTATATCCCCTTAATAAAACTATATCCCTTAATACAACTATATCCCTTAATACAACTATATCTCCTTAATACAACTATATCCCTTAATACAACTATATCCCTTAATACAACTATATCCCTTAAAACAACTATCTCCCCTAAAACAACTATATCCCTTAAAACAACTATATCCCTTAATACAACTATATCCCCTTAATACAACTATATCCCCTTAATACAACTATATCCCCTTAATTCAACTATATCCCTTATTACAACTATATCCCTTAATACAACTATATCTCTTAATACAACTATATCCCTTAATACAACTATATCTCTTAATACAACTATATCCCCTTAATTCAACTATATCCCTTATTACAACTATATCCCTTAATACAACTATATCTCTTATTACAACTATATCCCTTAATACAACTATATCTCTTATTACAACTATATCCCTTAATACAACTATATCTCTTAATACAACTATATCCCTTAATACAACTATATCCCCTTAATTCAACTATATCCCTTAATACAACTATATTTCTTTAATACAACTATATCCCTTAATACAACTATATCCCCTAAAAAATGTATCCCTTAATACAACTATATCCCCTTAAACAAAATATCCATTAAAACAACTATATCCCCTAAAACAACTATATCCCTCAACAGTGGTACATCAACCAATGACATTCCACCAACAGTGGTACATCAACCAATGACATTCCACCAACAGTGGTACATCAACCAATGACATTCCACCAACAGTGGTACATCAACCAATGACATTCCACCAACAGTGGTACATCAACCAATGACATTCCCCCAACAGTGGTACATCAACCAATGACATTCCACCAACAGTGGTACATCAACCAATGACATTCCCCCAACAGTGGTACATCAACCAATGACATTCCACCAACAGTGGTACATCAACCAATGACATTCCCCCAACAGTGGTACATCAACCAATGACATACCCCCAACAGTGGTACATCAACCAATGACATTCCCCCAACAGTGGTACATCAACCAATGACATTCTCCCAACAGTGGTACATCAACCAATGACATACCCCCCAGCAGCGGTACATCAACCAATGACATTCCACCAACAGTGGTACATCAACCAATGACATTCCCCCAACAGTGGTACATCAACCAATGACATACCCCTCAACAGTGGTACATCAACCAATGACATTCCCCCAACAGTGGTACATCAACCAATGACATTCCCTCAACAGTGGTACATCAACCAATGACATTCCACCAACAGTGGTACATCAACCAATGACATTCCCCCAACAGTGGTACATCAACCAATGACATACCCCTCAACAGTGGTACATCAACCAATGACATTCCCCCAACAGTGGTACATCAACCAATGACATTCCCCCAACAGTGGTACATCAACCAATGACATACCCCCAACAGTGGTACATCAACCAATGACATTCCCCCAACAGTGGTACATCAACCAATGACATACCCCCAACAGTGGTACATCAACCAATGACATACCCCCCAACAGTGGTACATCAACCAATGACATTCCCCCAACAGTGGTACATCAACCAATCACATTCCCCCAACAGTGGTACATCAACCAATCACATTCCCCTAACAGTGGTACATCAACCAATGACATTCCCCCAACAGTGGTACATCAACCAATGACATACCCCCCAGCAGCAGTACATCAACCAATGACATTCCACCAACAGTAGTACATCAACCAATGACATTCCCCCAACAGTGGTACATCAACCAATGACATTCCCCTAACAGTGGTACATCAACCAATGACATTCCCCCAACAGTGGTACATCAACCAATGACATACCCCCAACAGTGGTACATCAACCAATGACATACCCCCAACAGTGGTACATCAACCAATGACATTCCCCCAACAGTGGTACATCAACCAATCACATTCCCCCAACAGTGGTACATCAACCAATCACATTCCTCCAACAGTGGTACATCAACCAATCACATTCCCCCAACAGTGGTACATCAACCAATCACATTCCCCTAACAGTGGTACATATCAAGAAGATATAGTTGAACATGATTCAATAATATTCTAGCTCTCAGTTATGATGGGAGGGAAAGATAATTTTGATTTAGAAGACACAATGACGGATACATCCATACATGACAGGCCTAAAATAGATGATTGGCACTGCCCTTTCTCTTTAGATTAACAATCACTGAAGCATATGTTCACTTTTGATGTAATTCTATTGATTTTCCTTGTAGATATATTCATTTCTCCAATTTTTAAAAATTGTATTTGTCTATAAAAAAAAGAGCTGTGCCCTCTCAGCTGTCAGTAATAATACATACAACTCGGGTTGGTTAAGTTATTTTTGGTTGTCAAACGATTTCTTTTTATCAATATAAACTGATGCTTTAATAATACATAAAATATTTTGACATTGTATTTGTCAGAAAAATATTATTTCAGAGTCTTCTATTATTTGATATACAACTATCTCTACAGTAGAAGATAAGATAGATTTATTTAAAACTTGACTTGTCTTTTAAAGAAGCAAGTGAACAAAAACACACAATAATTATGGCCTAAAGTAATCTGATATTATTATGAATTTTCTTTTTATTAATGTATATTTTTTGTTTTTCTTTTTAACCAAATTTTGGTTCAAATTCTAAATTGATAAGATAAAGAAAATTTCCAGAAGTAAGTTTTAAATTTTATATTTTCTGTTGGTTCAGAGAAAAAAGACAGAGAATTCCTTATAATCAACACATCTCCCTCGCCATCCTCCAGGGACACACCTTCTTTAATCTGTCTACATGGGCTCCCATTTGCTTATAAAAGTGAGAGATAAGGAGAGCAAGATAAATAAAGACTGTGAGTGAAAGAGAGAGAGAGAGAGAGAGAGAGAGATGGAGACAGTGAGTGAAAGAGAGAGGGAGAGACAGAGGCAGTGAGTGAAAGAGAGAGAGAGAGAGAGAGAGAGAGAGAGAGAGACGGAGGCAGTGAGGGTAAGAGAGAGAACATCAACACTTATTTATTTAGTTGTATTTATCTGTATTATTTGAGCTATTTGACAAAATAAGGATCTGAATGTGTGTTGACTAGTGGACCAGTGTTGTCAATAATGATGGCAATAGCGTTGAATGTTTCAATCTTTGTAGTCAAGGAATAGTAAGTCATATATACGAGGAACACTAAATATGTAAAACAATTAGACTAACTGGAAAATTTGCATTTTGAAAATTAATGGTTTCAATCTTTTCAGTTGACAATTAAATATTTTATTCACTCTGTAAAATATAAGGCATCATCAATGTCAATGTTGTTACATGACATGTCAATATTGTGATGTACTATATCAGTGTCAATGTTGTCATGTCAATATATTCAGGTCCTGTATCACTGTCAATGTTGTCAGGTCCTATATCACTGTCAATGTTGTCAGGTCCTGTATCACTGTCAATATTGTCAGGTCCTGTATCACTGTCAATGTTGTCATGTCCTGTATCACTGTCAATGTTGTCATGCCCTATATCACTGTCAATATTGTCAGGTCCTATATCACTGTCAATGTTGTCAGGTCCCGTATCACTCTCAATGTTGTCAGGTCCTATATCACTGTCAATACTGTCATATCCTATATCACTGTCAATGTTGTCAGGTCCTATATCACTGTCAATGTTGTCAGGTCCTGTCTTACTGTCAATATTGTCAGGTCCTGTATCACTGTTAATGTTGTCAGGTCCTATATCACTGTCAATGTTATCATGACCTATATCACTGTCAATATTGTCAGGTCTTGTATCACTGTCAATGTTGTCAGGTTCTATATCACTGTCAATGTTATCATGACCTATATCACTGTCAATATTGTCAGGTCCTATATCACTGTCAATATTGTCAGGTCCTATATCACCGTCAATAATGTCAGGTCCTGTATCACTGTCAATGTTGTCAGGTCCTATATCAGTGTCAAAATTGTCATGTCCTATATCACTATCAATGTTGCCAGGTCCTATATCACTGTCACTGTTGTCAGGTCCTGTATCACTGTCAATATTGCCATGTCTTGTATCACTGTCAATGTTGTCAGGTCCTATATCACTGTCAATGTTTTCAGGTCCTATATGACTGTCAATGTTGTCAGGTCCTGTAACACTGTCAATGTTGTCAGGTCCTATATCACTGTCAATGTTATCATGACCTATATCACTGTCAATGTTGTCAGGTCCTATATCACTGTCAATATTGTCAGCTCCTGTATCACTGTCAATATTGTCAGGTCCTGTATTAATGTCAATGTTGTCGTGTCCTATATCACTGTCAATGTTGTCATGTCCTATATCACTGTCAATATTGTCAGGTCCTGTATCACTGTCAATGTTGTCAGGTCCTGTATCACTGACAATGTTGTCAGGTCCTATATCATTGTCAATATTGTCAGGTCCCATATCACTGTCAATGTTGTCAGGTCCTATATCACTGTCAATGTTGTCAGGTCCTATATCACTGTCAACGTTGTCATCTCCTATATCGCTGTCAATATTGTCAGGTCCTGTATCACTGTGAATATTGTCAGATCTTGTATCACTGTCAATGTTGTCATGTCCTATATCACTGTCAATGTTGTCAGGTCCTATATCACTGGCAATATTGTCAGGTCCTATATCACTGTCAATATTGTCAGGTCCTGTATCACTGTCAATATTGCCAGGTCCTATATCACTGTCAATATTGTTATGTCCTATTTCTCTGTCAATGTTGTCAGGTTCTATATCACTGTCCATATTGTCAGGTCCTATAGCACTGTCAATGTTGTCCGGTTCTATATCACTTTCAATGTCGTCACATCCTACATCACTGTCAATATTGTCAGGACCTGTATCACTGTCAATATTGTCAGGTCCTGTATCACTGTCAATGTTGTCAGGTCTTATATCACTGTCAATGTTGTCAGGTCTTATATCACTGTCAATATTGTCATCTCCTGTATCACTGTCAATATTGTCAGGTCCTGTATCACTGTCAATGTTGTCTGTTCCTATATCACTGTCAATATTGTCATCTCCTATATCACTGTCAATATTGTCAGGTCCTGTATCACTGTCAATGTTGTCAGGTCCTATATCACTGTCAATGTTGTCAGGTCCTATATCAGTGTCAATGTTGTCAGGTCCTGTATCACTGTCAATATTGTCAGGTCCTATATCATTGTCAATGTTGTCGTGTCCTATATCACCGTCAATAATGTCAGGTCCTGTATCACTGTCAATATTGTCAGGTCCTGTATCACTGTCAATGTTGTCAGGTCCTGTATCACTGTCAATGTTGTCAGGTCCTATATCACTGTCAATGTTGTCAGGTCCTAGATGAAACAGTATTCTCTGGCTGGATGGCATTAATGATATCAGTAGCTTTTTTTCTAATGTGATATTTATTCCACTAAACCTCACCATCCAAGTAATGAACTGTATGACGTAGACCAATGTTATTGGCTGTTGAAGCTGTGACAGCATAAACACACACAAACACACACACAGAAGGACACAAATGATGAGATTCCAACGAAAGCTATTGTAGAGGATACTTGCCCAAGGTATCCCACAGTGGCATTGAACCCATATGGCTGGAAAGCAAACTTCTTAACTACACAGCCATGCATACGACATAGAAAGTAAAGAGTGAAGACCTTTAGGACTCCCTGCCTCCACTCCCAATTCCTTTATTAAGAAGTCATGTGACCTCAGAAATATGAGTCAAAGAACTTTTTAAGAATCAGCCCCAGATTTTCACTGATGACATAATCCAGTAAAAAATGCACTGACAAATGTGAAAAAAAAATAAAATAGATGAAATAAAATAATTGTAATTGGTAAGGAATAGGAGGAGGGAGAGGAGGAGGAGGAGGAGGTGAGTGGTTTAGTTAGGAATGAGATAACTTGCCCGCTAATTCTTGGAAAGTTGTGTTTTCATAGCTTCAAATATTTCACCTCTGACCTCTATCCACTGGTTGACATTTGAACAGTCTGGCTGTGTGTTTGTGTGAAAACCATTTAACTCTGTTATGTGACAGGACTGGTCTGAGATTTGACGGGAAGGGCAAGAGAGATGGAGAGTGAGAGAGAGAGAGAGAGAGAGAGAGAGATGGAGAGAGAGAGAGAGAGAGAGAGAGAGAGAGAAAACGGAATAGGGAGAGAGAAATGGAGAGAGAGGGAGAGGGAGAGAGAAGATTAGAGAGTGAGAGATAGAGAGAGGAAACGGAATAGGGAGATAGATGAAGAGAGAGAGAGAAGGGAATAGTTCACAACTTTATGTAAAAGTATTAATTTTTTTATTATATTATATAGAAATCTAGTGATTAAATATGTAGGAGTCAGTGAGTATGACATCCATGTTTGGATGTGTGTGGGGGTGTATGTGGGTGTGTGGGTGTATGTGGGGGTATGTATGTGTGTATATGAGTGTGTGTGTGTATGTGGGTGTGTATGTAAGTGTGTGTGTTTATGTGGGTGTGTGTATATGAGTGTGTGTATGTGAGTGTGTGTGTGTGTGTGTATATATATGGGTGTGGGTGTGTATGTGAGTGTGTGGGTGTGGGTGTATGTGTGTATGTGAGTGTGTGTATGTGAGTGTGTGTGTGTATGTGAGTGTGTGTATGTGGGTGGGTGTATGTGAGTGGGGGGTGTATGTGAGTGTGTGTATGTTAGTGTGTGTGTATGTGAGTGTGTGTATGTGGGTGGGTGTGTATGTGAGTGTGTGTGAGTATCAGTACCTGTATGTATGTATGTATGTATGTATGTATGTATGTATGTATGTATGTATGTATGTATGTATGTATGTATGTCAGGTCACCAGTTGGTGCTACTGGTAACATGTATCCCAGTACAACCTGTCTCATGGTCGGGTCGTTGGCGACTAAACTGGCAACCCCACCAAGGTTTCTTGGTGAGGAGGGTGACTTTGGACATCCTGCAGGACTAAAAACAAAACCTGTCAAAAGGCAAAGGAGCTCTTAAGAGTCAATGGCCATCCAAAATCACCGGGAGAGATGACCCCTTAGCCTTTGTCAAGGCAGAATTCTAGGAGAAGGAAAACTCTGATATAACACCTGCAACCCTGATGGTATCCAATGATGTTGACTTGTTCTTCTTTTTGGTAAATATCATCTTGGTTAAGAGAGTGGGACTGGCTTTGTGCAGTGCCTTTGCTCACTATAAAAGCTTCACGGCACAGGCATTGCTTTATATCTGTAGATCTCTCTGCACTTGTCGTCACATGGTACCATGGGCCCAGCACTATGTGTCAATAATTGTCACAAGTGTAGTATTTGTACCAGAGTTTTCAAGTCGCTGGCTGGACTAAAAAGTCACTCGTTCAGCGCATCGGTAGGGGTTCTCTTACATGGATATAAAGTAGTGGCCATACTCGAAAACGAGTTGGCAGCCACCATGTATGTATGTATGTATGTAGGTAGGTGCTACTGGTAACATGTATCCCAGTACAACCTGTCCCATGGTCGGGTCGTTGGCGACTAAACTGGCAACCCCACCAAGGTTTCTTGATGAGGAGGGTGACTTTGGACATCCTGCAGGACTAAAAACAAAACCTGTCAAAGGGCAAAGGAACTCTTAAGAGTCAATGGCCATCCAAAATCACCGGGAGAGATGACCCCTTAGCCTTTGTCAAGGCAGAATTCTAGGAGAAGGAAGACTCTGATATAACACCTGCAACCCTGATGGTATCCAATGATGTTAACTTGTTCTTCTTTTTGGTAAATATCATCTTGGTTAAGAGAGTGGGACTGGCTTTGTGCAGTGCCTTTGCTCACTATAAAAGCTTCACGGCACAGGCATTGCTTTATATCTGGAGATCTCTCTGCACTTGTCGTCACATGGTACCATGGGCCCAGCACTATGTGTCAATAATTGTCACAAGTGTAGCGTTTGTGCCAGAGTTTTCAAGTCGCTGGCTGGACTAAAAAATCACACTCGTAGGGGTTCGGTAGGGATTCTCCTACATGGATATAAAGTAGTGGCCGTACTCGAAAACGAGTTGGCAGCCACCATATATGTATGTATGTATGTATATATGTATATTCTTCTGGTTTTATAATTTCACAAAGTTTTACCAATAGAGAGAGAGTCGGTCTCTAACATAGACACAAGACTTTCTCATTGGAATTTACACAACATCAACTAGGTAGATATGTATGTATGCATGCATGTGTAGATATGGATGTTATTGTATATGTGGATGTGTATGTGTGCATGTGCATATGCTTTGTATTTGTACATGTGTATATGCAGTTATTAGATGCAACATTTTTGGAATGTTTTACAAATTTTTAATGTTCCATTGTACTTGTACTTGTAATTTCCTAACTAGTTGTGTTCTTTCTGTTCCTGTGAAGCCTAGCTTCTCAAGATTTGTATTGAGGCAGTTACTAACATATCTCAGTGCCCCAATAATCACAGGCATAAATCTGAAGGTGTAATCAGGGTGGAGTATCTGCAGATTTCTCATCAGTTCTGCATAAATATTCTCTTTTTCGCTAATCTTTGATATTATATTGGCATCTGCTGGGCAGCTAATTTCCACTACTGTGCATGCCTTTTTTTCCCTGTCCCATATCATTATATCTGGTCTGTTATGCCTGCATTTTATTGGGGTTTTGACTGGAACATTCCACCAGTACTCTTTCATATTATGTACATGGATGTCTTCCACATTGCTGTAGCTTTTAATGTGTTTATTATCGGGGCTATCTTTTTTACGAACTGCATTGTACAGTGTTTTGGCCACTACATCATGCCTCATAGGTAGATAGTACCGCGATGACATCTTTGGATAGCTGCTGATGACATGGGTGATATCCTCGGTGTTAGTTCTGCAGAGTCAGCACTTGTTATCACATCTAGGTGTTTTGCCTGCATCTCTATCTCTTTTGTGAATCAGGTATTTCCTGCTAATCTGCTGTTCTTGGATTGCAAAAGCGTATCCTTCAAAGTGGGAGCCAATATAGCAGTTGTTGGTCCAAGATAGACTACTTTCCTTATCTATATTACTCTCACTCTGGAGCTTCTTGGCAACATATCCTTGCATGATTTTTTGCTGAGAGGCATGCAGTTTTTCATCCATGGATTCACTGCGATACTGCTGAGCGACATCCCTGGGTGTGAGTTTTTGATTATCACACAGGGAATATCTCTCAAGGAGTTCCTTCCCAACTCTCATGATCTTATCTGTTTCATGCAGATAGACTTGCTCGAGAAGAGGGCTCCTACGCTTCGAGGTTCGTAGATGTTGTCGGGGAGATATGATGCGACATTCAAATGTTGTCTGGACTGATGTTAGGCCTCTGGCTCCCTGCTTACGTTTCAAGTAAAGGCGGTCTATGACACTGTTAATGTGGAAGTTTCCGGTGTTGTTTAGTATTTTTCGAGTTCCAACATCAACTGCTCGGATTTCGTCTATCGTCCAATTGAGTATTCCAAACGTTGGTGTTAGGACAGGCACAGCAAACATATTGTGAGCCACTGTTTTGTTTTGCGCAGAGAGTTCCGATGACCAGATCTTTCTTAATCGAGTGTAGTATTCCATGGTTACGCGCTCTTTATTACAGATACCATTATAGGATATGTTCTCATCTATCCCCAGGTATCTGTAGCAGTCCTCATCAGATATCGGTGAAACAGTTAGGCCATTGATGACAATGTTGATAGATTGTTTTTCCCCGCTTTACAATCATGTATGAGCATTTACCTTGGCCAAACTCCATTCCTATATCCTTTGAGAACGTTGTAACCAGGTCAAGATTTTTCTTCATCCCATCCATGTTCTTGGCATAGAGTTTCAGATCGTCCACAAAGAAATTATGGGTTAGGTTCGTATTTCTGTGCTCCTGTGAGCCAATGATGTATCCCTCACATTTCTTGAGCAGAAAGGACAAGGGGTTTAATGACAAGATGAATAATATCACAGAGAGACTGTCCCCCTGAAATATACCCCTGCAATATTTTATTTTATCAGTGAAAATAGAGTCCTCCCTCTGTCTTTAACCTTAGGATAGTAGCCCAAGAAGAAGACAGCCTCTCTATGACTCTGACAATAATGCCTGGGACTTTAGCAAGTCGGAGGGCCTCATATCATCCAAGAGTGGGGAACAGAATCGAAAGCTTTCCTGTAGTCCAGCCAGACTGTAGCCATATTCCTCCTAAGTTGTCGCACCTCCGACATCGCAGTTTTGTTGATCAGGAGTTGTCCAGCACATCCCTAAACCCCTTTCTTTCCAGCTGCTTGTTCATCTGTGATGATGTTATTATTTTCACAGTGATGTTGGAGGAATAGGTTCAGGCAGGCTATGTACATCTTATACATCAGATTCTGGCATGCAATGGGTCGGTAGTTTTTTGCCAAGTGGGTGTCTTTGTTCTTGGGGACCAGTAATGTGTGTGCTAATGTCAACCATTCTGGTATAAGTGTATCTCCCTTAAGAACTTGTTGGTAGAGGTCAGTAAGATACCTCCGATAGAATATCAGTTTTTTTTGTACCAGTAGCCAACAATCATGTCTCTTCCTGGTGTTTTCTTATCTTGGAGTCTTCCTATCACAGTCTCAAGGGTACCCTCACTTATTTCGTATGTTTTTGTTGTAGTGTAGGAGCAATAGTTCTTTCGGATTTCTCTTAGCCACACTGCATCTTGGTTGAAATTCTTCTTTTCACCCCATATTTTGCTCCAAAAGGAATCTATGTCTTTCTGGGATGGGGCCTCAGTGACACTTATTATTTTGTTCTTCATATCTCTATAGACTGATGTTTGGTTTCGTCTGAATCTTTTATTAAGCACTTTTATCTCATCTACCTTCTTCAGGTATCGGCGTTTTTCGCTAACAGCTCTCAATTCTTGTTTGGGGGTGTTCAGCTTATATTGAAGAGTTCTGGTTCTACTGTTACCAAACATCGTCTCTATTTTATTTTTCACTCTTTGTTGGTGAGGAGTGAGGTTTTTTTGTGTTTGTTTGCATGTAAGGAACATTGTCACATATCCTATGGTTTTTCGTAGGTCAGCAATCTTCTTTTCTATTTTAGTTATATATGATGGTATTTTTGGTGGTGTTCTGTTCTTGTTAATATCTCTACTATCATCAAGATAATGCTTCACTGTCGTTGCTAAGGCATATAAACAGGCGTTGATTTGCCAAAATGTTGGGGTTTTTATCTGTCGTAAATTTTTATCAACCGCAAATCCAGGAAATCCAGTCATTTCTGACGTGTATAAGTTGCTTTATAAGTGTTATTTGTTTTTACTTGTTTGCTTTTGATAAGCTTGTGTAATAAAATAAATATATACTGTTGATTTAATTATATGAACTGATAAATTTTTTTTAAATATGTTTTTTCTTGAAAAATATGAAAATTTCGAAATATCAAACTCCTGACCACAAACCCAAACTTCTGATTAAATAATAGTGTTTTTTTTAATAATAATGGGATATAACAAACCAGTAAATGACACTTAGAACCGGGGAACAAAAAATATGCTGCACGGTGTAATCGAATGGAAAGAAGTGCACCAGAATGGCTAATTTAAAGCCTGTATTCCAACATTCCAGCGGCCAGTTTCATTCTTTCTTTCAAATTAAATCTGTCCTCACTATGCAAACACACACATACACATATCAGACACATATATTTCCCATTTTATTGTATACATATTCGCACACATATTTTACTACATAAACTTACATTCATGCACACACATACATATATCATACATTTCACAACGCGCACATTTAACTTAAATCTGCTTTCACAACAAACAAGTCAACTTCAATCAATCTTTTAAGTCTCTCATAGGGATACGCCCTTGATAATGAGTTTTTAAATTTGCTAAGGTAAGATTCTTTTCTCTGAGCAATCTTGATTTTCTTTCTAGTGCATTGAATGGTTTTCAGAATTATTTAAATTTGTGTTTCCTATTCAACAATGCTTCAAGCAAACTACAACACTTTATATATATATATATATATATATATATATATATATATATATATATATATATATATATATAACGAAGGAAATGTGGTAAGGAACCAGATGGACCATAACGCACCAAAGTACTCAATATTTAGGGTAGTAGATGGGTCATACTTGTTCCTATATATATATATATATATACATAAAATGTGGAGAAGGAACACACGAGTTGGAATATATATATGAAAATAGGGAGAAAAAGACGATTATTAGGAAGAAAAATATATTGTCTTCCTTTTCATTTTTTTCTCTTTTTTTCTGGGTTAGAAAATGTTTAAAACAAAATATTTTACTTTGTGTGAAGTGTTAAGGTATCAGTTAATTTATTTATTAATTAACAATGGCATTTATTTATTTATTTATATATTTAATACTTGTCTATTACCGGTTTCAGCATTTTATGTATTATCAAATTTGTATTGGTGTAAAATGTTGGTGATGTTGAACATGTTAAGGAAATGGTGAAGAAAGAATAATGTTATTTACAAACAAGGTTTTTGAAGTGAAAAGAAATAAGAAAAAAAAGGTGTGATGTGGAACATGATAAGTTAATGGGAAAGAAAAAATAATATTATTTACAGGCATAGTTCTTGAGGATAAGCAGTTCAAAAAGTGTTATTATGGCAAGAATGCTTAGTTGATCCATGATGGAGGCAAATGGTAGTCTGGGGTTGGATATGTTTTCCCCTTTTAGAGAGTTAATATGCAGGGGGGGGTAATTCAGGGTGGTCATAGGAGAGAGAGATATGAGAGGGGTAATTCATTTATATAAGAAAAAGGATTACGTAGAGTGTATGGGAGGTAACTCTTTAGAGAACATAGGAATTAGGTTTTGGTTCATTGTTCGTTCCAGTTTTAGTTTAGTCCGAAGTTTAGTCCATTAAGTAGAGGTTGGAATTTGTTAATGAAGTACGTTTCCTTATTGGTACAATGGATGAAAGAAGCGTTGTCTATGAATTTGTAAATGGGGAAAATTTTAAAGTTAGGTTGTTGGTTAGGTGCACAATTGGCGATATGTTCACTAAAAGCAATCTTTCTGTATTCCTGTATTTTGATTTGTGATCTATGGAAGGTCATTCGTTGTCAGAAGCTGTTTTTTGTCTGTCTTATGTAGTGCTCTTGACAACCTGAGCAGGTCAAAGCATAGATTAGGTTTTCAGATGCACATCTAAAGTTGTATTTAACTGCGAAATGTTGTCCTTGTTTAAAGTGGAATGTTGAACCATCTATTAGATTTATGCATATAAATTAACTGATACCTTAACACTTCACACAAAGTAAAATATTTTGTTTTAAACATTTTCTAACCCAGAAAAAAGAGAAAAAAATAAAATGGAAAAAAAATATTTTTCTTCCTAATAATCATCTTTTTCTCCCTATTTTCATATATATATATATATATATACATATATATATACATATATATATATATATATATATATATATATATATATATATATATATATATATATATATATATATATATATATATATATATATATATATATATATATATATATATATATATATATGCAAAAGTTCTATTTAAAATTGTTGGGATACAACAAGTAAATATTTGTATAACTGATATAAAGCACTCGACAAGTATTTGGAGTAGATATACGATATTAATAAATGGAAACTATATTTATAAAACCATATTTATTTCATTATACATATTTCAGGGATACCAAATTAAATTATGGTATGCCTTCATCAGACAAAATACAATATATAACAGTTTTACAAATAAGCTTTGACGTACCCGGATGGCTTCCAAAAACAATGGTTGCATTTTAAAAGGTTACGTCAAAGCTTATTTGTAAAACTGTTATATATTGTATTTTGTCTGATGAAGGCGTACCATAATTTAATTTGGTATCCCTGAAATATGTATAATGAAATAAATATGGTTTTATAAATATAGTTTCCATTTATTAATATCGTATATATATATATATATATATGTATATATATATATATATATATATATATATATATATATATATATATATATATATATATATATATATATATATATATATATATAATATATATATATATATATATATATATATATATAAATTAATAAAAACAATGAATAAAAAGAAAGAAACAGTTCCTTATATTAAAAAATTCATCATTTTACGATCGTTTCTAGGATATATATGTGTGTGTTGGTATGTATATAGATCTATGTAAAAAAAAACATTTTTTTTAATTTTACAAACTATCAGGGGGAATATACATACCTACACATATATATATGCTGTCTTCAGAAATAATCCATTATCCATATTGTTAGATTTATCTACATATATATATATATATATATATATATATATATATATATATATATATATATATATATATATATATAAGAGAATGAAATAATGAAAAATATTACCAAATAAAGATCATTCTCCACATGAATGAGTGTCTCTTTCTTGTTCTGAAACAGTTGCTGTTGTTGTTGTAGTGTTTTATGTAGCTGTGTCTCATCATCTTGTCTAAACCCCTCTTCAATTGCAGTTTTATTTTCTTTAACAATTTCTCTTGGCTCATCTTCCTGTCCTTCCCCTTCATCTGTGTCTTGGCTCTCATCTCGCCACTCACTATTACAGCTATTTACATCTTCAGCCAGACTTCCTTCTACAGTAACACATTCTGACTTGATGTCATGGTGGAGCCCATCATCTACAATGTTCTACAATTAGGAAAAAAGCCAAAATTAGGAACAAATTAATTATAAAAGTAATTTATACATACAGACACACACCTATACAAACACACACACACACACACACACACACACACACACACACACACACACACACACACACACACACACACACACACACACACATATATATATATATATATATATATATATAGGAACGAGTAGGACCCCGACGGCTGAGCTCAAGCCGTTTCGACGGCTAATTCTGGACGAAATGAAAATTTTTATCCTGGTATTTGAATAGCCGAGCTTCTCAAGGGGTAATTCCATATATGGTCAAAGTGATTGTCACAAGGATTGGTCAAACGTTTGTTGGGTAAGGAACCAGAAAAGATACCATCATGGCTAGTTAACGGTATTACATTCCTGCTTCCGAAGAATGATGAGACAAACAATCCCAAAAATTACAGACCGATAACTTGCTTGACCACAATGTATAAAATTTTAACATCAGTCCTAACTGAATATACATATGACCACCTGATAACAAATGACCTATTTCCCATTGAGCAGAAAGGGTGTAAACGAGGCTCATATGGCTGTAAGGATCAACTTTTGGTTAACAAACTGATACTGGAAGATTGTCATAATAGACACAAAAATTTATCAATTGCTTGGATAGATTATAAAAAAGCATTCGATAGTTTGCCACACAGTTGGATTGAAAAATGTTTAGAGATTTTCAAAATATCTCCCGTTGTCAGGAGGTTTTTGTCGTTCAGTATGAAGATATGGAAAACGACACTCCTTTTGAATAGTGAAACAAAATCACTGGAAGCTGGAGAAGTTAATATTAATTGTGGAATTTTTCAGGGTGACTCTTTATCACCGCTTTTATTCTGCATCGCACTTATACCATTAAGTAAAATTCTCAATGAAACAAAACATGGATATAAAGTCTATGACAAAACCATTAATCACTTGTTCTACATGGATGACCTGAAATTATTTGCAAAAAGTGATGAACAATTGCAAGGGCTATTATCCACTGTGGAGCAGATCAGTGATGACATTAAAATGGAGTTTGGACTAGATAAATGCGCCAAAGCAACGTTCACAAGAGGAAAGCTGCTGAAAAGTTCAGACATTAATCTTGATCGGGGGAATGTGATAAGAGAACTTGATCAAGAGGAAACTTACAAATATCTAGGTGTTTGTGAAGGAGATGGAATCAAGCACTCGACAATGAGGGAAAGGATAAGGAAGGAATGTTACCGCAGAGTAAGAGCAATCTTAAAACGGAATTGAATGCAAGGAATAGGATCGATGCCATAAACACGCTTGTCATACCAGTAGTAACCTACAGTTACAATGTCATCAACTGGTCAAGCACAGAGATCCGTAGGCTCGATACAAAAATTCAAAAATTCTTAACCATGCACAGAATGCATCACCCTAAGGCAGATATAGATAGAATATATCTCCCTAGGAAAGAAGGAGGACGTGGGTTAATCCAGTTAGACATTGCGTTGAAAACTGCAACAATTGGATTATCTACATATCTAAGGGAATCACATCATTGGATGATCAAACTCGTTTTGAAACACGAAAACATCAAAAGATCATACTCCATTACAAAAGATGCACAAAGATACAGTAATGGACTACAAATTTCAGAAGTCCCATTTACTGCTGAAATGGAAAACACAGAAAAAGCAAAGCAGGTAAAAGTAACTGCAAAGAAAGAACTGCTACAGAAACTGGCTAAGAAATGGCAAGAAAAGCCTCTGTATGGAAAATACCCAGAACGAGCTAACAATCCTGATGTTGACAAAACTTTAACCCATCAGTGGTTGGCATCCTCTGGACTGAAATCGGAGACTGAAGGACTGATTATATCAGCACAAGATCAGTGTCTGCCAACAAAAAATTACTAAGCCAACATAATAAAAAATGGATGCATCCCATTATGCCGTGTATGTAAAAAACAACCAGAGACCATTGACCATATAATTTCAATGTGCAGTCCTATAGCTCCAACCGAATACCTAAACAGGCATGACAGAGCTGCACAATACATACATTGGGTAATGTGTAAGCATTTTGACCTGCCCCATCAAAAGAATTGGTGGGAGCATCAACCACCACCCATACTTGAAAAATATCACATCTCAATCTTGTGGAACTTTAGCATCCAAACAGACCGAAAAATAGATGCAAATAGACCTGATATAATACTGAAGGACTTTAAAAAGAGTGTATGCCTGCTAATTGATATGTCCGTTCCAATAGACAAGAATGTATCTATAAAAACATTTGAAAAATTGAGCAAGTATAAGGACCTGGAGATAGAAATTGGAAAAATGTGGAAATTGAGAACTAAAACAATACCAGTGGTTGTAGGCGCTCTAGAAATGATACCTAAGGGGTCTAATGATTACTTATCGCAAATCCCAGGAAACCCGCGTATAGGAGAAATACAAAAGATAGTACTAATGGGAACTGCCCATATACTAAGGAAGATCCTGTCAATATAAGTACATCACAAGTCTAAACACTAAGGATGCATGTGTGAATATGTATGTTCTTTCTTGAACATGGCGGACCTTGTTGTCTCTTGAGGTCACTGGTTGTGACTTGGTGATAACTCGTATAAACATAAAGCAAGATAAATGCAAATAATAATAATAATAATAATAATAATAATAATAATCTTGATCGGGGGAACGTGATAAGAGAACTTGATCAAGAAAAAACTTACAAATATCTAGGTGTTTGTGAAGGAGACGGAATCAAGCACTCGACAATGAGGGAAAGGATAAGGAAGGAATGTTACCGCAGAGTAAGAGCAATCTTAAAACGGAATTGAATGCAAGGAATAGGATCGATGCCATAAACACGCTTGCCATACCAGTAGTAACCTACAGTTACAATGTCATCAACTGGTCAAGCACAGAGATCCGTAGGCTCGATACAAAAATTCGAAAATTCTTAACCATGCACAGAATGCATCACCCTAAGGCAGATATAGATAGAATATATCTCCCTAGGAAAGAAGGAGGACGTGGGTTAATCCAGTTAGACATTGCGTTGAAAACTGCAACAATTGGATTATCTACATATCTAAGGGAATCACATGATTGGATGATCAAACTCGTTTTGAAACACGAAAGCATCAAAAGATCATATTCTATTACAAAAGATGCACAAAGATACAGTAATGGACTGGTTGTGACTTGGTGATAACTCGTATGAACATAAAGCAAGATAAATGCAACTGTAATAATAATAATAATAATAATGATTTCTTTATTAACCACAAGGGTTTACATAAAGTAGACATTAAGGACAGTGCAGGACAATACAGGACGGTACAAATGGGCATTTCTGCATGTAAAAAACAAAAACAGAGGATGTAACAAAAAATAACAATGAAAAATTCACCAATAGGGGGGAGACTTCGGAGGGACATTTGTGGAGAAAGCCCAGTAAAAGGCCACAATGACCCTGACCACCAAGGCAAGTGCCCTCTCCCAGTTTTCCACCTTTAATTTACAGATATATACTCAGAGTAGGCCCATTCACTCGGGCCATTCTTGCTTCTCTCACCCATCTTTCAACAAAATGCTGGGAAGAGAGCACTTCCCTCTCTACTCTGATTTTCCTTTTCAAATGAAATTTGAAAAAGTCAATCAGAGCATCACCGAAGAGGTAAGTGCTCGTCTTCAGCCCTTTCAAACGTGTCCACCATACTATCTCTTTCGCCATGGCCACCAGACAGATAAAAACTGCCTGCCCTTCCCGGCTAAAGGAGGAGGGCGGGGCAATCCTCACGATGGACTCAGATGATAGCCGGATCCGTCCTAAACGCGACAGCAGGTGTTCGACATAAACCCACAAGTCAGCAATTTTCGGACACTGGACGAGTGCGTGCAGGACGGTTTCGTCGCCCTGCGCGCATCTCGGACATGCCCGGCTGACGGCACCTCCATGCCTGTAGAGTTTATCCCGAACTGGCAAGGCTCCTCGGTAGCACTGCCAGGCCAGAGATTTCTGGAAGTTGTCCATAGGCCCTGGCCCGAAAGTTCTTCCGAAGAGATTGGCTAGTTGATTTTCGTCGACGCCTAGAGTTTCCCCAAGTACGTCGTCGCTCTTCCCCTCCACTAATCCTCTATAGAACGCCGAGGTGGAGTTTCCACCGATCACATTACCCGATTGGTCGAGGGCTGTGAGCGCCTGAAGACATTCCAGTCTCCAGGCGCTCCCTCTCGGTCTTCGCTTGACCCAGGACTGCAGCTCCGTCAAGGAAACGAGCTGGGGAAATACGTGTCTAGCAAACGGCGACCACACCTGATCACCGTCGAGGAAGAGGTGGAGATGTCGTAGCCTGAGCGCGTGCCTGCGCATCATCAGCCACGGCATGCCCAGCCCTCCACGTAGCGGGTGTTGACAACAGATGGACCGCCTGACCATCGGAGCGCGTCCCTTCCACAAAAAGCGAAAGAGCAAACGCTCCAGCGCAGTTAGGCGAGGCTTAGGACAAGGTACGACGGTCAGGCGGTAGCAGATGACAGACGCGATGTACGCGTTAGCCACCTCCGCTCGACCTTTCAAGGACCATTTCTGGGTGAGAGAAGCCACCCTGCTCGTCACCTCGTCCCAGTTTTTGTCCGTCTGGAGGTCCGAACCGAACCAGACCCCTAGCAATTTAACCGGTCCGTCCGTCCAGTGTTCGACGACGCTGTTGGACGGCATGGACCTGCCTCTCCAGGTGCCGAGCTGCAGGCCCACTGACTTTTCCTGGTTGATCATTGCTCCTGTCACCGCTTCGTATTCTCTTAGTGTAGTGCCGATCGCCTCGATGTGTTTGGCGTTCGACACCACTACGGTGACATCGTCCGCATATGCTGACACGGATCTTCCGCATCCTAGTTCGCGCGGGACGCCCCTCAACGTCTCCAGTTTGTGCAGTAATGGCTCGAGAGTCAATACGTACAAGAGGGACGAGAGGGGACATCCTTGGCGGACCGAGCGCATGATGTTGAACGGTTCCGACAGGTGACCGTTCACTCTCACCACAGAGCAGATGTCGCTGTGTATGGCAGCGATCCAGCCTCTGAAGACGGGCCCAAAGCCAGCCGCCCTCAGGACTGCCGCTAGGTAACGATGGTCGACCCTATCGAAAGCTTTCGACTGATCTAAATTGATCAAGGACCCACCCGTGCCAGGTTCCCTAGCTACCCTCTCTACGATGTATCGCATGAGGTGGAGGTTGTCGTGGATGGATCTGTCGGGAATGGCGCATGCCTGCGCCTCTCCCACCAGACCACCAACGACAAGCGCCAACCTCTTTGCTAGCACCTTGGCCAAAATCTTGAACTCTGTGTTTAGCAGAGTTATGGGCCGAAAATTATCTATGTTATCCCCCTTGTTCGGATCCTTTCTCAACAGTGCCACCGCTCCTCGGCTCACAGAACTGGGAATTCTCCCGTTCTGTTGCCAGTTGCAGTAGACGTCCGCCAAGAGGCCGCCGAACAAGTTTGGCATCTGTACGTAAAGTTCATAGGGCAGACCATCCAAACCAGGCGATTTACCCCTTGTGCAGCCAGTCATTGCCTCCCTTACTTCAGCGGGTGTTATCGGCTTTTCGCAACACTTCGCCTCAGTGGCCGAAAGCCGCGGCAGTCCGTCGAGGTAGACACTAAAGTCCATCCCTCGACCCGGCCCATCGCTTCCCCCGAACAGCTGAGCGAAGTGTCGCTGAAAAGCTTCACACATTTGCCCGGGATCGAGTAGCATGCGCCCGTCGTGGTCCACCAAAGACCGGATCGTGGCTTTGTTGCCACGACGCGCCTCCGCCACTCGGGCCCATTGAACGGCTTTCGTCCCCTCGTGTCTGAGAGCACGCACCCTTGCTCTGACAACGCAGCCTTCGTGCTTTGCATTGAAGAATTGGTCAAGGGCCAATTTCGCCGCAAGCACGTCGGTCGCAATGCCTTTGCTAAGCGCCTCGTCTAATTTTCTAACTAGTTCTCCCTCTGCTCTATTTTTCTCTATTGCTAAAGCCTTACTAAACCTAATGGATTCTATTCTAATCGCTCTTTTCAGAGCAAACCACCACTTGTTGTTGACGATGGCCCCCGTCAACGCCCGCTTAACTAGTTCGCTAATCCGGTCTCTGTAGGCCTTGCGCGCTGGTAAGGACGCGTTTAGCTTCCAGTAGCCGGGTCCTCGTCTATGAAGCCTATCTAAGTCAAGCACACAGATCACTAATTTGTGGTCCGTGTAGCTGACTATCTTGAATTGTGGACAGCCTATGCTAGACCTATCTATTTCCCTACAAAATACTCTATCTAGATATGATCTGGATGACCCTATGCGATTTGTCCAAGTCCACATTGGCACATTCGGGAAATCCAATCGGTACCTGTCAGACAGTTCAAAACGCCTGAGCAGGTTGGTGAGGCTCTTTCACCCTCCACCCCTATCCGCTAATCCCACACAGTCCCAGCGTGCATCTAAGATCCCGTTCCAGTCGCCCACTAACACTAAAGAGCGGGACGTTCCAAGAAAGGTCTCCAGACGCCGGAAGAAATCAGGCCGCCCTGCTCCTGTTGGGGCATAGACGGCCACTAGCCTGAAAGCTTGCCCGTCTCCGCTGGTCACGTCCAGCACCACCAACTTACCCTCTGGGTCCAGGAAGATGGCCCGTATGGCGAGATCCAAACCTCTCCGAAAAAGCACAGCAACTCCTCCCCCCGATCCAGGACGGCTGGGAGATGCGTACACATCGTAGCCGCGGAAGATCGGTGCGAAGGCCCGTGCTTCGGAGATTCTGGTCTCGCTGATGGCCACTACATCTATGTTTAGTGACCTGAGGTCGTTGAGCAGGTGACCCTGCTTCCATGACGACCCCAAGCCACGCGCATTTATGCTGCCTATTCTGAGTGAGGTCATGTTTAAAATAGAGTGGAAAAGATGGGAAAGACCACTTACCGTACTTTTCGTAGAGGAGGGATGGTTTTTACATCCCTTTTCACTTGATCGTCTGGTGAAGGGACCGTTGAATCGTCCCTTCGGCTGGTCGTCGGCTCTTCTATGAGTATGTCCGAATATACTCTTCGATTGATAGTTCCTCCTAGGTCCCTGAAATCACCAACTGCGTTGGGGAATTTCGTTTTAATGTTTGTGTATTGTTTCTATGCTATTTTTAGCAGTCTTATGTTAGTTGGCGTTTTGATTGGTGCTGGTATTATGTAGTCGTGTTGTGAAATGTCTGTGTGTTCAATTATGTAAGTCATTAGTTTCTTGTTGTGTGTATTTATTGCCGTGCATTTGTTTTTCTGGGGTGGGGTGTGGTTTTGCTATTTTCTTGTCGTTGTTGCTGGGTGTGTGTGTTTTGTTGTTGTGTTTGCGATGTTGGTGCTTGTGGTGGTGGTGTTGAAGGTGTTGTTGGCGGTGGGGTTTTCGCCGGTGGTGATGGTGGTGCTAGTGTGGGTGGTGATGGTGTTGGTGGTGTTGCTGCTGTGAGTCTCTTTGCAGTAGACTTTACCCTTTTCTCATTTCTTTCCTCCCTTTTCAAAGGCGACAATGCGCTGCTTCTGCGTTTGTGCCTTCTTACGACCTTTTGCCATCCCTCTCCCACCTCACACTCCATGTCTGATTCTGTGAGGTCGGGGAGGGGTACCAGCTCCACTCTTTCACTTGTTGTTGGTGATGTTTGCACTGGAGTCTCTGTTGCAGCTGCATTTGGTATTGCTGTTGTTGTTGTTGTTAATATTTCCACTGCTGCTGCTGTTTTTGATTTCCGTGGCGTGGGTATGGGTGCCACGGACCTATCGTTCCAGGTTGCCGCTTGTCCTGTTGCTGGTAGCCGTGGAGCCGGTTTCGGAAGGAGGGGGGTTTTCTCCTTTCTCGGGGTCTTCTCGTTGCAGAAGGCCCTGAGGTGAGTCTTCGATCCACAGCGAAAGCATTTCGGGCGTTTGCCCTCAACACTTATGGGCAGTTGAGTGCCGTTATCGAAGTCTATCACATCCGGGATAGCTTCGATGCACTCCTGGTTGGTTTGGATTAACATCTCAATGGAGGTGCCGACCCAATCTTCTCTTACTTTTTTCTGTACTTGCAGTACAGTTGTTTTGTCCTCGATTCCGACGAGGACAGACGCGGCCAGCCAAGAAGGGGCCATCCCGGGGGGGGACGTGGGTCAGTTTGACCCTCACAATTTTTTGCCCGCAGTAGGAGGGCACCAACACCATTTCCTCGCTCCTTAGGGTCACTACGGATTGAGCCTTTGCCTCCTGGGGTGTGGCAAAAAGTACGTCTACGGTGGCATATTTTTTGCCTCGGGTGATGTGCGTTTTCCGCTGCCACACAGACCCCAAGGCTTTTTGTATTTGAGCCTCTGTGGCTCTTTCAACCCTACGGGATTTTGTACTTACTGTACGGTACGTGACCGTACAGTGCTGTTGGGTTTCGAAAAATGTTTCCGCTGCCTTGCAGATTGCTCGGTGTCCAGTCTTTGTCACCATCTTCTTCGCTTCCTCTAATTCCTCATTTGTTATGAGGATTGTTTCCAGGTTCTTCGCGATACCTGCAAATGAGATTGGTTTTTCTTTGCTGCTGTTGTTGTTGTTGTCGTCAGAGCTGCTGTTACTTTTGTTGTTGCTGCAGGTACTACGACTACTGCCTCCGCCGCTGTTTCTGTGGTTGTTGTTGGTGTTGCTGCTGCCAATGATGTTGTTGTTTATGCTGCTGGTGATGCTGTTGCGGCTGCTACTGTTGTTTTCATTGTCACTGTTGCTGTTGTTATTACGGCTGCTACTGCTATTATTCCTGACGTCAGACGAATGAACTGGGTTTTCGTATTTCCCGCACACCTGTTTCGCCGTTGTCGTCGTCGTCGTGGAGAAATCTTGCACGCTTTGCACGAGACTTTTCTTTTCTGTCGTCGCTTGCGAAAGAGAAGGGAGGGAGAGAGACACATTTAAAGAAGGGAGGGAGAGAGACAATCTTCTCTCTGCTGTAGTGATGATTGAGGAAGAAGAAGACGGAATGAGTGGGAGTGACCTATGAAAATTCTTTTTCGTAGTCATGTTGTTTTTTTTGTTCTTTTTAAATAAATATTGGGCACAAAACCCCAATAAGCAGTTATTTAACCCCGAAGGGCCAAATAACGGGCAGAAAGACCCCTCTCACGAGGAGGGGGGTGTTTTTGTCTACAAGTTCGTTAAAGTTTTAAACAATTTACAATTGTTATAGCGTTCAAAATTTACAATACCTTACAGAGCCGAGCCTCCGTCAACCATAGCATTCAATAATAATAATAATAATAATAATAATGATTTCATTTATTAGCCACAAGGGCCGACATGTAGGGGACAATACAAAGACAGGGACAGTGGGGGTTTACAATAAGGTCGAGTAAAAGTGCACAATGGCAAGACTAATTTAACAATGAAAATATAAAAATATAAAATAAACTATGCATAAATATAACAAAATAAATTCCCCGATAGGGGGTGGACGACCCTGGGGTGATTCGGGTACCCCACCAATCCTGAACCACCCTGCGCTTCTAGGGCACCCAGCAGAGCACCCCTCTCCTCAAGTTAGCCAGCCTATAGGCGCATGGTCAGAGTAGGCCCATTCACACGAGCCATTCTCGCCACATTCACCCACCTTTTAGCAAATGTACTGTGGGGGGGGGGGCAGCACTTCTCTCTCCACCCTCACCCTCCTTTCCAGGTGAAACTTAAAGAAGTTGATGAGGGATTGGCCGAAGAGAAAAGTGTCTGTCTTTAGTCCTTTCAACCTGGTCCACCATATAATCTCTTTCGCAACTGCCACCAGACAGAGGAAAATGTCCTGCTCTTCCTGACCTAAGGAAGGTGGCGGCTCGATCTTCACTATGGACTCGGCCGATAGCCGGATTCGTTCCACACGCGACAGTAGCTGTTCGACATAACTCCACAAGTCAGTAATGCATGGACATTGGACAAATGCATGCAGAACGGTTTCGTCGTTCTGTGCGCATCTTGGGCAGGTCCGTCTGACAGCACTTCCGTGCCTGTAGAGTTTATCCCGAACCGGCAGTGCCCCCCGCTAGCACTGCCAAGCGAGGGATTTCTGGAAATTGTCCATCGTCCCCGGCTCAAAAGTCCTCCGGTACAGACTGGTCAGTTCGACTTCGTCGAGGCCCAAAGCTTCTCCGAGTGCGTAATAATAATAATAATAATAATAATAATAATAATAATAATAATAATAATAATAATGATTTCTTTATTGGCCACAAGGGCTGACATCAAGAAAAACATTACAGACGGCACAGGACGGTACGATGTGGGTTTTGTGCGTGTAAATATTTTTATTATTTATATAAGAAAAGAAGAAAAGGACATAGAAACATATATATATATATATAAACAATAAAAATGAAAATTGAAACAATGAAAAATTCCCCAATAGGGGGGGAAACCTCCGAGGGTTACTCGTGGCGAAAACCACACAAAAGACCACGGCCACCCTGACCACCAGGGCAAGCGCCCTTTCTCAATTTTTTCCATTTCTCAAACTACAGACGTATATTCAGAGCGGTCCCGTTCACTCGGACCATTCTCGCTACATTCACCCACCTTTCAACAAACTTGCTAGAAGGCAGCACTTGCCTCTCCACCCTGATTTTCCTCTTCAAGTGAAACTTGAAAAAGTTGATTAGGGATTCGCCGAAGAGTAAAGTGTCTGTCTTTAACCCTTTTAACCTTGTCCACCACACAATCTCTTTCGCCATGGCCACCAGGCAGATGAAAACCGCCTGCCCTTCCTATTCGGAGGAAGACGGCGAGACCATCTGCACAATGGACTCAGTCGATAACCGGATCAGTCCTACACGCGACATCAACTGTTCCACGTAGCTCTACAAGTCAGCAATGCTCGGCACTGAACGAGTGCGTGCACAACGGTTTCGTCGCTCTGCGCGCATCTCGGACAGGCTCGGCTGACGGCACTTCCGTGCCTGTAGAGCATATCTCGAACCGGCAGCGCTCCCCGGTAGCACTGCCAGGCCAGGGATTTTTGGAAGTTATCCATAGGCCCATAGGCCCTGGGCTGAAAGTTCTTCGGAAGAGAGCAAACAGCTTATCTTCTTCGACGCCCAGGATCTCTCCGAGAATGTCGGCGCTCTTCCCCTCCACTAGTCCTCTATAGAACGCCGAGGTGGATGTTCCACCGATACTGGTGCCCAGCTGGCAGAGGGAAGTGAGCGCCTGGAGACATTCCAGTTTCCAAGCGTTATCCCTCGGTCTTTTTATGACCCAGGACTGCAGCTCTGTCAAGGAGACGAGCTGTGGGAAAACGTGCCTGGCGAACGGCGACCACACCTGTTCACCGTCAAGGAAGCACCAGAGAAGTCGCAGCTTCAGCGCATGTTTTCGCATCATCAGCCATGGCATGTCCAGTCCTCCACGCAACGGGTGTTGACAGCAGATGGATCGTCTGACCATGGGAGCGCGTCCCTTCCACAAAAAGCGGAAGAGGAGGCGCTCCATTTTGATGAGAGTTGGGCTGGAGCAAGGGACGATGGTGAGGCGGTAGCAGATGACGGATGCGATGTACGCATTCGCCACCTCCGCCCGGCCTTTCGGGGACAGCTTCCTCTCGGCCCATTTATGGGTGAGGGAGGCCACCCTGCTCGTTACCTCGTTCCAGTTTTTCTCCATCTGGAGGTCCGGTCCGAACCAGACCCCGAGCAATTTAACCGGTCCGTCCGTCCAACGCCCCACGACGCTGTCGGACGGCATGGACTTGCCTCTCCAGGTACCGAGCTGCAAGCCCACCGACTTTTCCTGGTTTATCTTTGCTCCTGTCACCGCTTCGTTTCCTTGAGAGCGATGCCGAGCTTCTGGACGTGTCTGGTACTCGACACCACCACAGAGACGTCGTCGGCGTAAGCCGACTCGGATTTCCCGCATCCTAGTTCGCGTGGGACGCCCCTCATCGTACCCAGTTTGTGCAGTAACGGCTCGAAAGCCAATACGTACAAGAAGGACGAGAGGGGACAACCCTGGCGGACTGAGCGCATGATGCTGAACGGCTGCGACAGGTGACCGTTCACCCTCACAACTGAGCAGATGTCGCTGTACATTGCTGCGATCCAACCCCTGAAAATGGGCCCGAAACCGGCTGCCTCGAGGACCGCCGCCAGGTACCGATGGTCGACCCTATCGAATGCTTTGGATTGATCCAAGTTGATCAGGGCCCCACCCGTGACAGGTTCCTTAACCACCCTCTCTATGATGTATCGCATAAGGTGGAGGTTGTCGTGTATGGATCTGTCCGGAATGGTGCATGTCTGCGCCTCTCCCACCAGACCCTTGACGACAAGCGCCAACCTCGTTGCTAACACCTTGGCCAAAATCTTGAACTCTGCGTTTAGCAGGGTTATGGGCCTGAAATTATCGATAACATCCCCCTTGATCGGGTCTTTTCTCAGCAGCGCCACTGCTCCCCGGCTCACAAAACTGGGAATGCTCCCGTTCTGCTGCCAGTTGCAGTAGACGTCTGCCAAGAGGCCACCGAACAAGTCTGGCATAAATGCATAAAGCTCGTAGGGCAGACCATCCAAACCTGGCGATTTACCCCTTGTGCAGTTAGCCATCGTTTCCCGTATTTCACCGGCTGTTATTGGCTTTTCGCAACACAGTGCTGCGGTCGTCGAGAGCCGAGGCAGTCCGTCTAGGTATGCACTGAAGTCCATGCCCCGATCCGGGCCGCCGCTGCTCCCGAACAGTTCAGCAAAGTGCTGCTGAAAAGCTTCACACATCCGCTCGAGTTCGAGCATCACGCACCCGTTTTGGTCAGACAAAGACCGAATTGTGGCTTTGTTGCCACATCGCGCCTCTGCCACCCGGGCCCATTGGACGGCTTTTGTCCCCTCGTATTTCAGAGCACGCGCTCTAGATCTGACAACGCAGCCTTCGTATTTTGCGTTGAAGAATTGGTCGAGTGCCAATCTCGCCGCAAGCACGTCGGTTGCGATGCCTGTCCTAAACGCCTCTTCTAGCTTTCTGACTAGCTCTCCCTCTACTCTATTTTCCTCTATCACTACTCCTTTGCTAAACCTAATCGACTCTACTTTAATTGCCCTTTTCAGGGCGAACCACCACCTGTTGTTGACGACCGCTCCCGTCAACGCCCGCTTAACTAATACGCTAATCCGGTCTCTGTAGGCTTTGCGCGCCGGGAAAAACGCGTTCAGCTTCCAGTAACCAGGCCCTTGTCTATGAAGTCTGTCTATGTCGATCTCACATATCACAAATTTGTGGTCTGTGTAGTCGACTATTTTAAATTGTGGACAGCTTATACTAGCCTTATCTAGTTCTCTGCAGAATACCCTATCGAGATATGATCTGGATTACACGATGCGGTTTGTCCATGTCCACATTGGCACATTCGGGTGATCCAGTCGATACCTGTCAGACAGTTCAAAACGTCTGAGCAGGTTGGTGAGGCTCTTGCACCCTCCTCCCCTATCCACTAGCCCCCCAGCGTGCATCCAAGATACCGTTCCAGTCGCTCACTAACACTAAAGAGCGGGACGTTCCAAGAAAGGTCTCTAGACGTCTGAAGAAATCTGGCCGTCCTGCCCCTGTTAGGGCGTAGACGGCTACTAGCCTGAAAGCATTGCCTTCGCTGCCGGTCACGTCCAGCACTACTGACTTACCTTCTGGGTCTAGGAAGATGGCCCGTATGGCGAGATCCGAGCCTCTCCGAAAAAGGACGGCAACCCCTCCCCCCCCCCCCGATCCTGGACGGCTGGGAGATGCGTATACATCGTAGCCGCCGAATATCGGTGCGAAGGCTTGTGCTTCGGAGATTCTGGTCTCACTGATGGCCACCACATCTATGTTTAGTGACCTGAGGTCGTTGAGCAGGTGACCCTGCTTCCAAGATGACCCCAGGCCACGTACATTTATACTGCCTATTCTGAGTACGGCCATGTTGGATGAGAAACGGGGCAAGTGAGAAAGGGTCACTTACCTTGATCGTGTGGTGAAGGGACAGTAGAACCGTCCCTTTCGCTGGTCATGGGTGTTTCCAAGAGGATGTCAGTCTATATCCTCTTGGTAACCGACCCTCTGAAGTCTCCAACTGCGTTGGTGAATTTTTGTTTTAAAGGTTTGTACTGTTCTATTGAGATTTCGATGATGCTTATGTTTGTCGGGAGAGTTCCTGGTGTTGGTGGGGTGTAGTAGTTTTTTTCTGTGGTGTCTGTATGCTACTTTATATATTGTATGAGTTCTTTTTTTGCCATGTTTATGGCTGTGTACTTTTGGGGGGAGGGGTGATTTTGTTGCTGTTTTCTTCTTGTTGCTGTTTGGTGTGTGTGTCTTGTTGTGTTTGCGTTGTTGGTGTTTTTGGTGATGCTGGTGGTGGTGTGGTTGTTGTTGTCAGTGGTGCTTGTGGTGGTGTTGCTGCAAGTTTCCTTGCTGCCTTTACCCCTCTTTGTATGCCTTCGCTTTTGGAGGGTGAATCTAAGGGTTTTTTTTATTTTTTGGTTTTTTTGTGGTAGACCGTTTGCCACTTCACTCCCGCCTCAAACTCCATGTCGGATTCTGTGGCATCTGGGAGGGGGGTGTGCTCCACGGCTGTTGGTGGTGGTAGTGGAGCCCCTTCGGCAATTTTATTGCTGGTGTAGCTACTTCAAATGTAGCTATTGGTGTTGCCGCCACTGATGATGCTGCTTTAGTTGTCCGTGGCCTTGGTACAGGTGCTACGTACGTTGCCCTCCTACTCACCGTGGAAGGGGCTTCTGCGTTTGTTGCCTGCCCTGCTCTTGGTAGCAGGGGACCAGGTATTGGAAGGAGAGGGGCCTTCCTCTTCGCTGTCTTCTGCGGGCAAAAGGCCCTGAGGTGACCCTTCGACCCACAGAGATAACAGTTTGGTCGTCTTCCTTCTACACTTATAGGGAGTTGGAGTCCTTCCTCGATGTCTATGATATCGGGGATAGCGTCGATACATTCCTGGTCAGTTTGTATAAGCATTTGCATGCCTATACCTGACCAGTTCTCTCTCCCTATTTGTTCTACTTGCAGCATGGTCGTCCTGTTCTCGATTCCAGCAAGGAAAGACGCGGCCAGCCAAGGTATGGGCACGTCGGGTGGGACCTGGGTCACTTTGACCCTCACAATTTTCTGCCCGCAGTAGGAGGGCACCAAGACTATCTCCTCACTCTTTAGGGTTTCCAAAGAGTGAGACTTTGCTTCCTGGAGGGTGGCGAAAAGTACGTCTACTGTGGGGTACTTTCTGCCTCGGGTGATGTTGGTTTTGCGTGCCCAGACGCACCCCAAGGCCTTTGGGATTTGAGCCTCCGTGGATCTCTCCACCCGATGTGAGATTTTGCTTACGGCGCGGTAAGTCACCGTCCGTAGCTGCTGATCCTTGAAAGAATCGGGTGGAGGTTTCAGGGAGACTCTATTGGGGCTTCTTGTCACCATGGCCCTTGCGACTGCCATCTCCTCCTCTGTGACTAACACTGTCTCGATATTTCGGGCGACACCTGCAAAAGAAGTGGTCCCTTTTTCAGCAGCACCACTATTGCTGCCGCTACTGGTCTTACTGGTGGTGCTGATATCGCTATTACATGTATCGGTGTCATTGCTGTTGTTTTCGTTGGTACAGTTGTTGGTGTTGTTGTTGTTGTTTTCGTTGATACTGTTGCTGTTGTTACTGTTATTGTGGCTGTTGTTATTATTGTTGTTTTTGTTGATACTGTTCCTACTATTATTGTTGTTGTGGCTGTTGTTATTGTCATTGTTATTGTCGTTCTCGACCTTACCGCTGTTATTTTTGTTATTGTCGTTCTCGACTTTACCGCTGTTATTTTTGTTGTTGCTGTTGTTATTGATGGTGTTGTTGTTGGTGTTGGTATTATTGTTGGTGTTGTTTGTGTTAGAAATATTTGTTAATTTTAAATTTTCTTTTCCTTTGTAATATTTTCGTTTATATTTACCTCCGCTGGAACGGTCTTGTTGACATGCTGATAAAGTCTCCCTCTCTCTGTGTTGTCTGACAGCGCTCTCTCTGTTTCTTGTGTTGTCCATGTTGAAATTTTTTCAAAAAATTATATTTTTTTACATATTTAAAACAATTGTGATAGAATAATTCTTATTACAAATGGGACATAAGATACCAGTCTTAACTCTCAGGAAGTGACAACGCATAAAATTATGGCATAGGGCTCCAATATTTAATACTTAATTTTGTATCAGAAATGTTATAGTCAAAAAAGAAAATGGTTACAAATGGAAGAAAACAACAGCCAAATAATTTCATCTTTTTCCATTTCTCCGAGGGTTCTTAACCCCACTATCAGGCTAAATAATTTCTTTAATTTCTTTAGTCAAAATACGGCGATAGCTTACATTTCTAATAATACATATATATATATATTCACATACATATAAACGCATATATACACACATACACACGTAAGTTCATACATAGAAACAAATAAATATATTAGCACTCAAAAATATTCATACATATATATGAATATGTTAAGTATATTTGCAGAGAAAAAGGGAGTTTTCGATGTTGTATTTAGAATCAAGAGATGTAGTAAGATTGGATATAAATCATATGTAAGTGTTATAAGTATAATTAAATATATTTGAACTTATATATGTGTCAAATATATCATTATATCTTATAGAGTCATCAAATGTATATACTTACATACCAAGGTGCACGCATAGCGAAAGAAAGAAGTGAAAATAATCAGTATGTGACTGATATCTGTGAGTTATAGGTATAATTAAATGTATGTGTTCATATTAAATATAGGTTCATGGTATTTAGTGTTAATGCTATTTCATAATTGAAATATGTTCAGAGTGGTTATGTGTCGAAATTGATGCTATTTTTATTCCAACAGGAAAGCAGATGTAATCTTATATGCGGGCAACCTCTGAAAACTTAGTTTTAGAGTTGAGACAAGTATTTGGAGATTTCAGGTTCTGTAGAATTCTATATTTCCCGGTTATGCATAAAGTACATTTTCTTGTACCTTTTGCATATTCTTTTGATTGGTCTAAAATAGAACAATTTATTACATATATAATTCCACGTTCTTTCATCTCCCACACTCTGTTTGCAAACGCCGTAGTTTTCTCTTTTTCAGGATGTCTGAAAGAAGCGAGATGTGCGTAATATCGTTGTTTAAATTTATCTTGAGTCATTCCCACATATTGCTCACTGGTAACTGGTTGGTATTTAAAGGTGTCACTGTTGCCCCATATGTTGCCTTTACCCTGTAGAGGACATTCTCCTGTATTTATGCATGAACATCCTGGATTTTCTCTGGGTATTTTCCTATTGGTAATCTTAGATATCATTGAAAGACTGCATAAATAGCTAATCTTGACTAAATTTCTGTTAAATATTTTATTATACCTATGTTGTTGGGGGAAATGTTTATCTAAAAGATCAAGGCACTTTTTACCTATATTTGTTTTTACTGCTAATGGTGGTGTAAACCAAATTATTTTTATTTTTCTATTGTTATGATTATTGGTATTAGTAGAATTAGGTGTATATTTAATTATTTCGTAAAAACCACTATTTTTAAGTATATATATAGGAAAATGTATGACCCCGACAGCAGAGCTCAAGCCGTTTCGACGACTATTTCTGGACTAAATTAGAATTTTTAGCCTGGTAAATAAATAGCCGAACTTTTCAAGGGGTAATTCCTTATATGGGAAGATTGAATTTGTCAAAAGGATTGGTTAACATTTCTTGTAAACACCATTAAATCTTTCATGGCAGTGGGTGGGAGGTGGCGGTGGCTGAACTTGCCTGTAGAGCAATGAGGGAGTGTGTATGACAAAGGCTAGGTAGGAGACAGGCGAAAAAGGATTGTAGTTGTCAAAAGGATATAATATATTAGTATAATTAACTTAAACATAACCAAATACAAAAGATATTAAAAGATTTCATGGTATTTAATTGGTCGCTTCTATTTGACTTGATATTTGAAAGCAACGGTCACACAGCATTTTTCTTTCTTTCTTTTTTGCCGTTATGTCTTTCTTCTCTCTTCTCTCTCTCTCTCTCTCTCTCTCTCTTCCTTTTTCTTCCCTAATACGTATATTTACGCATTTAAATATTTATGTATGTATGTATTTATTTATTTTTTTCTTGCATTTCCTCATACTCACCCCCTCCTTATACCTATATCTCGCTCCACATCCTCTTCTTCATTAAATTTAAGTTTATCATGTTATTATTTGAGGTATATAAATGTTAAGATTTGTTGTAATAAATCACTGCTAATACTGGAATTGAACCATCAAGACCGTTGAGGTGTGTCATACATCAATTCATGTATTTTATCTGACGAGGACATACTGAAAAAACAGCACAGTACCTTTGAAATATCTATATATATAAAACTGAGGATGTCTGTCTGTGTGTGTGTGAGTTTGAATCCCTAAAACTAGAGAACCACCCAATCGACTGTTTTCAAACTTTACACATGTAATACTTATGTTTTCAGGGAGTGTTCTGAGCAAACGAAATTTCTAATTTTCAATGCCCTAGGGACCGCATTAGGTGATTTAGCGATCTCTCTCTATAATTCTTAGTCTTTCTCTTTTTAGATAGATACATACATATGAAAAGTTTTGGAGAGATCGTATCTTCTTGCTTCACTCCCTTCTCGACCGGCACTCGTACGGGTGATGACAGCAGAGCTATTTCGGTGGTGCATCCGGAACTCGCCTCCCTGAGCAGTTGAACGTATTGCGCCTCGACTCCTTGCCTCTGCAGCGAGTTCAGCACTGCGTTGATTTCGACGCTGTCGAAAGCCTTCTCGTAGTCTACGAACGCGACACAAAGAGGCATCTTGTACTCTTTTGCTCGCTCAAGCAGTTGTGTCAGAGTAAATATGTGGTCCACCAAACTTTTCACCGCGTGTCTCGAGCAGATCATCAGAGGCATTGATTGGCAAGGCGGTGTCAACATCAACGGCGAGATACTTATCCACCTCCGTTTCGCTGATGACATCGTATTTATCGCTGAAACCACGGATCAGCTTCAGACCATGCTGACGGAGCTCGACATCAAAAGCTCTGCAGTAGGCCTCAAGATGAAACGCATGAAAACGAAGTTCATGCGGTCCGACAACGTACCAAACCAACAGGTCGAATGGTGGTTGGCGGTGATGAAATAGAGGAGGTGGAGGAATACATACTTGGGACAAGAAGTGAACATGCGCCGAGACATTGAGAGGGAGATCTCGCGGAGAATAAGGGCCGGATGGAATGCGTTCAACGGCATAAGGGATGTGCTCAAGGGGAGGTTGGACAAGACCACCCGCGCCAACCTCTTCAATAACACAGTTTTACCTGCAATGTTATATGGCAGTGAAACTTGGGCTACAACGAAGAGAGAAGAGCAGAAGCAGGTAACGGCTCAAAGAGCAATGGAGAGATCAATGCTAGGAATCTCGTTGAGAGAGCACATCAGGAGCGAAGTCGTCAGACAGAAGTCCGGCATGAGGGACGTCATCACGGAATATATGCGCAGCAAGTTCAGATGGGCTGGACACGTCGCGCCCTTATAATATCTGTCTGTATGTCTGGCTGTGTGCATTACGTCACTTCCTACAATTCGCTCTGCGTCCAGAACGCACCCTTATAATACCTGTCTGTATGTTTGGCTGTCTGCTGCCTTCGGTTATTCTGCCACCTTGCTCAAGACAAATCTCACACTCATTCCCCAAACAGTTGATAAGTGCACACAACTTCTTCCCACGGTGTTGCTTACTTACGTACCACCAGACACTTACTTCTTTGCCAGCCCCGTGGTTGTGGCAATACTAAGCTTAGCTAAGGCGGTTATATATTTCACAATACCTTATCCCGTGCAACGCCGGGTACCACTGCTAGTATATAATAAAACATATATTTTGATTATGTGAATGTCTTCATTTATTAATATTCTGAATTATATATATATATATATATATATATATATATATATATATATATATATATATATATAACGAAGGAGGCGTGGTAAGGAACCAGATGGACCATAACGCACCAGAGTACTCAATACTTAGGGTAGTAGAGTGGGCAATAGGAAAATGTTTAACCCCGACGGCAGAGCTCAAGCCGTTTCGACGGCTATTTTTGGACTAAATTCGAATTTTTAGCGTGGTAATAAATAGCCGAACTTTTCAAGGGGTAATTTCTTATATGGGAAGATTGTAGTTGTTAAAAAATTAGGGGACCAAAAACGTCGTAGTATGAATGAACTTTGTAGAATGCACTGAAATATGCGAGAAAAAAGGGGTATATGTGTAAAAAAGATATATATGTGTGAGAAAAAGTTTTAAATCTTAATTATGGAGTAAGATATTAGCTGTATATTTTGTGAAATGACCTAAGCGATTTATGGATGCAAAGAGAAAATAAATCTGTGCGTCTATTTATTATAGAGTTAAAATTAGAGATAATGGTAAATTTTTCCGCTAGACATAAATTACAAGTTCTAGATATGGAAGCGTTGGAATATGGAGAAGCATTGCATATTTTACACCAAGAAATTTTGTAATTAATGTTTTTGTCTTTTAAGGACCAGATGAGTTCTGAGAGTGCAGTGTTTGTTCTTTTAAGTGGGTATTTAAAGGACGAAGAATAGTTATATAATCTTGCCTTAGAGGAATAGAAGTAGAGCCAATGTAGGTATAAGAATTGGTACTAGTTATCACATTACATTCGTATACTAAATTTGTATCGAGACAGTAATTATTAAGAGGACATTTAGTTCTATTAAGGCAATTGTATTTACGATTAATGTTATTAACAGAGTTATTTGCAAGTGGCCCAAAATTATTTATAGAAGGAATTGTAGTGGAGAAATTAACTAAAGGAGGTGCTAATGTTTCCTGATTTAGATACTATTAGGAGCATTCATCGAAATTACGTTTGTCGTCGTATTTATGTTTAAGTTATCTTGTCTAGGAGCATTCATCGAAATTACGTTTGACGTCGTATTTATATTTAAGTTATCTTGTCTAGAGTTTACATTGACGTCGGGCCTTATAGTGTTATTACTATGACGCTCAGTGTTGGATGGATATGATTTATTATTTAATATTTTAGTATTATGTTTAGAGATAATGTTAGAAATGTTGGAAGTGGTGGAATAAGAAAATTTAATTGTATGCTTATTAAAGATCTTACTATAAATATGTGAAGGAGGGAAGCAATTATCTAACGCCCTAAAGAATAGTTTAGGAATATTACTAATAATAGAAAGAGAAAAAGGAGCGTTGTACCAAATAATATTTTTATATCTAGGTCTCCTCTTTATGTTATTGGAATGCTTATAACTAGCTATATTACTATAAGTTCTGCCATGATTGGTTTCATTAGTGTATTTAATTCTGTCTGGATAACCAGCTCTGGAAAGCGCATTATTGTAATAATTGGCTGTAGCGTCAAAGATAAGTTTATTAGAAAATAGATTAGAAATTCTTTTTTCAACATTTCTGAGTATAGCATTCTTAACATTAATAGGGTGGTTTGATTTAAAATTTACATAATTTAGGTTCTCATTATCCTTATGGTATGGGTAATATAGTCCGGTGTCAAGATTAAGGGATATTTCTAGGAAGTTAGCTAATTTAACGTTGTTCTCAAATTCAATTTTTAGGTTAAGGTGCTTAAATAGATCAAGTATATTATTCTTGATAATATTAAGGTTTACTATGTTACAGTTTAAGACAGTAAAAAGGGCATCGTCACGATAAATTCCACCGCGAAGTTGAGGAATTTTCCGATTTAAAGAGTTCAAAATGAAGATTCCAACCAAGTCTGTCAATTGCGCTGAATCCGACGAACCCATGGTGATGTCAAAATTGTTGGAAGTATCATCTCTTGTCCAATATTCGTTGTTGAATTCCAGGATAGTTTTTCTTGCGGTGAGAATGATGTTCAATTCATCTGTAGTGATGTCCGAATATTTAAACGCATAAGAGAGAGCTTTGTTGAGGAGTGAAAGAGAAATGGAAGAATAGTAACTGGCAATGTCAAACTGAATAAATTTTTGTTTGTTTTTATTTGTTTTTATTTGTTTTTATTTGTTTTTATTTGTTTTTATTTGTTTTTATTATTCAAGTCATTGAACTAGTCTCGTTTTTTTCTTTTTTCTTCTCTCTTTCCGTGCTTGTCTTTGCTTAAATAATTACTTTTTCAATTACAATCTATTTAAACAAACTAGGACCCTATATCGTCTGCTAAGCTTATAAATCATTTAATTTTATTTTTATTCACCTTATCTTATTTTACTTTATTTTATTTTAATATTACACTTTAATAAAACTTTTTCGCACATCTTAATAAATCCTTCAGTATATAAACCCTAAATAAATAGTATACTTAATTTCTATATCTGTAATCATAAACATCATCAATCATAAACCTCATCAATTTTTAATTTTTTAATTTATTTATAAATTTACAACCGTTTTTTCAGTTATTTTTCAGTGAAGACAGCGTTTTTCAGTTTAAATCTCAGTTTCTCTCTCTCTCCTTTCTCTTTCTCTCTCCTCCCTCCTTCTTATACTCTTCCTCTGTTATCCTTTCCTTCTTTTTTCCTTTCTTCCTCTTCCTTCTTTTTTTCCCCTTCCTTCCCTTTTTTCCAATCTTCTATATCCTTTTAAATTTATTTATCATATGTTGATTAGACACTACCTTGTTCACAAGTGTTTTTTTTAAGCATCATATCATGTCAACTATTTTATCTGATGAGAACGCAAATATCGTCACAGGATGATATTTGTTTTTGAAATGCGCATAATAAAATACATGGAACTGTTTTAACTTTTAATTTCTTCTTATATATACTCCAGTCCAATAAACTGTTCAGTGCTACTTATCCGACATTTGCATTGTTTTATTGTTCTACAATAAAACTCACCTCCTACATATATATATATATATATATATATATATATATATATATATATATATATATATATATATATATATATATATATATATATATATATATATATATAAAATCCAGGTCTAGCAAATAGGGAAAAAGTTTAAAAATAGATTTTTAAAAATTCGCTGTACTTACTATATGTGCCTTTACCGCGTATGGCGTCAGTTTGTGATTTAAACCCGGGAATTTTATATTCTCCGAGCGAGTGAATGAAAATCCGCTTGGATTTTCTGTTTATTTTGGGACTTGAAACCGCGGTAAAGGCACATATAGTAAGTACAGCGAAATTTTTAAAATTTATTTTAAAACTTTCTCTCTATTTGCTAGACCTGGATTTTATATGTTCTGGCTTGTTAATTTATTAACACGCCATAGAACCACATTGGCATACGGTTGGATAATACTTGTATCCATATATGTATTTTTTACACGTAGGAACACATACTTTATTATTATTATATATATATATATGTGTGTGTGTGTGTGTGTGTGTGTGTGTGTGTGTGTGTGTGTGTGTGTGTGTGTGTGTGTGTGTGTGTGTGTGTGTGTGTGTGTGTGTGTGTGTGTGTGTGTGTGTGTGTGTGTGTGTGTGTGTGCGTGTTTTTATCCCGGGTTCAATCGGAGGTACCCACAGTAAGTAAGGTACTCAATACATAGCGGAGTATAAATATTTAATATAGAAATAGCTTTTACAGGACTAGAACTGTTTAATTCGGGAGAAATCATCAGTAAGGCCTGATGATTTCTCCCGAATGAAACAGTTCTAGTCCTGTAGAAGCCATTTCTATATTAAATATATATATATATATATTCCCACAAATGTTAAGAATTGCTTAGATATTGTGACAATCCAAGTATTTCTTTGGAAGTGTTGCGAGAACGTCTTTCCTTCCTTTATAGAAGGAATTTATCTGTGATGTGTGCTGCCGGCCAAACGTTGTGTAAACCTGGGTGGTATACATATCATGTACTTGTCGCCAGTATTAATGAAACAAAATAAGCTTAAGTTGATGATAAAATAAACAGTTTTTCCCTCCTCGCCCCCAACTATGACTGTTCCTAGCTTATCCTCCTGACATAGACACAACTTTCACATTAGCTCAGGGCAAACGGATATACTTTTCATTACTTTTTCCTTTTTGTTTTATTTTTCCCTCTTCATTTTCCTTAACTTTATACAGTATTGATAGTTCAAAGCATTGACATTTCAATAGCCTAAAGTCATTAGATTGTATTATAATTCTCTGTGGTAGATAATTTGTGAGAGTTCTTTTCTGAAAGATGTCAGCTTAACGTTTTCATGTTATGGCGTCGAATTGCTGGATAGTGAGAGTAGGTTCTAGATTTAGTTTGCAATGGAAAATAATCCTCATTTATTTGCTTAGTATTAAAAGAAGTAGAGAGTTATGGTGTCTTGTTAAGACATCAGCTCAGATTTTTATATTCTACAATTTAATGTTGGTGTTTTCAATCCTTTACTATCTCTGACACTGTCTTCTGTACTACTTTCACTGTTTCCCTTTTTATTTCCTTTTCCCAAAGCCTACCTGTATTTCTACACAAATAATTTCTGTGAACAATCCTAGATCGTTGCTAAATTATCATTTATGAGTCATTAAAATTGTTTTTAAATGTTGTGTTTAAGTGTATCCCAAAGAATTGTTGGAATGTATTTAACCACAGAGTCTGTAATATACTTTCTTTGAGCCATTTTACAAAGATTGTTTAAATAATCTTTTAAAATGTTTATTAGAAAAACAACTTCATTAGATATTTGGGGATCTCAAATATAATGGGAGTTTTGTGTGAATGACTGCAGTTTTAAGGGAACAAATGTCTGGATGTGTTAATGGATTTCATAAAGGGATTAATTAAAGGGTCTATTAACACGAATGGTATAACTATATAGTATTTAATAACATGGGAACATTTTCCAGGGATGTCTTTTGTGTGAAGGACGTACATGTACGGCAAAATACTTAATGTAATTAGTCAAAGCAAATGTTTAATCAATTGAAATTACACACACTCGTTATGAAGAGTAAAAGTCGATAGTGTTGATGACGGAATTGTGAGGCAAGGAAGAAACTCCGAAATTGAAATTGATTAAACATTAGGATGGATATAAGGGGAGGGGGGGGGGCATATATGTTAAATATTAAAATGATCTTCTTCTTTTTCTTTTTCTTCTTCTTCTTCTTTAAAACTGATTAATTCCTCATAAGGTGGTAGTGGTGATAGGTGGTGATGGCGGTGAGAGGTGGTGGTGGTGGTGGTGGTGGTGGTGGTGGTGGTGGTGGTGGTGGTGGTGGTGGTGGTGGTGGTGGTGGTGGTGGCGGCGGTGGTGGTGATAGGTGGTGATGGTGGTGAGAGGTGATGGTAGTGAGAGGTGGTGGTGGGGAGATGTGGTGGTGGTGGTGGTCATAGGTGGTGATGGTGGTGAGAGGTGGTGGCGGTGGTTGTGGTGAGAGGTGATGGTGGTGATAGGTGGTGGCGGTGGTGGTGGTGGTGGTGGTGGTGATAGGGGGGGGGGGGGTGAGAGATGGTGGTGGTGGTGGTGTTGGTGGTGGTGGAATCATCATCATCACCATCACCAACATCACCACCACCATCATCAATATCACCACCATTATCATCATCATTATGATCATCATCATGATCACCATCATCACCATCATCATCACCTCATCACCACCACCATCATCATCACCCCATCACCACCACCACCATCATCATCACCCCCATCATCATCACCCCACCATCACCATCACCATCATCATTACCACCACCATCATCATCACCATCATCATCACCCCCATCATCATCATCATCATCAGGACCATCACCCCACCACCACCATCATCATCACCATCATCATTGTCACCACCATCATCATCACCATCATCATCACCATCATCACCATCACCCCCATCATCACCACCACCACCACCACCACCACCATCACCATCACCACCATCACCACCACCACCACCGCCACCAACACCACCACCACCACCAACACCACCAACAACACCAACACCAACACCAACACCACCACCACCACCGTCAGTATGTTCCTGTCTGTATTTATCTGTAGAATATATTCTTATCAGTTGAAGAGTTCTAGCAGAAGCAGTGAAAGGTTTCATTGAGAGGGGGGGGGGGCAGCATAGTAGGGGGGCAGAGGTTGTAAGAGTATGAAGGGGGAGAAACAGAGTGAGAGACAGAGAGTGAAAGAGTAGGGAGAGAGAGAGAGTGAAAGAAATGAGACAAAGAATGAGAGAAAGAAAGATCGAAGGAGAGAGACAGGGTGAGGGAGAGAGAGGAAAGGAGAGTGGGCGAGAGAAACAGAGAGGAAAGGAGAGTGGGCGAGAGAAAGAGAGAGGGAAAGAGAGTAGCCAAAAGAAAGAGAGGAAGGGGAGGAAAAGAGGGAGGGAGGAAGAATAAAGAAGGAATTTGAATAAATTTGACAGTTATTACAAAAAGTAACCATGGCGGAGACAGAGTTTTTTGTAATGAGAGAAACAGGAAATCAGTGAAGATGGCAGACATGACAATTAGATACCAGTGACATCTTAGATACCAGTGATATCTTAGATACCAGTGACATCTTAGATACCAGTGATATCTTAGATACCAGTGACATCTTAGATACCAGTGATATCTAACTTAGATACCAGTGACATCTTAGATACCAGAGACATCTAACTTAGATACCAGTGACATCTTAGATACCAGTGACGTCTAACTTAGATACCAGTGACATCTTAGATACCAGTGACGTCTAACTTAGATACCAGTGATATCATAGATACCACTGACATCTTAGATACCAGTGGAAACATTTCTAAACTATTCAACCATTTTATACACAAAGAAAATGAGTTTATTTTTACTTTCTTAAGCTATGTATAGAACAAAATTTAAAAAAAACCTGAAAAACCCCAATCTGGGAATGAGATCAATGATTGCCTATAGATTAGCTAGATGGGTTCTTTATCGATTAATATCTATTACCCGGCGTTGCCCGGATTACTGCTGTTCTTATTCAGATTAGTAAACAATAAATATGAAGATTGTTTTTTTTTTCATAATTATTTCAAAATATCTATATTCTATTTTTAAAAATATCAAAATGTTAATAATAATTGAATTTTAATTTCAAAATATGTCAATCTTGAAGAACCTTAGGGTAAACAATATTCATTGTGTAATTCATATATGTGTAGATGTGTGTGTGTATTTAATAACGTACCTAATGAACGCTCAAATACACACACACTCACAGACACATACATATTCATATACAAAATGTGACGTCCTATTGTTTTAATCCAATTGAAATAAAAATTATCACACATACTCACACACACATACACTCACACACACATACACTCTCACATACACTCACACATATACTAAGACAGACACACACAGACATATATTCACGCACACCTGTCTGTCATCACATATATATTTGTATGTGTATATGTGTTTGTGTCAACACACATACACTCTAGCATACATATACTAAGACAAACACATACACACACAAAATTTGACGTCTACACTCACACACATTATGTGTATGTATGTGTAGATGTGCATGTGTTTAATTCTGTGAGGTCTAACGTACATGACGAACGCACAAACACACAAACCCATATACAACATGACATCTTCGTGGTTTACTATAGTTGACTATAAAAATATTATTTTAGATAAAATTTTATCCAAATGAAAATAAAAATTATATGTTGACACTCCCGGGGTCTAATATTGTAAAATTTAATTTGATTTGGTCCAGCCGTTAGAGAATGCTTAGGAACAGACAGACAGACAGACAAATAGTTTTATATATAGATAGATATAATTTGCTATGAGTAGGTAAATAGTGCTAGATGGATCGTTAGGATAGAATGTCAAAACATATTTCCCTTTCTTTCAGTTCTGAATTCGAATACTAACAAATTTAACTTTGTCTTTCATTTTTGCTGTAACGGTAAAATGAATCCAGAAAAAAGTGGCAGGAAAATTTCAATAAATGAGAAATGAATGTATTTTTTAGTTCATTGTTTTATTTAAGATATTAATTGTTTCTACTTTTGGCACAAGGCCAGCAATTACCCAGTGCATTACATGTTGACTTGATCGGTATTCCGAAGAAGAGCTGGAATAAACAACCAAAAGGATGTCATTGAAGTTCTAACGACTCGTCTTCAAATTCTTGAAAACTCTTCTCCTTACTGAGCCAAAATGAATATTACTGCTTGTTTTGGCATAAGAGATTCCTGGGTAATCAAAGACTGCTATTTTAACCTCCGGAGCCTCTTGGTTTCACTCACACCAGATCTTGATTGATACACTAATTATATTTTTTTTAATGTGAAAATAAAATAAATTAAATTCTAAATCTTGACACTTGTACTTCGTTTATTCAATAAAGTATTGATATTTATTAATTTTGTTTGGTTCATATCGATATATTTGTGGGCTAACAATTATCAATAAACTTTTTAAAATATAAAATAGAAATAGAAGCTTTCGCCATAAATTTGACTAAAGAAATATTAGCCTGATTGTGGAGTTTAGAACCCTCTAAGAAATGTAAAATGTGTATTGACGTATATTTGTGTATAGATGTGTATTGACGTATATTTTTGACTTTATGTTAGAAAGTGTGCCAAAATATTTTTATGTTGTCTAAAATGTGCCATGACTAAAACAAATTTGTGGACTGCCTAACAAAACCACAACTCCTCCATAACACCAGAATAAATGTGGATCTCTATTGACAAATTTCGGTTATTTCGACTTTCTTTAGCGATACCTTCACTAGAAGGCTGAAAAGAAATACTCTATCACAACTTTCAGCATTCAATATGTTCCATTTTTTAATTATATATGAACTCACACATGTTATGATAATTAAAACGAAGGACATGCTTTGGTTTTAATATTTCCTGCACGAACAAAAATACTTATTTTACATTAATCACGAAGGTCATTAATTACAAACCTGCCAACTCTCCCCGTCCGACGGGGAGATCTCCCACCCACTTCGGTGTGGCTGAGAGATGTCTTCTCTTGTAAAAATGGGTATAGCTTTCATTATGTAAAATCTCCCCATTTTGCCTCATTTTTCCCCGTTTTGGTTTTTAGAGGTTAGCAGGTCGGTAATAATCAAAACCAAGATGGAGATGCAGTTCTATATTTTATCATTTATTACGAGCAACCTTCTATATTTTATTACCACCAACCTTCTATATTTTATTACCACTAACCCTCTATATTTTATTACCACCAACCTTCTATATTGTTTAACACCAACCTTCTATATTTTATTACCACCAACCCGCTATATTTTACTACCACCAACCTTCTATATTGTATTACCACTAAGCCTCTATATTTTATTACCACTAACACTCTATAGTTTATTACCACCAACCCTCTATATTTTATTACCACCAACCCTCTATATTTTATTACCACCAACCCTCTGTATTTTATTACCACCAACCTTCTACATTTTATTACCACTAACACTCTATATTGTATTACCAACAACACTCTATATATTTATTACCACTAACCCACTATATCTTATTAACACCAACCCTCTATATTTTATTACCACCTACCTTCTATATTTAATTACCACCAACCTTCCATATTTTATTACCACTAACCCTCTATATTTTATTACCACCCACCTTCTATATTTTATTATCACCAACCTTCCATATTTTATTACCACTAACCATCTATATTTTATTACCACCCTCCTTCTATATTTATTACCACCAACTCTCTCTATTTTATTACCACCAACCCTCAATATTTTATTACCACTAACCTTCTATATTTTATTACCACCCTCCTTCTATATTTATTACCACCAACTCTCTCTATTTTACTACCACCAACCTTCTATATTTTACTACCACCAACCTTCTATATTTTATTACCACTAACCCTCTATATTTTATTACCACTAACATTCTATATTTTATTACCACCAACCCTCTATATTTTATTACCACCAACCCTCTATATTTTATTACCACTAAGCCTCTATATTTTATTACCACCAATCCTCTATATTTCATTACCACCAACATCCTATATGTTATTACCACCATACTCTATATTTTATTACCACCAATCCTCTATATTTTATTACCACTAACCTTCTATATTTTATTACCACTAACCTTCTATATTTTATTACCACCAACCCTCTATATTTTATTACCACTAACCTTCTATATTTTATTACCACTAACCTTCTATATTTGATTACCACCAACCCTCTATATTTTATTACCACCTACATTCTATATTTTATTACCACCAACCTTCTATATTTTATTACCACCAACCCTGTATATTTATTACCACTAACCCTATATATTTTATTACCACTAACCTTGTATATTATATTACCACTAATCCTCTATATTTTATTACCACCAACCTTCTATATTTTATTACCACCAACCCTGTATATTTATTACCACTAACCCTATATATTTTATTACCACTAACCTTCTATATTTTATTACCAGCAACCCTCTATATTTTACTACCACCAACCTTCTATATTTTATTACCACCAACCTTCTATATTTTGTTACCACGAACCCTCTGCATTTTATTACCATTAACAATCCATATTTTATTACCACTAACCTTCTATATTTTATTACCACCAACCCTCTATATTTTATTACCACCAACACTGTATACTTATTAACACTAACCCTTTATATTATATTACCACCAACCCTCTATATTTTATTACCACTTACCTTCTATATTTTATTACCCCTAACCCTCTATATTTTATTTCCACTAACCTTCTATATTATATTACCACTAACCCTCTGTATTTTATTACCACCAACCCTCTATATTTTATTACCACTAACCCTCTATATTTTATTACCACCAACCTTCTATATTTTATTACCCCTAACCCTCTACATTTTATTACCACCAACCTTTTATATTTTATTACTACTAACCTTCTATATTTTATTACCACCAACACTATATATTTTATTACCACTAACCCTCTATATTTGAATTACCACTAACCTTCTAGATTTTACCACCACTAACCCTCTATATTTTATTACCACCAACCCTCTATATTTTATTACCACCAACCTTCTATATTTTATTATCAACAACCCTCTGCATTTTATTACCACCAACCCTCTATATTTAATTACCACCAACCCTCTATATTTTATTACCACCGACCTTCTATATGTTATTACCACCACCCCTCTATATTTTATTACCACTAACACTCTATATTTTATTACCACCAACCCTCAGTATTTTATTACCACCAACCCTCTATATTTTATTACCACCAACCCTCTATATTTTATACTAATAACCCTATATATTTTATTACCACTAACCTTTTATATTTTATTACCACCACCCCTCTATATTTTATTAGCACTAACCTTCTATATTTTATTACCACCAACCCTCAATATTTTATCACCACCAACCCTCTATATTTTATTACCACCAACCCTCTATATTTTATTACCACTAACCCTCTATATTTTATTACCACTAACCCTCTATATTTTATTACCACTAACTCTATATTTTATTACCACTAATCCTCTATATTTTTTTACCACTAACCTTCTATATTTTATTACCACCAACCCTCTATATTTTATTACCACCAACACTGTATACTTATTAACACTAAGCCTTTATATTATATTACCACCAACCCTCTATATTTTATTACCACTAACCCTCTATATTTTATTACCACTAACCCTCTATATTTTATTACCACCAACCTTCTATATTTTATTACCACCAACCTTCTATATAGTATTACCACCAACCCTCTATATTTTATTACCACCAATCCTCTATATTTTATTACTACCAACTCTCTATATTTTATTACCCCTAACCTTCTATATTGTATTACCACCAACCCTCTATATTTTATTACCACTGACCTTATATATTTTATTACCACCAACCCTCTATATTTTACTACCACCAACCCTCTGTATTTTATTACCACCAACCCACTATATTTTATTACCACTAACCTTCTATATTTTATTACGACCAACCTTCTATATTTTATTACCCCTTTACCCTCTATATTTCATTACCACTAACCTTCTATATTATATTACCACTAACCCTCTATATTTTATTACCACTAACCTACTATATTTTATTACCACCGCCCTTCTATATTTTATTACCACTAACCTTCTATATTTTATTACCACCAACCCTCTATATTATATTACCACCAACCGTCTATATTGTATCACCACCAACCCTCTATATTTTATTACGACCGACCCTCTATATTTTATTACCACCAACATTCTGTATTTTATTACCACTAATCCTCTATATGTTATTACCACCAACCTTCTATATTTTATTACGACCGACCCTCTATATTTTATTACCACCAACATTCTGTATTTTATTACCACTAATCCTCTATATGTTATTACCACCAACCATCTATATTTTATTACCACCAACCTTCTATATTTTATTACCACTAACCCTCTATATGTTATTACCACCAACCTTCTATATTTTATTACCTCTAACCCTCTATATTTTATTACCACCAAGCCTCTTTATTTTATTACCACCAACACTTATACTTATTACCACCGACCTTCTATATTGTATTACCACTAACCCTCTATATTTTATTACCACAAACCCTCTATATTTTATTATCACCATTCCTCTATATTGTATTACCACCAACCCTCTATATTAGATTACCACTAACCTTCTATATTTTATTACAACCAACCCTCTATATTTTACTACCACCAACCTTCTATATTTTATTACCACCAACCTTCTATATTTTATTACCACCAACCCTCTATATTTTATTACCACCAACCCTCTATATTTTATTGCCACCAACTCTCTATATTTTATTACCACTAACCTTCTATATTTTACTACCACCGACCATCAATATTTTATTACCACCAACCCTTTATATTTTATTACCACCATCTTTCTATATTTTATGATCACTAACCCTCTATATTTTATTAGCACTAACCTTCTATATTTTATTACCACCAACCTTCTTTTTTTATTACCACCAACCCTCTATATTTTATTACAACTAACCCTCTATATTTTATTATCCCTAACCTTCTATATTTTATTACAACCAACCCTCTATATTTTATTACCACCAAGCCTCTATATTTTATTACCACCAACCTTCTATATTTTATTACCCCCAACCCTTCTATATTTTATTACCACTAACATTCTATATTTTATTACCACTAACCTTCTATATTTTACCACCACTAACCTTCTATATTTTATTACCCCTAACCCTCTATATTGTATTACCACCAACCCTCTATATTTTATTACCACTAATCCTCTATATTTTATTACCCCTAACCCTCTATATTGTATTACCACCAACCCTCTATATTTTATTACCACTAACCCTCTATATTTTATTACCACCAACCTTCTATATTTTATTACCACTAACCCTCTATATTTTATTACCACCAACCTTCTATATTTTATTACCACTAACCCTCTATATTTTATTACCACCAACCCTCTATATTTTATTACCACTAATCCTCTATATTTTATTACCACTAACCCTCTATATTTTATTACCACCAACCCTCTATATTTTATTACCACTAATCCTCTATATTTTATTACCACTAACCTTCTATATTATATTACCACTAATCCTCTATATTTTATTACCACCAACCCTTTATATTTTATTACCACTAACCCCCTATATTTTATAGCTACTAACCTTCTATATTTTATTACCACCAACCCTCTATATTTTATTACCACTAACCCTCTATATTTTATTATCCCTAACCTTCTATATTTTATTACAACCAACCTTCTATATTTTATTATCACCAACCCTTTGTATTTTATTACCACTAACCCTCTATATGTTATTACCACCAACCTTCTATATTTTATTACAACCAACCTTCTATATTTTATTACCCCTAACCCTCTATATTTTATTTCCACTAACCTTCTATATTATATTACCACTAATCCCCTATATTTTATTACCACTAACCTTCTATATTTTATTACCACTAACCTTCTATATTTTATTACCACTAACCTTCTATATTTTACCACCACTTACCTTCTATATTTTATTACCACTAACGCTCTATATTGTATACCACTAACCTTCTATATTATATTACCACCAACCCTCTAAATTTTATTACAACCAACCCTCTATATTTTATTACCACTAACCCTCTATATTTTATTACCACCAACCTTCTATATTTTATTACCCCTAACCATCTATATTTTATTACCACTAACCTTCTATATTATATTACCACTAATCATCTATATTTAATTACCACCAACCCTCTATATTTTATTACCACCGACCTTCTATATGTTATTACCACCACCCCTCTATATTTTATTACCACCAACCCTCAGTATTTTATTACCACTAACCTCCTATATTTTACTACCACTAACCCTCTATATATTATTAGCACTAACCTTCTATATTTTATTACCACCAACCTTCTATATTTTATTACCACCAACCCTCTATATTTTATTGCCACCAACCCTCTATATTTTATTACCACTAACCCTCTATATTTTATTACCACTAACCCCCCTATATTTTATTACCACCAACCCTCTATATTTTATTACCACCAACCTTCTATATTTTATTACCACTAACCCTCTATATTTTATTACCCCTAACCATCTATATTTTACTACCACCAACCTTCTATATTTTATTACCACTAACACTCTATATTTTATTACTACCACCCCTCTATATTTTATTACCACCAACCTTCTATATTTTATTACCACTAACCCTCTATATTTTATTACCACTAACCCTCTATATTTTATTACCACTAACTTATATTTTATTACCACCATCCTTCTATATTGTATTACCACTAACCCTCTATATTTTATTACCACTAACCTTCTATATTATATTACTACTAACCCTCTATATTTTATTACCACTAACCTTCTATATTTTATTACCACTAACCTTCTATATTTTATTACCACCAACCCTCTGCATTTTATTACCACTAACCTTCTATATTTTATTACGACCAACCTTCTATATTTTATTACCACCAACCTTCTATATTTTATTACCACTAACCCTCTATATTTTATTAGCACTAACCTTCTATATTTTATTACCACCAACCTTCTATATTTTATTACCACCACCCCTCTATATTTTATTACCACTAACCTTCTATATTTTATTACGACCAACCTTCTATATTTTATTACCACTAACCCTCTATATTTTATTACCACTAACCCTCTATATTTTATTACCACTAACCTTCTATATTTTATTACCACCAACCCTCTATATTTTATTACCACCAACACTGTATACTTATTAACACTAACCCTTTATATTTTATTATCACCAACCCTCTATATTTTATTACCACTAACTCTCTATATTTTATTACCAACATCCTTCTATATTTTATTACCACCAACCTTCTATATTTTATTACCACTAACCCTCTATATTTTATTAGCACTAACCTTCTATATTTTATTACCACCAACCTTCTATATTTTATTACCACCAACCCTCTATATTTTATTACCGCCAACCCTCTATATTTTATTACCACTAACCCTCTATATTTTATTAGCACTAACCTTCTATATTTTATTACCACCAACCTTCTATATTTTATTACCACCAACTCTCTATATTTTATTACCACTAACCTTCTATATTTTATTACCACTAACCTTCTATATTTTACTACCACCGACCTTCAATATTTTATTACCACCAACCCTCTATATTTTATTACCACTAACCCCCTATATTTTATTACCACCAAACTTCTATATTTTATTACCACCAACCCTCTATATTTTATTACTACTAACCCCCTATATTTTATTACCACCAAACTTCTATATTTTATTACCACCAACCCTCTATATTTTATTACCACTAACCTTCTATATTATATTACCACTAATCCTCTATATTTTATTACCACCAACCCTCTATATTTTATTACCACCAACCCTCTATATTTTATTACCACCGACCTTCTATATTTTATTACCACCAACCTTTTATATTTTATTACCACTAACCCTGGATATTTTATTACCACTAACCTCCTATATTTTACTACCACTAACCCTCTATATATTATTAGCACTTACCTTCTATATTTTATTACCAGCAACCTTCTATATTTTATTACCACCAACCCTCTATATTTTATTGCCACCAACCCTCTATATTTTATTACCACTAACCCTCTATATTTTATTACCACCAACCCTCTATATTTTATTACCACCAACCCTCTATATTTTATTACCACTAACCCTCTATATTTTATTACCCCTAACCTTCTATATTTTACTACCACCAACCTTCTATATTTTATTACCACTAACCCTCTATATTTTATTACTACCACCCCTCTATATTTTATTACCACCAACCCTCTATATTTTATTACCACTAACCCTCTATATTTTATTACCACCAACCCTCTATATTTTATTAGCACCTACCCTCTATATTATATTACCACCAACCCTCTATATTTTATTACCACTAACCCTCTATATTTTATTACCACTAACTCTATATTTTATTAACACTAACCCTCTATATTTTATTACCACCAAACTTCTATATTTTATTACCACTAACTCTATATTTTATTACCACCAACCCTCTATATTTTATTACCACTAACCCTCTATATTTTATTACCACCAACCCTCTATATTTTATTAGCACCTACCCTCTATATTATATTACCACCAACCCTCTATATTTTATTACCACTAACCCTCTATATTTTATTACCACTAACTCTATATTTTATTAACACTAACCCTCTATATTTTATTACCACCAAACTTCTATATTTTATTACCACCAACCCTCTATATTTTATTACCACCAACCTTCTATATTTTACTACCACCAACCTTGTATATTTTATTACCACCAACCTTCTATATTTTATTACCACCATCCCTCTATATTATATTACCACCAACCCTCTATATTTTATTACCACTAACCTTCTATATTTTATTACCACTAACCCTCTATATTTTATTACCACCAACCTTCTATATTTTACTACCACCAACCTTGTATATTTTATTACCACCAACCTTCTATATTTTATTACCACCATCCCTCTATATTTTATTACCACCAACTCTCTATATTTTATTACCACTAACCTTCTATATTTTATTACCACTAACCTTCTATATTTTATTACCACCAACCCTCTATATTTTATTACCACCAACACTGTATACTTATTAACACTAACCCTTTATATTATATTACCACCAACCCTCTATATTTTATTACCACTAACCCTCTATATTTTATTACCACTAACTCTCTATATTTTATTACCACCAACCTTCTATATTTTACTACCACCAACCTTGTATATTTTATTACCACCAACCCTCTATATTTTATTACCACCAACTCTCTATATTTTATTACCACTAACCTTCTATATTTTATTACCACTAACCTTCTATATTTTACTACCACCGACCTTCAATATTTTATTACCACCAACCCTCTATATTTTATTACCACTAACCCCCTATATTTTATTACCACCAAACTTCTATATTTTATTACCAACAACCCTCTATATTTTATTACCACTAACCCTCTATATTTTATTACCACTAACTTATATTTTATTACCACCATCCTTCTATATTTTATTACCACTAACCCTCTATATTTTATTACCACTAACCTTCTATATTATATTACTACTAACCTTCTATATTTTATTACCACCACCCCTCTATATTTTATTACCACTAACCTTCTATATTTTATTACCACCAACCCTCTGCATTTTATTACCACTAACCCTCTATATTGTATCACCACCAACCTTCTATATTTTATTACCACCAACCTTCTATATTTTATTACCACCAACCTTCTATATTTTATTACCACTAACCGTCTATATTTTATTAGCACTAACCTTCTATATTTTATTACCACCAACCTTCTATATTTTATTACCACCAACCCTCTATATTTTATTACCACTAATCCTCTATATTTTATTACCACTAACCTTCTATATTTTATTACCACCAACTCTCTATATTTTATTACCACCAACACTGTATACTTATTAACACTAACCCTTTATATTTTATTATCACCAACCCTCTATATTTTGTTACCACTAACCCCCTATATTTTATTACCACTAACTCTCTATATTTTATTACCACCATCCTTCTATATTTTATTACCACCAACCTTCTATATTTTATTACCACTAACCCTCTATATTTTATTATCTCTAACCTTCTATATTTTATTACCACCAACCTTCTATATTTTATTATCACCAACCCTTTGTATTTTATTACCACTAACCCTCTATATTTTATTACCACTAACCTTCTATATTTTATTACCACCAACCCTCTATATTTTACTACCACCAACCTTCTATATTTTATTACCACCAACCTTCTATATTTTATTACCACCAACCCTCTATATTTTATTACCACCAACACTGTATACTTATTAACACTAACCCTTTATATTTTATTATCACCAACCCTCTATATTTTGTTACCACTAACCCCCCTATATTTTATTACCACTAACTCTCTATATTTTATTACCACCAACCTTCTATATTTTATTACCACCAACCCTCTATATTTTATTACCACCAACCCTCTATATTTTATTACCACTAACCTTCTATATTTTACTACCACCGACCTTCAATATTTTATTTCCACCAACCCTTTATATTTTATTACCACCATCCTTCTATATTTTATTACCACTAACCCTCTATATTTTATTACCACTAACCTTCTATATTTTATTACCACCAACCTTCTTTTTTTTATTACCACCAACCCTCTATATTTTATTACAACTAACCCTCTATATTTTATTATCCCTAACCTCCTATATTTTATTACCACCAACCTTCTATATTTTATTATCACCAACCCTTTGTATTTTATTACCACCAACCTTCTATATTTTATTACCCCTAACCCTCTATATTTTATTACCACTAACCTTCTATATTATATTACCACTAACCCCCTATATTTTATTACCACTAACCTTCTATATTTTATTACCACTAACCTTCTATATTTTATTACCACTAACCTTCTATATTTTACCACCACTAACCTTCTATATTTTATTACCCCTAACCCTCTATATTGTATTACCACTAACCTTCTATATTATATTACCACTAACCCTCTGTATTTTATTACCACCAACCTTCTATATTTTATTACCACCAACCTTCTATATTTTATTACCACTAACCCTCTATATTTTATTACCACCAACCTTCTATATTTTATTACCCCTAACCCTCTATATTTTATTACCACTAACCTTTTATATTTTATTACCACTAACCCTCTATATTATATTACCACTAACCCTCTATATTTTATTACCACCAACCCTCTATATTTTATTACCACCAATCTTCTATATTTTATTACCACTAACCCTCTATATTTTATTACCCCTAACCTTCTATATTTTACTACCACCAACCTTCTATATTTTATTACCACTAACCCTCTATATTTTATTACTACCACCCCTCTATATTTTATTACCACCAAACTTCTATATTTTATTACCACTAACCCTCTATATTTTATTACCACTAACCCTCTATATTTTATTACCACCAACCCTCTATATTTTATTAGCACCTACCCTCTATTTTATATTACCACCAACCCTCTATATTTTATTACCACTAACCCTCTATATTTTATTACCACTAACTCTATATTTTATTACCACTAATCCTCTATATTTTATTACCACTAACCTTCTATATTTTATTACCACCAACCCTCTATATTTTATTACCACCAACACTGTATACTTATTAACACTAACCCTTTATATTGTATTACCACCAACCCTCTATATTTTATTACCACTAACCCTCTATATTTTATTACCACTAACCCTCTATATTTTATTACCACCAACCTTCTATATTTTACTACCACCAACCTTCTATATTTTATTACCACCAACCTTCTATATTTTATTACCACCAACCTTCTATATTTTACTACCACCAACCTTCTATATTTTATTACCACCAACCTTCTATATTTTATTACCACCAACCTTCTATATTTTACTACCACCAACCTTATATATTTTATTACCACCAACCTTCTATATTTTACTACCACCAACCTTCTATATTTTATTACCACCAACCTTCTATATTTTATTACCACCAACCTTCTATATTTTATTACCACCAACCTTCTATATTTTATTACCACCACCCCTCTTTATTTTATTACCACCAACACTGTGTACTTATTACCACCAACCTTCTATATTGTATTACCACCAACCCTCTATATTTTATTACCACTAACCCTCTATATTTTATTATCACCAACCCTCTATATTTTATTACCACTAACCCTCTATATTGTATTACCACCAACCCTCTATATTTTATTACCACTAACCTTCTATATTTTATTACCACCAAACTTCTATATTGTATTACCACCAACCCTCTATATTTTATTACCACTAACCTTCTATATTTTACTACCACCAACCTTCAATATTTTATTACCACAAACCCTCTATATTTTATTACCACTAACCCCCTATATTTTATTACCACAAACCCTCTATATTTTATTACCACTAACCCCCTATATTTTATTACCACTAACCCCCTATATTTTATTACCACTAACCTTCTATATTTTATTACCACTAACCTTCTATATTATATTATTACTAACCCTCTATATTTTATTACCACTAACCTTCTATATTTTATTACCACCACCCCTCTATATTTTATTACCACTAACCTTCTATCTTTTATTACCACCAACCCTCTGCATTTTATTACCACTAACCCTCTATATTTTATTACCACCAACCTTCTATATTTTATTACCACCAACCTTCTATATTTTATTACCACTAACCTTCTATATTTTATTACCACCAACCTTCTATATTTTATTACCACTAACATTCTATATTTTATTACCACCAACCTTCTATATTATATTACCACTAACATTCTATATTTTCTTACCACCAACCCTCTATATTTTATTACCACCAACCTTCTATATTTTATTACCACCAACAAATTTACTTTTCACCCTAGTAATGTGCCTCTTATACTCACATGATGGTGTTTAGGGGAACATTGCACAGTTAGTAATCTGTTACTATGAAATATAAAAACTTTGCTAATGGAGATGAATGGAAGTATCTAGTTCAGATATTGGATGTATAAATTATTATTTGAATATAAATGACAGCATAGTGAAAATTAAAGCATTTTTGTGTTTTAGAAAATGTAACTAAATAATATTTCAAACACTTAAAAATATTAAGATAATTTTGATGTCTCTCGGGTCATAAATTCTATTCATTAGACTTTCTAGCTCGCTAGATCGTTAATCTCAACATTTGTGGACGAGTCTTCAAGTTGACTATTAACCAAAATAGATTCTTCTTCTGGAAGTAGAAATTTTATCTTATATTGAAAGTGGGTTGTTAGCGATTGTGCAGTCTTTTACAGTGAGATTAAATATTAACGTTTTACCATAATTGGAGGTGTCGCGAAAAGATTGAATTCCTAAAAATCTTGTTGATTATAAAATAACATTTGGGAAATGTACAGGTGTGATTCAAACATTTTAAATTCAGTACTGCAAGCTAGGGAATCATTCCTTGCAGCAGTAAACTCTGCTACCACATGTAATGTAAGATTAGAATCGCTAGCAACCAGAGGGTCACACTTAGTTAACCCTTGTGATGCGATGTGCAGCAATTAACCCTTATGATGGAAAGTGCGGCAATTGTTAACCCTTATAATGAGATGTGCGGCAATTGTTAACCCTTATGAGGGGATGTGCGGCCGATTGTCACACTTATTGGTGAATTGCCCGCCCCCTTTTTTTCTTCTTTTTTAATTTTTTTATTTCTTTTTTATGGGTTTATATTTCTATATATTATGTTTGTGTTTTCGCTCTGTAAGCATGATATTATTATATTATATTATTATATTAGAATGCTATATTACATATATAAACACATAAATAAGGTGTTACATTCTCCAGTTAGGTTTGCAGTTATAAACAAAAACTAACCAAGTATGAATTTTCAGATAATTCGGCACAAGAAAGCTGGCGCCAGAAGAAGATGTAAGTCGTTCGGCTGATAATACGATACCTTATAAACTCAGTGGCCACACCTTATGTATTATTTAGAGGATATTTTATCATTTTAATTTATATACAAGTGGACATTCTACTTTTTATAACATTTTCTTATTTACCATATTTCCCGGCGCCGAAGACGCTTCGTCCTCGAGGACGCACCCTAATTTTGACAACAAAAATTTGAAAAAAAAATAATAAACAACCTTCGACCTCCAGGACGCATGGTAGATTTTTTGAGACTTATTTTAGGAAAAAAAGTAACATCTTCGACGCCGGGAAATACGGTGTTTTTTTAAACATCAATTGTTTCAAATGTTAAAAATTTCCATTGTCTTGATTTCGTTCTATAGTTAAGCGGAATAGTTGATCGCATTTTGTGATCAGCAAGATTTCAGTTATGGAGTTTTATGTTTGAGTTGCATAATATAAGCTAAAGTTTATATAGAGTCTAAACAATATATTCTCGTGAAGTCACATCAATAATGCAGTGAAGATGAAAAGAAATACATGTTAAAACAAGTGTCACTACTGTCTCATGTCTGATTACCACATAAAAGATATTTAGAATATAGATATAAAATTGTTGAGGAATATAATATTCGTTCATGACAATGGAACTGTATTTTATAACAATTTGTTTTTCTGGTGTCACGTCAAAGAATATGTGTTTATAAGACATACTTTGGACTGGTTTATGATGCGACTATTACCTATAGCACTTCAGACGGTGGTTTGTGAAAACCTCTAGAACAGGCATGAGAAACCTTTTTCAAGAATCAGACGCATGAGATATGGCTCATCATCAGGCGGGCCACAAGCGCTAATTTACATTCGTGCCCACATAAAAAAGGGGCGATAACTCAGGTTGTTTTGATTTGTTTCTTCAGAATTCGTACACGTTGTTTTCCTCGATTGTAAAAATGATAGAAAGATAAATTACGACTGAAAAATTGGGGTAAAAAAATCAGAAAGATTTCACTTAGGTGACTTAGGCGAGCCATTCAGAAAGATTCGCGGGCCGCAGGTTGCCCATCACTGCTCTAGAGAGACCAACGGGATATCTTTGGGGTATTACCTACAACACTTCAGACGGTGGTTTGTGAAAACCTCTCAAGAGACCAACAGGATATCATTAGGGTATTCGTTTTTAACGTTCTGAATTCATCTTTCAAAATCTCCCCAGAATCACACTCCACTTTCTTAAACAAGTCACATTAGATCCCGTAGCGCAAAATACCCTTAAAAAGACGGGATAGTCACGGTTAAAATGTCGATGATCATAACCTGTGTCTAGTGGTGTTAAAGTATTGAATTTTTCAATACCTGTATTGATACCGACTATTTTATTGATATCAGTATATTCTACATATATTGCTAATATAATGTCAAAAAAAAGTTTTATTTAATTAATGCTTAGAAAGTTACAAGCATATACATATAAAATATAGCAATTACCTGGCATACATTGACTAATTACAAAATACGAGTTTTTGTTTTTGACAATTAAACATTTTTAAAATCCACAGACAAATAACCTTTTAAATAAAAAGAAATGTTTTATTTTTTTTAATTTAACAAAAATATGAACATATTTAATGAAAAATGCATACAATGTTTTTTGAAAAATATATTTAAGAAAATAGAGGCTATTCAATGAATTTTCTGAATGATTTAATCTATTTTAATTTTGTTAAAGTATAAATCTAGATGTCAAAAGATTTTCTTTTCACTCTACATTTTATGTGTAATTGAAAGTAAGATATTGTAGAGCAGGCATGTCAAAGATGCGGCCCTTTACAAGCACACCTGCGGCCCTTTACAGGCACACCTGCGGCCCGCACAAAGATTTTTACAGCGCGAGTGTAATATAGAATAAAAAATATTAGTTGTAATGTGGGCAATTAGTTGTCATGTGTGGCCCTCGGACAACACATATGTGACCCATGTGGCCCTCAGTTTGACATGCTTGTTGTAGAGTGTATCTAAGTTTTCTAATCTATTTGATTATCCCTCAAATCTCTTGAATTCTTTCTAACCATCGAAAGAGGCAGAAGGTTCATTTACAATCTCTCGTGCCTCTGTTTCTTCAAGCAGTAGATCACCACTGGACCTTTATAGCAACCAAGAGCAGATGTTTCTTCATTAATAGTTTGAATTTCATGCTCAATTAATTCTCCACCGAGGGAAAAACACACAAAAAAGATTTTTTTATGTATTTTTAGAAGGAAAGGAAAACAATTCAGCATCGTAGCTTTTGAAAATTCTTGGATCATGAAGATATTTAAATAACCTAAAAACCTCCATTTGTCTACCTGAAGAAGAGTAATTACTCGAACTTTCTTTTAGCGACATTGCTAAATGAGTATTTTTATCTGAGGGTTTCTTAATGCTAAACTTGAAAGCGATTTCAACGGGCAAAGGAACGATGTTACTATCTTTCAAAATACCCCATTCTTTTGTACTCTCTCTGTGGGCCGAATTACTTTTAATTCATAATTTGAATTTAAAACAAAATCTTTCTATCATAATTAAGAGACTGTTTCATCTTTTTTGCAGTGCAAGATAGGTTTAACTTCGCTACCATAAAATGGTTCTTGAACAAAATCTTGAACTTTCTCATGATTCAAAAGAGAGTTTCTAACAACAAAGGATTTGTAATGAAGAGGTGATATAATTACATATTCCGAAAGTGACTGTTGCCAGATATTTGCAAAGGAACTTTTATATTATTTATTTGAGTCGTCACTGTTTTCAGTTTCACTTAAAACTTCATTGGATGAGCGATAACTTTTTCGGCAATTTCCTTTTTTTCATCTATTTATTCTTCAACGATGTTCTTCTCATGATGTTCACGGAGATCTTTTTGTTGTTGTTTTACAAAACTTAAGAAATATCGAAATAGACTGCACGAGTCAGTTTGGAGCTGCAAAAGCTGCTTACCCTCGAACACCTACTGACAGTTCCTGGTTGTATTCAACTTACAAGCGACGACTAAGTAAGAGGTGTCTTCAAATACAAGGCTGAATTTATGTACTAAATTTCGTAACTCTTGATTAAATATAAATAATTTTATTTCTTATTTAAAACTGACTTGTTTTAAAAGTTTCAAATTTCTACACTTTCGTTATATCACCGTCTCCACCACCACCACTCCAACTACCAAATATATAGACGTCAGCGTGTTGAAAAAATCCTAATCTCTTCATCTCTCTCTCTCTCTCTCTCTATATATATATATATATATATATATATATATATATATATATATATATATATATATAGAGAGAGAGAGAGAGAGAGAGAGAGAGAGAGAGAGAGAGAGATTACAATAATCAAAGTTCAGTTTAAATCATTTATTTGCTTACAATTGTTTCCTCCAAACCGAGGTTTGGATTCTTCGGAGCAACTATTTAGTGATCTATAACATACTTGACCTCCTTTTCAACACAAGAGACATATAAAAACATATGCACATATTGACCCACAGTGGGATGACATCCATCAAAATGATATAGCATGGCAATTTACATATATAGGTTAAAGGATAAAAATAAAATTAAAATAAAAATAAAAATTGCTTTATCTTCATAAACTGACAATGCTTCATTTTTATTTTTATTTTTATTTTTATTTTTATTTTTAATTTTAATTTTATTTTTATTTTTATTTTTATTTTTATTTTTATTTTTATTTTTATTTTTATTTTTATTTTTATTTTTATTTTTATTTTTATTTTTATTTTTATTTTTATTTTTATTTTTATATGTAAATTGCCATGCTATATCATTTTGATGGATGTCATCCCACTGTGGGTCAATATGTGCATATGTTTTTATGTCTCTTGTGTTGAAAAGGAGGTCAAGTATGTTATAGATCACTAAATAGTTGCCCGAAGAATCCAAACCTCGGTTTGGAGGAAACAATTGTAAGCAAATAAATGATTTAAACTGAACTTTGATTATTGTAATCTCTATATAACTGCTCTGTAAAACAACCGATGTTATTACATCGAGCTATTTATCTTACTGGTAATAAGATAGTAATTAATGACTATCTTTCACTATTTAGGGTTTGTATAAAAAATATATAACCATAAACGGTTTTATTACATACATAACCATAAATAGTATCCTTAATACTATATATATATATATATATATATATATATATATATATATATATATATATATATATATATATATATATATATATATATATATATATATATATATATATATATATATATATATATATATATATACATATATACATAGAGAGAGAGAGAGTGAGAGAAAGATGAAGAGATTAGGATTTTTTCAACACGCTGACGTATGTGTGTGTGTGTGCGTGTGTGTATATACATATACATACATCTATATGTATGAGTATATAACTATAATCGCGCAAACACAGACAAACTTACAAAAATACATTCACACATATACATTTACACAAACACAGACATACACTCATACAGTCATGATAGCAGCGTTCGAGAGTACAACTTTTTATTTATTTATTAACAACACAGTTTAGCTTTTTTTTTTTAAACTCATTTGTATAAAAATTTAATATAACGGTTACAGAACGAAAACACAAACAAATATAATATATACAAAGGAAAGGGAAAGAAAAAAAGAAAGATAAAAAATACACAAGCACGTAATACCCACATATTAGACCCCATAGAACAAAATGCAGACTAAAGGAGTGGAAAAACGAGCCGCTACCAGAGCAAAAAATAGCAATATAGTGAGGAGCACTGGGAAACCTCTCTAATTTCAGACAGGCCAACACCTGGGGTGATGGCGAGGCTGAGGTGCTGGAACCACCAAGTGCCCTCACAAACATTACCAGTTACCTCTGTTTGGCGAGCCGCCAGTGAAGATAAGAACCTCGCTGTCAGTAGCCCGACTCCCCCAAAACGTCTCGAACGCCACAGGCTGGATAATGTAGTTAGCTGACAGAACACAGTATTTTAGGATTTTGTTCCGTTCAGCTGCGGATGCTGTAGCTCTCGTCCTTACCTCTGCATCCAGATTGTGGGAAGAAGCAAAAGAGTCACTAACTGTGACGTCCCAGGTAAGGCACCTGCCTCTTAACCAGGAGCACAGAGTAAGACTGTCAAGTCTTTTCCCATCAATTCTGGACAACCCAGACGGTTCCAAAATTGAGGAGATGTTTGCCCGGGCCAAAGCTCTTGAGTGATAATAGAACAGTGTGTGTATGTGCACGCGCGTGAGTTTGTCGGCGTTCTTAAATTAGAGACACGTGTGTGTGTGTGTCACTGTTTATAAGTTAGAGACATATATGTGTGTATCCCTTTCCTTCCTTTTACACACACATGCATTGACACAAACACACATACACATTGCGTGATGGACGGGTGGACAGGTGGACAGAAGTCCCTCAAATTTATATACATGTGAATGGAGTTCTACTGAAGCAGTTAAAGAGGTTCAAGTATCTCGGGGTCGTGTTCACGAGTGATGGAATGCTGGAGACTGAATTAAGTGCAAGAATTGCAAAAGCTGATGCAGTAAAGCGCCAGCCTCAGTATTCAGCAATCAGAAGAATGGAGGTAAGTTTAAAGGACAAACTCGCTGTCTTCCTGATATTCCTGTCAATCCTTACTGAGGATCATGAATCTTGAGTAATGACCAAAAGAATACAATTGCATATAACAGTGGCATAAATGGGATTCCTCGATAAAGTGCATAGCTCAGAAACCAGAGAGTCACTCCTGGTAGAGCCGCTACTTCTCCGAATTGAGAGATCACAACTCCGATATTAAGATCATGTGGTTAGAATGTCAGTAAAGAATCGCTGGACACATTTTACTGGCAAAACCAACCGTCAAGAGACCCAGAGGTAGACCCTGAGCAAGATAGTTGGATAACATCCATGAGCTTAGTTGGTCACGCTTTGGGATCCAGCTGGATCAGTTAGAGATGTTTGCTACTGACAGACTCGCTGGAAGGAGTGTTTGAGAAGGACTCCCACTACCCTTTCAGAAATAAGTGGGCGAAGAAGAAGATATTGTCAATTTACTTTTCAATTTACATATATCTATATGCATATATATTTGCTTATAATACCAATATGCGCACTACATATACTAGCAGAAAACCGCTCGAAGGGCGGTTTTTCTGAGAGTGGTTGTAAACACCAAACAGAGAGATATTATGTCAACTCTATGGTTGTAAACACCAAACAGAGAGATATTAAAGCAAATACATTCGATAGGTTCGGGTAACACAAGCGGGATGTGGCAACAAACCCACAATTAGATCTTTGACGGACCGGGCGTTGCGCACAAGCGGATGGGCGGATTTTCAGCAATGCTTTATTCAACAGTTCCAGATGAGTGGACTTTAGTTCCTACCTCAGCATTTAGCCGCAGTTAGAGCAGCTGAAATAGAGATAGCGGTAAATAGTTATACTAGGGACAAATCACCTCAATTCTACAGTTTGATCTATGAGTTTTACGTACCTATGCCAGACTTGTTAAATAGCCCGATTAAGTTTCTTAGGGTCTGATTGGGTCCAGAACTTAAGTGAATAAGAACTAGAACGAGATTACGCGCTGGCTAGCCAATCTCACCAAGTAATGTGCTGAGAGATACTTATATCTCTGAAAGGTCCGGCAGAAGTCAGCGAAGATCGAGCTAAGACCTATGGATAATTTCCAGAAATCTCTACTGGGGGACATTGTTACTTCGGGCCTGGTTTGTGTAGGTCCATGAAACCGTTCTGAACATCTTTGTTCAGTGTCCGATCAGTGGAGTTTAGTCTTGTAACATGTAGGACTTGTCAACATGTAGGACGTGTAACATGTAGGATTTGTAACATGTGGAACTGATCCGACGACGAAATCCATCGTGAAGATTACATAACAGTACAAGTTTTATCGTTAACGTCAGCTTAACTCTGGTCAAATAGAGAAATTATGAAAGACGTAACAACAGGGCTGAACCTATCTTGTCTTGTATTTAGCACTATTTCATTCAATATTCCCTTCCTTTTTTATGGTACATAAGGTGTCATCTAGCTGCTATTTCTAACAGATCGTGCAACACTTTCTTGTTTCGTATAGGCACTTCTAGAGACCTCACAAATGAGTGTGAGATGGTAGTATGAACCCTGCTATCGTTGAGGGTTTTAGGTGACCTTGTCGTGAGGTAATAGTATGTACCATGCTATCGCTGAGGGCTTTAGGTGACCATGTCGTGAGGTAGTAGTATGTACCCTGCTATCACTGAAGGTTTTAGGTGACCTTGTCGTGAGGTAGTAGTATGTACCCTGCTATCGCTGAGGGCTTTAGGCGACCATGTCGTGAGGTAGTAGTATGTACCCTGCTATCTGAGGGCTTTATGTGACCATGTCGTGAGGTAGTAGTATGTACCCTGCTATCGCTGAAGGCTTTAGGTGACCATGTAGTGAGGTAGTAGTATGTACCCTGCTATCGTTGAGGGTTTTAGGTGACCTTGTCGTGAGGTAGTAGTATGTACCCTGCTATCGCTGAGGGCTTTAGGTGACCATGTCGTGAGGTGGTAGAATGTACCCTGCTATCGCTGAGGGCTTTAGGCGACCATGTCGTGAGGTGGTAGTATGTACCCTGCTATCGTTGAGGGCTTTAGGTGACCATGTCGTGAGGTAGTAGTATGTACCCTGCTATCGCTGAGGGCTTTAGGTGACCATGTCGTCACAAACAGACACAGACACCCTCTCAACCCACCCTTGATTCTGAGGAATATCCAGGACGTGACAGTTGGAAAGAAATGGGACTGCACCAGCACTTCACTGCTACTTTATCTTTCGACCCTGAAACAATTAAACGTAAAGTGAACTTCGGCAAAATTAGAACTCGGAATGCAGAGATCCGAAACAAATATCGAATGCTCTAAAGATTCGGCCACATCTCCCTGTCTTGGAGGTTAATTAAATCATCCCAAACCTACCCTAAAATATATCTCCTCGTGTATAATCATCATCATCGACTATATCTCTGTAGATATTCACACAAATTTTCAAGATGATCAAATACTCAGATGGGAATGCTGGTAACTTGCTAGTCTTTTTCAGCTATCAAGTGTTGAACACGCTTTTATGATTCTATAGGAGGATTGACGTCATATTTTCCGCATTTATCTCACTTCTACAATAAGTTGTTAGGTATTGCAACATTTCTCACAAGAAATAATATCACATTTGTTATGTCTACATTATTAACTTACCACAAATATAGAAAACCTCCTTTTTTTAAATAGATATTTGAAACCTATTGTTTGGGATTGTTAAGTGTATTTAACTTAATCTATAGGTTTATTCTGTAGTATATAATAACGGTCATGGGGCCATGTCTTACAAATGTTCAATGTGAACATATTCCGTATGAGTCTCACCAAACTGGAAAGGACTGGGTTTCCTTCATCACTAAACAATCAAAAATAAAATTTGACTACGATACGAGACAATAAGAGTTCCATGCTGTTGCTTGTATATCTGTCTTTAAAATGTCTTTGTAATCGATAGATTGTATAACTATCATAGAGAATATATTTCAATTCCCACGTTCTGAAATAAAAACCATTTCAAGGTTTATATATTTTTGATAATTCCTCCATTTATTAATCTAATTATCTATGCTCTTATTTATTAATTTAATTATCTTCTTATTTATCTAATTACAGTAACTTTTGCTTCTGAGATTGAAATTCCAGAGAAGAAACCTTAATTTTGTTTTTTTTTAAGAATTAGGAATGCCAGCGGTTGAATCTGTTTCTGGGAGAAGAGGACGTTGGTAGAGAAGAGGGAGAATAAGATTCCAACATTTTATTCTAGACAACAAAGAACATATGGCCACTCTAAAGCAGTCTCTTTTCAACAAGACAAGCTCTCTGTTTTTATATCGTATCTCACTAATCCCTAATGTACACCTAACTATACATAAACATGTGTCTATACCAGATAGCTTTCTCATATTCCTTTTGTATATACATATGTGTATGTATATCAAATATGTCACTTTCTGTCTGTCAGCCTGTCTGTATCCATGTATGCCTGTCTACCTATCTGTCTGTCTGTCAACCAGTCTGTCTGTCAGTCTGTATGTATGTATGTCAGCCTGACTGTACCGATTGTGTTGTTATTTCTGTTTACCTTTTACACACACACACACACATATATATATATATGTGTGTGTGTATATATATATATATATATATATATATATATATATATATATATATATATATATATATATATATATATATATATATATATATATATATTAATTATAACATGTGGAGAAGGAACACACGAGATGAAATATATATATATGTAAATAGGGAGAAAAAAACAATTGTTAGGAAGAAAAATTTTTTTTTTTCCTTTATTTTTTTCTCTTTTTTCTGGGTTAGAAAATGTTTAAAACAAAATATTTAACTTTGTGTGAAGTGTTAAGGTTTTTGTTAATTTATTTATTAATTAACAATAGCATTTATTTATTTATTTATTTATTTATTTATTTATTTAATAATTATCAATTACCGGTTTCAGCATTTTATGCATTATCGAATTATGTAAGTGGGAGAGAAAAAAAAGGGGGAATTTGTATTGGTATAAAATGTAGGAAAGAAGATAAGGTGATGTTGAACACGTTATTGTAATGAGAAAGAAAGAATAATATTATTTACAAACAAGGTTTTTGAAGTGAAAAAAAGGGGTGATGTGGAACATAAGGTAATAGGAAAGAAAGAATAATATTATTTACAGGCATAGTTCTTGAGGATAAGCAGTTCAAAAAGTGTTATTATGGCAGGAGCGCTTGGAGGAGTTGATCCATGATGGTGGCAAAAATCTGCCTGGGAATGGATGTGTTTTCCCTTTTTAGAGAATTAATATGCAGGGAGAGGTAATTCTGGGTGCTCGGGTATGAGAAAGGGAAGGGGTAATTCATTTATATAAGAAAAAGGATTAGGTAGGGTGTACAGGAGGTAACTCTTTAGAGAAAGGGATTTTGGACTTGGTTCATTGTTCGCTCCAGTTTTAGTTTAGTCCGAAGTTTAGTCCATTAAGTAGAGGTTGGAATTTGTTAATGAAGTACGTTTCCTTATTGGTACGATGGATGAAAGAAGCGGTGTCTATGAATTTGTAAATGGGGAAAATTCTAAAGTTTGGTTGTTGGTTAGGTGCACAATTGGCGATATGTTCACTAAAAGCAATCTTTCTGTATTCCTGTATTTTGATTTGTGATCTATGGACGGTCATACATTGTCGGGGGCTGTTTTTTGTCTGTCTTATGTAGTGCTCTCGACAACCTGAGCAGGTCAAAACATAGATTAGGTTTCCAGATGCACATCTAAAGTTGTATTTAACTGTGGAATGTTGTCCTTGTTTAAAGTGGAATGTTGAAACTTCTATTAGATTTATGCATCTACCACAGTTGGGCCTTCAGCATTTTTTAACTGTAGGGTTCATTGTGAGGGTTAGTTGGATTTTGGCTTGTGTGGGGATATTTTTTGTGGATTTAGGTTGTCTTTTGCTCTTTATGATGTTGTGTGTTTGGAGGATTCTATTCATTCATGGGTTTCTCTTTAGTAAAGGAATGTTCTGGAGGATGGTGTCGAATGCCTCGTTGTTGAGGGGGGTTGTGTGTGGAGATGTATGGTAGAATTTTCTGTTTCGGTTCATTCCTAGGTTTGGGGTGTCTGAGATCCTGGATGTTGAGTTTTAGAGCACGTTGGAATCCATTGTTGATTAGGGATGGTGGGTAGTTTCTGCTAAGTGTGTTCTTTAATTCTTCTAGTCGTGTGTAGCATGTGTATTTATCTGAAACTATTGTGCAGATCCTTTTGGCTAGGTTATAAGGAATTGCCATTTTGGTATGGCAAGGGTGGCACGAGTTAAATGCAAGATATTGTTTGGAGTCTGTGGGTTTGTAGTATATGTCTGTTTCTATTTTGTTGTTTGTTTTCTTGATGAGGATGTCAAGGAAAGGGGGTTGTTCATGGCTGTATTCCATTGTAAATTGAATGTTTTTGTGTTGAGTCCATTTAGAAGGGTTTTAAACTCAATCAGTATTTCTATACTTTCATGCCAGAGAATGAAGCAGTCGTCCAGATATCTCTTCCAGTTCTTTTCTGTGTAGGTAGCAGTGGTTACCGTATTTGTCTAGAACTTTGCGGTAGAGAGTAGTTTCCAAATATCCCATGACAAGGTTGGCGTATGAGGGGGCTACTTTCGTGCCCATGGCAGTCCCGGATTTCTGTCTGTAGTATTTGGCATCGAATTCGAAGAAGTTGTTTTCCAAGATGAATTTGAGGCCCTCCATCACAAAGTCTTTAGGGATGCGTTGTGGAAGTTCACTAGGGAAATTTTCAAGCCAGAATTGTATTGCCTCTATACCTAGGTTGTGTGGGATATTGGAATATAGATTGATGACATCAAAGGTTACTAGTAGGGTTTGTTCATTATTGAGCTTATGTATTTTAGGAAAAGTTTAAGCAGAATATCTAGGAAGTTGCTTAGGCGGTGGGTTTCACATGTGGTACCTGCTATTATGGGTCTTAATTTGAGGTCATCAGGAGGGAGGATATTAAATTGGTGATGTAGTTGTATTCCTTGTCGGTAAGGCCTTCTTTGTAAAGGGTTGTTAGGGATTTTAGGTTTCTCATGATTTTCTGTTGTGTGTAGTGTTGGGCCTTTTTGTAATATGTTTGGTTTTCTAGAGTTGATAGTACTAGGGTCGTGTAGTAATCTGTCCTCATAAGGACTACTGCACTCCATTTATCCGCCTCTTTGATTGTTGGGCTCTCAATTTAAGGAGTTCAATTTCGGTTTTCATGTTATCAAGTGCCATTCTTTCCCTGAGGCGTCTTTGTGTCTCGGGTTCGTTTGGGATGGATTTAATTTGTAGTTTGCGGGGAAGGATTAATGGGGATAAGTTAATCCATTTAATGGGTTAATCCATGATAATTCTTAAATAAATTAATTAATTAATAAATAAATCAATGCTATTGTTAATTAATAAATAAATTAACAAATACCTTAACACTTCACACAAAGTTAAATATTTTGTTTTAAACATTTTCTAACACAGAAAAAGAGAAAAAATAAAGGAAAAAAATATTTTTTCTTCCTAACAATCGTTTTTTTCTCTCCCTATTTACATATATATATATATATAGGAACGAGTAGGACCCCGACGGCTGAGCTCAAGCCGTTTCAATGGATAATTCTGGATTGAGTCCAGAATTAGCCGTCGAAACGGCTTGAGCTCAGCCGTCGAGGTCCTACTCGTTCCTATTACCCATTCTACTACCCTAAGTATTGAGTACTTTGGTGCGTTATGGTCCATCTGGTTCCTTACCACATTTCCTTCGTTATATATATATATATATATATATATATATATATATATATATATATATATATTGTTATACTTGGGGAGGGTCATGTTGTTGTAATAGTATTGCCAGAAATAATAACAGAACACACTCACTGTTTGGTTGGTTTTCGCTTTTGTATCTTTTATATCTCCACAGTTAATTCATTTGGTCCTCAATGTTTATCATTGACTGACCAACGGTCAAAAATACACATATATATACATATCAAAGGTATATATTGAGTTAGAAGCTCAAAATAGTTTCTTACCATGTGCGTTATTCAGTTTTTTAATATACTTAGAAGTAACCAGGATACTAATTCTTCACCCACTGATGAGCAAGAATCGGTATTCCTCTTCACAATTAATTTTGCGAAACAGCATAGTCTGGTTTGTATTTATTTTCTTGATTTATTCTTAAATTGAGTCTGGCAAACCCTATTGTCTATAGTTAGTATTCTTTTCACCTTAGCGAATCTGGTCCCTTACGATTTGAACTCATATATGTATATATCTGTGTTTATCTTTCTTTTATATTCAATTATAATGATATAAATATATATATATAGTCTAACAAAGTTCTTTCGTTGCACATCTGGAACATCATCAGTGGTACTATTATCACGTTTCCACTGCTGTATTGTAGTGTCTACGCCATTTTTATTTTATCTATTTATTTATTTTTGTCCTCGTCTCTGCGCATGCGTTTGCGTGTGTGTATAGTGTTTGGTGTGTGTGTTCGCGTTTGGGTGACTGTGCTTTGGTTATTGTATTCTATCTTAGTTTATTAGTGTGTATTTATATGTGTTTGTTGTTATTGTACTTGTGTATATATTTATTTATTTATTTATTTATATTTCTCTTAGGTCAGTGTTGTTTGTTTGGGTGTTGTTGTTATTCCATTCATATTTTTCTGTTTAGCTTTGGCTTTCTAAGCTCTATTTCGCTTGCTTCTCTGATTTGCCTATCTGCTGGGTCATTTCTATGTTTAGATATTATTTTAATTTCCATGTTGTCTATGTTACCGTCATGATGTTGTCTGGCGAGTTCGTATAGTACTGAACCGGTTTTTTTTTTTTGTCCTTTTAATTCCCCCCAATGTTGGTCTATTCTTTCTCCTATTCTTCGGGCTGTCTCGCCTATGTATGTTGTTGTCATGTTTCTGCAAGTACCCTCTGTACATCTTATGCTATAGATTACATTTCTAGTTTTACAGTTTATCTGGGGATTTACTTTACATATAACACATTTCCTATTAGTACAGTGGGTTTTCTTAAAAGAGTATGTTTTGCTGATCAGGGATTTTATGGTAGTTCCTGTCTTTTCTACCACTTTAATCTCTAAGTGGGTCTTTCTTAGGGCCTTTCTACATTGGTTAGCTAATTTCCCTCCATAATGGGCAAATTCCTTTCATGTCCAGTTCTATGAGGGTCTTATACTTCTCCGTGGCTCCTTTGTATACTCTGATTCTGTCTCTTTGGTTGTAACCGGAGAACTGCATGCGGTTGACTGTACCACAGAATATGAACCTGAAGATTGCGAAAGCATGAAAGTACTTGTTCAATTAACACTTAACATTTAATATTCTACCATACTATTTCATTCTAATACCATTATACATTTTAAAGGATTGTAAATAAAACGAGTAAATCAGACAAAGTTGGAATTCCTTTTATTAATATATATATATATATATATATATATATATATATATATATATACACGTTTGAATTTACCAAACAATATTCACATTAAGTAGAATATGCTCTCGTTTTTGTGTTTCACACCGAAGAACGGAAATGGCGACTCAGATGTCTATGTGTGTGTGGTCATCGCTCGTCTAGCTGACCTGAATATGTTGAGTACTTTTAAAACTCGTGTATATTTCCGTCTAATTTAAATTAAATCAAATTAAATTACCGAGGCTTTACCCGATGAGGCCTACATTGAATAGTTTTAAAGTTAGTGGTGATATCACATGTTTCTAGAAATATGGCTTCATATATATTTTTGATAATTGCTATTTTTAGTCTAATGTTGTATATATTATATCATATTATGAATATTGCGGCATCTTTATTGTATTTTCAAACGTCTTTCAATAAATTCATGTAAATTAGTATAGTGTTAACCTAATTGGTATAGAATAGGTTAGTGTTAACCTAATTGGTATAGAATAGGTTAGTGTTAACCTAATTAGTATAGAATAGGTTAGTGTTAACCTAATTGGTATAGAATAGGTTAGTGTTAACCTAATTAGTATAGAATAGGTTAGTGTTAACCTAATTAGTATAGAATAGGTTAGTGTTAACCTAATTGGTATAGAATAGGTTAGTGTTAACCTAATTAGTATAGAATAGGTTAGTGTTAACCTAATTGGTATAGAATAGGTTAGTGTTAACCTAATTGGTATAGAATAGGTTAGTGTTAACCTAATTGGTATAGAATAGGTTAGTGTTAACCTAATTGGTATAGAATAGGTTAGTGTTAACCTAATTAGTATAGAATCAGTTGGTGTTAACCTAATTATTATATAATTAGTTGGTGTTAACCTAATTAGTATAGAATAGCTTAGTGTTAGCCTAATTGGTATAGAATAGGTTAGTGTTAACCTAATTAGTATAGAATAGGTTAGTGTTAACCTAATTAGTATAGAATAGGTAGTGTTAACCTAATTAGTATAGAATAGGTTAGTGTTAACCTAATTAGTATAGAATAGGTTAGTGTTAACCTAATTAGTATAGAATAGGTTAGTGTTAACCTAATTGGCATAGAATAGGTAGTGTTAACCTAATTAGTATAGAATAGGTTAGTGTTAACCTAATTGGTATAGAATAGGTAATGTTAACCTAATTAGTATAGAATAGGTAGTGTTAACCTAATTAGTATAGAATAGGTTAGTGTTAACCTAATTAGTATAGAATAGGTTAGTGTTAACCTAATTGGTATAGAATAGGTAGTGTTAACCTAATTAGTATAGAATAGGTTAGTGTTAACCTAATTAGTATAGAATAGGTTAGTGTTAACCTAATTGGTATAGAATAAGTTAGTGTTAAACTAATTAGTATAGAATAGGTTAGTGTTAACCTAATTAGTATAGAATAGGTTAGTGTTAACCTAATTAGTATAGAATTAGTTGGTGTTAACCTAATTAGTATAGAATAGGTTAGTGTTAACCTAATTAGTATAGAATAGGTTAGTGTTAACCTAATTAGTAAAGAATAGGTTAGTGTTAACCTAATTAGTATAGAATTAGTTGCTGTTAACCTAATTAGTATAGAATAGGTTAGTGTTAACCTAATTAGTATATAATTAGTTGCTATTAACCTAATTAGTATAGAATTAGTTGGTGTTAACCTAATTAGTATAGAATAGGTTAGAGTTAACCTAATTAGTATAAAATAGGTTAGTGTTAACCTAATTAGTATAGAATTAGTTGATGTTAACCTAATTAGTATAGAATTAGTTGTTGTTAACCTAATTAGTATAGAATAGATTAGTGTTAACCTAATTAGTATAGAATAGGTTAGTGTTAATTAGTATAGAATTAGTTGCTGTTAACCTATTTAGTATAGAATAGATTCGTGTTAACCTAATTAGTATAGAATAGGTTAGTGTTAACCTAATTGGTATAGAATAGGTTAGTGTTAACCTAATTAGTATAGAATAGGTAGTGTTAACCTATTTAGTATAGAATAGGTTAGTGTTAACCTAATTGGTATAGAATAGGTTAGTGTTAACCTATTTAGTATAGAATAGATTAGTGTTAACCTAATTGGTATAGAATAGGTTAGTGTTAACCTAATTAGTATAGAATAGGTTAGTGTTAACCTAATTGGTATAGAATAGGTTAGTGTTAACCTAATTGGTATAGAATAGGTTAGTGTTAACCTAATTAGTATAGAATCAGTTGGTGTTAACCTAATTAGTATATAATTAGTTGGTGTTAACCTAATTAGTATAGAATAGCTTAGTGTTAGCCTAATTGGTATAGAATAGGTTAGTGTTAACCTAATTAGTATAGAATAGGTTAGTGTTAACCTAATTAGTATAGAATAGGTAGTGTTAACCTAATTAGTATAGAATAGGTTAGTGTTAACCTAATTAGTATAGAATAGGTTAGTGTTAACCTAATTAGTGTAGAATAGGTTAGTGTTAACCTAATTGGTATAGAATAGGTAGTGTTAACCTAATTAGTATAGAATAGGTTAGTGTTAACCTAATTGGTATAGAATAGGTAGTGTTAACCTAATTAGTATAGAATAGGTAGTGTTAACCTAATTAGTATAGAATAGGTTAGTGTTAACCTAATTAGTATAGAATAGGTTAGTGTTAACCTAATTGGTATAGAATAGGTAGTGTTAACCTAATTAGTATAGAATTAGTTGCTGTTAACCTAATTAGTATAGAATAGGTTAGTGTTAACCTACAAAGTGTTAGAATCAGTTGCTGTTAACCTAATTAGTATAGAATTAGTTGGTGTTAACCTAATTAGTATAGAATAGGTTAGTGTTAACCTAATTAGTATAGAATAGGTTAGTGTTAACCTAATTAGTAAAGAATAGGTTAGTGTTAACCTAATTAGTATAGAATTAGTTGCTGTTAACCTAATTAGTATAGAATAGGTTAGTGTTAACCTAATTAGTATATAATTAGTTGCTATTAACCTAATTAGTATAGAATTAGTTGGTGTTAACCTAATTAGTATAGAATAGGTTAGAGTTAACCTAATTAGTATAAAATAGGTTAGTGTTAACCTAATTAGTATAGAATTAGTTGATGTTAACCTAATTAGTATAGAATTAGTTGTTGTTAACCTAATTAGTATAGAATAGATTAGTGTTAACCTAATTAGTATAGAATAGGTTAGTGTTAACCTAATTGGTATAGAATAGGTTAGTGTTAACCTAATTGGTATAGAATAGGTTAGTGTTAACCTATTTAGTATAGAATAGGTTAGTGTTAACCTAATTGGTATAGAATAGGTTAGTGTTAACCTATTTAGTATAGAATAGATTAGTGTTAACCTAATTAGTATAGAATTAGTTGATGTTAACCTAATTAGTATAGAATAGGTTAGAGTTAACCTAATTAGTATAGAATAGGTTAGTGTTAATTAGTATAGAATTAGTTGCTGTTAACCTATTTAGTATAGAATAGATTAGTGTTAACCTAATTAGTATAGAATTAGTTGGTGTTAACCTAATTAGTATAGAATAGGTTAGTGTTAACCTAATTAGTATAGAATAGGTTAGTGTTAACCTAATTAGTATAGAATAGGTTAGTGTTAACCTACAAAGTGTTAGAATCAGTTGCTGTTAACCTAATTAGTAGAGAATTAGTTGGTGTTAACCTAATTAGTATATAATAGGTAAGAGTTAACCTAATTAGTATAGAATAGGTAGTGTTAACCTAATTAGTATAGAATTAGTTGCTGTTAACCTAATTAGTATAGAATCAGTTGGTGTTAACCTAATTAGTATAGAAACAGTTGCTGTTAACCTAATTAGTATAGAATTAGTTGGTGTTAACCTAATTAGTATAGAATAGGTTAGTGTTAACACACACAGACACCTAGGGATTATTAAAAACCAAAATATATGATAGTGCTAATAGTTAGAATCACTGGCTTACTGTATGCATGCATACATACATGGACACACACACAAATATATATATATATATACTTATATATATATATATATATATATATATATATATATATATATATATATATATATATATATATATATATATATATATATATATAAGTATATATATATATATATATATATATATATATACTTACATATATATATATACTTACATATATATATATACATATATATGTACGTATGGATTTACCGAACATTTATTATAATGCTCGATTTGTTTGTATGTATGTATGTACAAACAAACCGAGCATTATAATAAATGTTCGGTAAATCCATACGTACATATATATATGTGTGCATGTATGTATATATATACATACTGCTGTACGTCTGTATACATATAAGTATGTACGTATACATACTTATATTTAAGTAACAACCGTACTAAGTGTGAGAAATTAAATTTCTTTAGCAGCATAGTGTATAAATATTATTGAGACACAAGTAACATAATAATGATGTCAACAGCAGAAATTAGAGATGAAATGTATGTTTATTTTTGTTGTAGCACAAATAATTGTTTCTACTTTTTGGTACAAGGCCAGCAATTACCCAGTACATTACTGATACTTTATTTTATCGACCCCGTAAGGATAAAAGGCAAAGTTAACCTCGGCACAAACCTGTTGCACAAATAATGTTTGTTAACTTGTATGGTTGAAGTTACACATAAAATGAGGTTACAAAAGGGAATGTGCCATTGTGCCGGAAAGCCGGCAGGCCAAAGTGCAAAATCTCACCGTCACATGTACGTGTTGCTGGTTCGAAGTTCCGGGTGCGAGAGAGAGATTCTTCAAATCTTCGCGGGGAATCTCTCCCTCAGGGCGCGTAGGGGATATATCCTCTTCTACTGGCGTTGATTGGCTGAGCTGAGCCAAATCACGCCAGAGAGTGTATGTGAGCCCGCGGAATGTAGGTCACTACAATACTCCCCCTCTAGACGGAAGACGTCACAGATTATTGAATCAGCAAGAAAAATGCTGAAAGAGCACATTAGTGAAAAAATAATTGAGCAGAAGGATGCATGCAAGAAAAAAATGAGGCGCTAAGGGCCGTGTTGAGCCGCTGTGTCAAATGACTAGCTGTTTTGTAGTTTATACGTGACCACCAAAGGTCTAACAGAAAACGGATAAAGTCTGACATGGGCGAAGTTGCTGTTCTTGCATTAAATGTTAATGGTAAGTGTTGTACCAGTAGCTGTGGATGAAGCTATTATGGTAGTTTACCAGTGTTGGCAAGAAGATGATGGGTAGGCGAGAAAATGTCGGCCTCCCAGATGTATTGCCGAAAGTGCTAGGGAGCCAGGAAAAAAAGGCTGGTTTCTTTGAAAAGAAAAAAGCAAGTTGAATCTGTAGGTGGATAGTAGTTGCAGTGTAAATTCCATAATTCCGGCGAATCCACAGAAGTGGTGGAAATGCTGACAAGTCCAGTTCTATTTGTTGTTTTCCCAGTGAGTCGGGTAAGGTAACAAGATGGAGGTTGTTATGGACGATCAGTGTGCAATGAGATGCGAAACTGTTTGAGTTCAGCTACAATTAGCATTCTCGTGTTGCGGTGCCTGTTTGAATCCAGGTGAATTAAGCTCTATGAGTCGCTAGCATGTGACGGCACCTCAACCAGGTGAAAAGGGATCTCGCAGAATATTACGTTTGAAGAACATATACTAAGAACAACATGTTGGTGGGTGACAAAGAAATGTGTGCATATGCAGGCATGTAATACAGCAAATAAATGTGTGGGTGCAGTCATATATACAATGATAAAGAAAATGATGCAATCATATATACAATGATAGAAAAAAATGAATTTCCATATAATACAGTTTTTAAAAAATAAATGTCCAAAATAAATGCCTGAAAAAAAAAGGAAGAAAGAAAGAATTGTTTCTTTTCTTTTCACAAAAAGTTCGCTTTTCTTTTCTTTTAAATTTCTTTGGGATCGCTCTTACTAGGGAGCTAGTAGAGTTGTTGTTGTTGTTAAAGCAAAGTCACAATGAATCTTCTGTAGAGTCGAAGTCGAGCGTTGAAGAACCTAGAGTCACCAATATGGCAGCCACGTCTGACGCCATAGTGGTGAGAAGACTGATGTCTTAATTTCTCGAATCCTTGTGGCAACGAGACAGAAGGTATGGTGGTTGCGTCGGTAAAGTTACAAGCTGCCACATCGCCATTCCTTGGTGTTGGTTAGTAGTTAGCCATGTGTTGCTGTTGATGGCTGTAACTTGGTGGTAGCCGTTTTGAAATTTCCTCGTGGCGTAAATTTTTTTTTTTTATATACATACACTGCCAATTTTAATTTTATTTTAAAAGGAATATTTTGAACTGAAAATATTCATCACGTCGGGGTCACCACTTTTAGCAGCATAGTATATAAATGTTATTGAGACACGAGTAACATAATAATGATGTCAACAGCAGAAATTAGAGATGAAATGTATATTTATTTTTGTTGTAGCACAAATAATGTTTGTTAACTTGTATGGTTGAAGTTACACATAAAATGAGGTTACAAAAGGGAATGTGCCATTGTGCCGGAAAGCCGGCAGGCCAAAGTGCAAAATCTCACCGTCACATGTACGTGTTGCTGGTTCGAAATTCCGGGTGCGAGAGAGAGATTCTTCAAATCTTCGCGGTGAATCTCTCCCTCAGGGCGCGTAGGGATACATCCTCTTCTACTGGCGTTGATTGGCTGAGCTGAGCCAAATCACGCACAGAGAATGTATGTGAGCCCGCGGAATGTAGGTCACTACATTTCGTTTCATATTTTCCATTTATCATTTTCGGTGCACCCGGCCGATTAACTCACTCGATATGCAAATTAGGCTGCTCAGCCGTTAATATGCATAAGGAAAGTATATACTTTCAGACGTTCAATCATCTGACAGGAAGGTATACGGTGCTGACGATAGCTAATAAGCTTGAAACTACTACATCGTTCCTTTGTCAGTGTTGAACAAAAGGGCAACGATGGTTGCTAAACACTGTACGGCTTAATTCGGGATGTTTGTTTGTTTACAAACAAACCGAGCATTATAATAAATGTTCGGTAAATCCATACGTACATATATATATATATATATATGTGCATGTATGTATATATATACATACTACTGTACATCTGTATACATATATGTATGTACGTATACATACTTATATATATATATATATATATATATATATATATATATATATATATATATATATATATATATATATATATATATACTTACATATATATATATATATTTACATATATATATATACTTACATATATATATATATATTTACATATATATATATATATATACTTACATATATATACACAGGAGCTACTGGCCAAATAATTTTTATATCAATGGGTTAAAGACATGTAAAATCAATTAGTGGCAGTTCTTCAGTCTAAAGTCCCTAGAGAGAATGAGTCACCAAGTAATGTTTGTACAAGTTGAAAACAAGTATG
>OZ024746.1:101850588-101908088 GCA_964016885.1 Eledone cirrhosa
TCACACACACACACACACTCACTTTCTCACTCTCTATCTATCACTCTCTCTATCTAACACTCTCCCCCTCTCTATCTATCGCACTCTCCCCTCTCTATCTCACTCTCTCCCCCTCTCTATCTCACTCTTTCCCCCTCTCTATCTCTCTCACTCACCGAGCACTTTTTCTGTTTTTGTGTTGTTATCTATGCAGCTCTTGTTTAGGTTTTGTATGAGGGAGGGGGGTAGATGGTGGAGTGAGGGAGGGGGGAAGTGGGGTGAGGGAGGAGAGGAGTTATGGTGGAATGAGGGAAAAGAGGGAGGAGAGGAGTTATGGTGGAATGAGGGAAAAGAGGGAGAGATGGTAAGAGAGAGGAGGGGGAGAGATGGTGGAGTGAGGGAGGAGGGGAGAGATGGTAAGAGAGAGGAGACAGACAAGACAGAGGGTAAAAAAAAGAGAGAGAGAACGAGTGTAAGAGAGCGAGAGAGAAAGAAGTAAACAAGCGAGAGGAAGTTTTTTCATTAGATAGAGAGAAAGAAGTAAATATTAGTTGCGGTGGGAGGTAGCGTTGAAAAGAGGGTGAGTAGTAGTAGTAATAGTAGTGGTGGTAGTGGTGGTAGTAGTAGTAGTATTAGTAGTAGTAGTATTAGCAGTGGTGGTAGTAGTGGTGGAGTGGTAGTGGTGGTAGTAGTGGTGGGGTGGTAGTAGTGGTGGGCTGGTTGTGGTGGTAGTAGTGGTGGGGTGGTAGTAGTGGTAGTAGTAGTAGTAGTAATAGTAGTAGTAGTATTAGCAGTGGTGGTAGTAGTGGTGGGGTGGTAGTGGTAGTAGTGGTGGGGTGGTAGTCGTAGTAGTGGTGGGTAGTAGTAGTGGTAGTAGTAGAGATGGTAGTGGTATTAGTGGTAGTGATAGTAGTAGTAGTGGTGGTAGTAGTAGAGGTGGTAGTGGTGGTAGCGATAGTAGTAGTAGTAGTAGTAGTAGTAGTAGTAGTAGTAGTGGTGGTGGTGGTAGTAGTGGTGGTGGTGGTGGTTGTATTGGTGACTATTGGAGTTACTGTAGAGCTAGAACCAGATATAAATGTGGAACGAGACAAATGTTTTCCCTCCAGCAAAGAATATGATAGATGCACACACACATATATTTATATACATATATATATATATATATATAAATGAATATATATATATATTATATATATATACATACATATATATATATATATATATATATATATATATATATATATATATATATATATATATATATATATATATATATATATATATATATATATATATTATGAAGAGAGAAGAAACATTTAGATATAATTAGTAATAAGATGTATCATACCTAAACTGCTTCTAGATTCCTCGACTACGTAGTTTCGTGGCATAAACAAAAACAATACATCATATAGATATAGAGCCTTTGCGAGGGTTTCTCAATAGTGTATATATATATATATATATATATATATATATATATATATGAAAGACGTAAATAAGAAAGTTATGAAAATTGACTTGCTTACTAAAATTTCACTCCAACTAATTAGTTTCTGTAAGGGGATAAATATAGTTACGTAATAACTATAGAGAAGCCTTACGTCATCAGGAAGTCTATTCTCAGCAAAGCTTCCAGGCAATGCGGGGACACTGGGAACTTATATAAAAATAATTCAGTGGATGGAAAAAAGCGAGCGGGGCTAGATTCCAGGTCACTGAAAAATTCACTGCCTTCTTGGTCAAGTGGCAAATTCAAAAGAATCAATCACGTGACACTGAGGTTAACCAGCTTGGAGTGGGGGTGCAATTAAGACAGAGCCTAGCCACTACTATCAGTCACAGTAGTAATTTCGGCAAATTTTGCTCAACAAATAATTTGGAGATAATTATAAAGAATTAATATATCTACCGACATATGTATACAGATGCATACCTATGCTAGCAAATATATATGTTTTGTCTTAGTAACTTTGTGATTCTATGCAGGGGGATGCAGAACAATTATATGAAAGACGTAAATAAGAAAGTTATGAAAATTGACTTACTTACTAAAATTTCACTCCAACTAATTAGTTTCTCTAAGGGGATAAATATAGTTACGTAATAACTATAGAGAAGCCTTACGTCATCAGGGAGTCTATTTTCAGCAAAACTTCCAGGCAATGCGGGGACACTGGGAACTTATATAAAAATAATTCAGTGGATGGAAAAAAGCGAGCGGGGCTAGATTCCAGGACACTGAAAAATTCACTGCCTTCTTGGTCAAGTGGCAAATTCAAAAGAATCAATCACGTGACACTGAGGTTAACCAGCTTGGAGTGGGGGTGCTATTAAGACAGAGCCTAGCCACTACTATCAGTCACAGTAGTAATTTCGGCAAATTTTGCTCAACAAATAATTTGGAGATATTATAAAGAATTAATATATCTACCGACATATGTATACAGATGCATACCTATGCTAGCAAATATATATGTGTCACGTGATTGATTCTTTTGAATTTGCCACTTGACCAAGAAGGCAGTGAATTTTTCAGTGTCCTGGAATCTAGCCCCGCTCGCTTTTTTCCATCCACTGAATTATTTTTATATAAGTTCCCAGTGTCCCCGCATTGCCTGGAAGCTTAGCTGAGTATAGACTCCCTGATGACGTAAGGCTTCTCTATAGTCATTACGTAACTATATTTATCCCCTTACAGAAACTAATTAGTTGGAGTGAAATTTTAGTAAGTAAGTCAATTTTCATAACTTTCTTATTTACGTCTTTCATATAATTGTTCTGCATCCCCCTGCATAGAACCACAAAGTTACTAAGACAAAACATATATATTTGCTAGCATAGGTATGCATCTGTATACATATGTCGGTAGATATATTAATTCTTTATAATTATCTCCAAATTATTTGTTGAGCAAAATTTGCCGAAATTACTACTGTGACTGATAGTAGTGGCTAGGCTCTGTCTTAATAGCACCCCCACTCCAAGCTGGTTAACCTCAGTGTCACGTGATTGATTCTTTTGAATTTGCCACTTGACCAAGAAGGCAGTGAATTTTTCAGTGTCCTGGAATCTAGCCACGCTCGCTTTTTTCCATCCACTGAATTATTTTTATATAAGTTCCCAGTGTCCCCGCATTGCCTGGAAGCTTTGCTGAGAATAGACTCCCTGATGACGTAAGGCTTCTCTATAGTTATTACGTAACTATATTTATCCCCTTAGAGAAACTAATTAGTTGGAGTGAAATTTTAGTAAGTAAGTCAATTTTCATAACTTTCTTATTTACGTCTTTTATATAATTGTTCTGCATCCCCCTGCATAGAACCACAAAGTTACTAAGACAAAACATATATATTTGCTAGCATAGGTATGCATCTGTATACATATGTCGGTAGATATATTAATTCTTTATATATATATATATATATATATATATATATATATATATATATATATATATATATATAGGAACCAGTAAGACCCCGACAGCTGAGCTCAAGCCGTTTCGACGGCTAATTCTGGACTAAATGAAAATTTATCCTGGTATTTAAATAGCCGATCTTCTCAAGGGGTAATTCCATATATGGTCAAAGTGATTGTCAAAAATCAGTAGTAATTCTGTGGTTGCAAATTAGTAGGGGAGATGGTGGCTAAACCTGCCAGTAGGAGAAAGAGGGGAGGGGGTGGAGTAGACCCAATCAAGCGTTGGTAGTGCCAGCTACAGCTGGGCATGAGGTCAAAGAAGATACAGGGGAGGGGGAGGGGGAGGAAGTCGGAACGGTAGGTAGAACAATGGGGGGTAGAAATATATAGGAAAGAAAAAATACTGAGAGTGAAGAAAAGCAAATAAGTGTAAAGAAAAAAGTAAAGTAAATTAAATTCTACGACCTAGGTCTCAGGCTATTGTTAGGCTAGAATAAAATAAAGAAAGAAAGAAAGAAGTAAAGAAATAAATAAATAAAGAAATAACGAAATAAGTAAAAGAACTAGGTGGGACGGAATAGGCAAAACCCTTTTAAGAGGTATAAGTACGTAAATGATACGGTGACGGGTCAACAAAAGGGGCCAAAATACTAAAGAGACTACCACGAAATAAACAATAAAGGTTTCCATCCCGGGCCAGCAACGACCCAGTGCAGCGAAGTGAACTTGTACGAGATAATAATTCTGAGTCCCGAGAAAAATATATACTAATGCTAACTCTAAAAGAAGTTAGAGTTAGCATTTAGAGTTAGCATTAGTATATATTTTTCTCGGGACTCAGAATTATTGTCTCGTACAAGTTCACTTCGCTGCACTGGGTCGTTGCTGGCCCGGGATGGAAACCTTTATTGTTTATTTCGTGGTAGTCTCTTTAGTATTTTGGCCCCTTTTGTTGACCCGTCACCGTATCATTTACGTACTTATACCTCTTAAAAGGGTTTTGCCTATTCCGTCCCACCTAGTTCTTTTACTTATTTCGTTATTTCTTTATTTATTTATTTATTTACTTCTTTCTTTCTTTATTTATTTTATTCTAGCCTAACAATAGCCTGAGACCTAGGTCGTAGAATTTAATTTACTTTACCTTTTTCTTTACACTTATTTGCTTTTCTTCACTCTCAGTATTTTTTCTTTCCTATATATTTCTACCCCCCATTGTTCTACCTACCGTTCCGACTTCCTCCCCCTCCCCCTCCCCTGTATCTTCTTTGACCTCATGCCCAGCTGTAGCTGGCACTACCAACGCTTGATTGGGTCTACTCCACCCCCTCCCCTCTTTCTCCTACTGGCAGGTTTAGCCACCATCTCCCCTACTAATTTGCAACCACAGAATTACTACTGATTTTTGACAATCACTTTGACCATATATGGAATTACCCCTTGAGAAGATCGGCTATTTAAATACCAGGATAAATTTTCATTTAGTCCAGAATTAGCCGTCGAAACGGCTTGAGCTCAGCTGTCGGGGTCTTACTGGTTCCTATTACCCACTCTACTACCTCAAGTATTGAGTACTTTGGTGCGTTATGGTCCACCTGGTTCCTTACCACATTTCCTTCGTTATATATATATATATATATATATATATATATGACACAGAAACAAGATGGCGTAGGACAGAACAAAAGAGAGGCTCAAAAACAAAGAAAAGAATCCCCAGTCACTGAAGAGGTCACAGAATGTGTGACGAAAGAACTTTGACAATATATAAACAACCGGAAATTTATAAATTCCTAAATTTATAAATTTATTATAATAAATTGAAGTGAAAGCAACTGGTGCGTGTGTTTCTTATTGGCAACATCTAAGGCAGGTAACATTCCCGAGATCCATGGACGAGTTCTCTCCAGCGGTCTCTGTCCCTCATTATCGCTGCCATGTCCTGCGTCTCCAACAGACCAGTGTCTGTCCTTAGGGCATCAACATACGTTAACCTTGGTCTTCCTCTTCTAGTGTGTCCATGTAGGGGCTCCCAAAGGAGCACTGAGTGCAATGTCAACTCTGGATGTCGGTGAGCATGTCCAGCTAACCTCAGTCTCCTCTGTGTCACTTATGAGCTGAGTTTTGGGATGCTCCCATACAGCTCTGAGATTTTCATCCTCAGTGTATACTGTAGCACCGGCTCAGAGCAGGAGAGTTAGGGCGAAAAAGGTATCGGATGCTAAATTTGCCGACGACATAGTTTTGGTGACAAATACAGTGAAGGAGGCAGAGGATTTGATGCGGGAGGTTGAGACTGTGTCGATGAGTGTGGGGCTGAGAATGAATGAGACTAAAACAAAATATCTGGTAGAGAATGTTGAGAAGCCAGAGGGGATCACAAATGTAGGCGGGAAGCCGCTAGAATTGGTTGAGGGCTTCCTTTATTTGGGCGCAAAGATTGGGAATACGGAAGATGTTGTGGTTCAGAGGAAGGGCAAGGCCTGGGTGGCATGCCACAGCTTGAGATCGGTGTGGAAGTCGGACCTTCGTAGAGACCTAAAAATCCGCATCTTCATTGCTGTAGTGGAGTCTGTACTGCTGTATGGGTCTGAGACTTGGACACTGACCAAGAAACTCACTCAGATGGTGGATGGGTGCTACACGAGAATGCTGAGGATGGCTCTGAACATTAATCAGTATACATTGGCAACATGACCCTCCCAAAGTATAACAATATCGGTTTCAACACACGTTTTCAGATAAAGAATCTTGCTAAACAAATTCAGAAACGAAATATATGTATATATATATATATATATATATATATATATATATATATATATATATATATATATATATATTGTTATACTTTGGGAGTGTCATATTGCCAATAAGAAACACACGCACCAGTTGTTTCATTTCAATTTATTATAATAAATTTATAAATTTAGGAATTTATAAATTTCCGGTTGGTTGGTTGGTTGGTTCCACAACCAGATGATTGTTCATATATTGTCAAAGTTCTTTCGTCACACATTCTGTGACCTCTTCAGTGACTGGGGATTCTTTTCTTTGTTTTTTGTGCCTCTCCTTTGTTCTGTCCTACGCCATCTTGTTTTTGTGTGTGTTGTGTGCTTAGTTTGCGCATGTGTTACATCCGGGTGCCTGTGTGTGTTTATATTTGTTTATTTATTTGTTTATTTACATGTTACTGGTTGGTTGTTTGTTCTATGTGTGTGTGTGTTTTCATTTTGTCCTTAATTGTAAGTTGTGATGTTGCTGTTCCATTCATGTTTTCTATTTAATTTTGGTTGGAGTTCATTTATGTTTATTGCCTCTGTGATTTGTCTAAACATTGCGTCTTTTCTGTGTGTAGATTCTATTTTTATTTCTATGTTCTCTAATTTACCCTTATGTTATATTTTAGCATGTTGGTAGAGTACAGATGATTCTTTACTATCTTGAAGCTCTTGCCAGTGTTCATTTATCCGTTCCCCTATACTACGAGCTGTCTCACCTATGTACACTATATTCTTATCTCTACATTGTCCTTCAGTACATCTTATGCTATATACTACATTTCTAGTTTTACAGTTAATATTGAGGCTTAATTTACAGATTATACATTTCTTATCTATACAGGGAAGTCTTTGAAAAGGGTATGTATTGCTTATAAGTGTTTTTATGGAGGTACCTGGTCTTTCTACTATCTTAATATTGAGTTTATGTTTATCTAGGGCCCTTCTAAATTTGTAAGCTAATTCACCTCTAGGGGTTGTATCGATGAACATTACACTCTGGTATTTATTGCTATCATACCATGAGTTTATTCTATTAACCTTATTCCTAGTTCTTTCTATTCTATTCCAAAATTTGCTCCTATACAAGGAGCAGGTCCCATTTGTGTCATTATTTACCATTTTTTTCCATTTGGTTCTGGCTCCTCTATATACTCTGATTTTATCTCTCTGATTGTAACCAGAGAACTGCATACGGTGGATGAAGTATTGTATGTGTCTCTCTAGTTCTTTGGGGTTGCACATGCGGGACACGTTTCTCATCACCCGTACCAAATCCGCAATCACTGTGTTGATTTTGGTATGGTCCGAAACAGCTGAGTTTCGGTGGATCAGATATTTGGAAGTCATGGGTTTGGCATAATGGGAATGGAGGATTTGTTTTTTGTTATTAATGGTATCTAACCAGAGCTCTGTGTATAGTACAGGTAATCGATGGTTGGGGTGTCTGCTTGGGTAGTCTATAGTAACTCTAATACTCTGGTGGATGGAGTTAGCTATTTGCTGGATGCTTTCCATGGTGTTTTTCTCTAATCCTGGATGTGTCTTTCCATTTCTGTTGGGTCGCACATGCGGGACACGTTCTTCATCACTCGTACCAAGTCTGCGATCAGAATATTAAACTTAGCACTACTGGACATTGCTGAGTTTTTGAGTATCAGGTATTTGGAGGCCATGGGTTTATCATAGTGTGAGTGGAAAATTTGGGCTCTCTCGTCTATAGTGTTAATCCAGAGTTCCGTGTCTATAGACGAGAGAGCCCAAATTCTCCACTCACACTATGCTAAACCTATGGCCTCCAAATACCTGATACTCAAAAACTCAGCAATGTCCAGTAGTGCTAAGTTTAATATTCTGATCGCAGACTTGGTACGAGTGATGAAGAACGTGTCCCGCATGTGCGACCCAACAGAAATGGAAAGACACATCCAACACTTCATCAACCGCATGCAGTTCTCTGGCTACAACCAAAGAGACAGAATCAGAGTATACGAAGGAGCCACGGAGAAAAGACCCTCATAGAACTGGACATGAAAGGAATTTGCCCATTATACAGGAGCAAATCATGGAATAGCTTAGATAGGGCTAGACATAAACCCTCATGGTACGACAACCAGAGATACCAGAGTGTCATGTTTGTGGACGCTACCCCTGGAGGGAAATTAGCTAACCAGTGTAGAAAGGCCCTGAGAAAGACCCACTTAAAGATTAAGGTGGTAGAAAAGCCAGGAACCACCATAAAATCCCTGATCAGCAAAACCTACCCTTTTAAGAAAACCCACTGTACTAATAGGAAATGTATCATATGTAAAGTAAACCCCCGGATAAACTGTAAAACTAGAAACGTAGTCTATAGCATAAGATGTACAGAGGGTACTTGCAGAAACATGACAACAACATACATAGGCGAGACAGCTCGTAGCATAGGTGAAAGGATAGACCAACACTGGGGGGAACTAAAAGGACGAAAAAACGGTTCAGTACTATACGAACATGCCAGACAACAACCCGACGGTAACATAGATAACATAGAAATTAGAATAATATGTAAACATAGAAATGACCCAGCAGATAGGCAAATCAGAGAGGCCAGCGAAATAGAACTTAGAAGGCCAAGGCTAAACAGAAAAAATGAATGGAATAACAACAACACCCAAACAAACAACACTGACCTAAGAGAAGTATAAATAAATAAATAAATAAATAAATAGATAAATAAATAAATACATATACAAGCACAATAACAACAAACACATATAAACACAGACTAGTAAAGATAGAATACATTAACCAATACACAGTCACTCAAACACGAACACACATCAAACAAAACACTATACACACACGCAAACGCATGCGCAAAGAAGACAAAAAAATAAACAAATAAATAAATATATAAACAGACGAAATAAAGATGGCGTAGACATACCATGCAACGGGAGGAAACAATAGCACCACTGACGATGTTGCAGATGTGCAACGAAAGAACTTTGATAGACTATATATATGTGTTTGTGTCTATATTGTATCTGTATTTTTGACCGTTGGTCAGTCAATGGCAACATTGAGGACCGAATAAATTAAATTAACCTATATAAAAGACACAGAAGCGAAAACCAACCAAACAGTGAGTGTGTTCTGTTATTAATTCAGGCAATATTACACAAATATAACCCTCCTCAAGTATAACAATATTTGTTTCAACACACGATTTCATATAAAAAACCTCGCAAAACTATATATATATATATATATATATATTTATATATATATATATATATATATAATTGGTGTTGGATGCTTCAAGCCTCCGTATGCGGCAGGCCGTATGAGCACTGAATGCCCTCGTAGAGCAGAGTATGATATCACAGAAAAAAGAGAATCAGTGTTATGACGAAAGGAATTTATTGGACATATTACAAATGTTTCTCGGGCGACCAGTTCGAGGCACGATCGATATGGTGATCACACCTGACTCTGAAATCAACACGGTCGTCGGATACGTCTCGATTCTATGACCACCGTGTTGATTTCCGAGTCAGGTGTGAACACCATATCGATCGTGAGTCGAGCTGGTCGCCCGAGAAACATTTGTAATATGTCCAATAAATTCCTTTCGTCGCAACACTGATTCTCTTTTTTCTATTATATATATATATATATATATATATATATATATATATATATATATATATATATATATAATAAGGAGTTGACGGACCCAGCATATTTATCAATGCCAGGACCGGTTGTATCTCAGCGTACTCAATAGGCAATGTAAGATACATTCCCAGAGTATACACATAGTTATTTGCTTCAACACAACACACGTAAAACAGGTGCCTACAACGGGAGGACTCGAGTTTCTGCCGCACTAATGCAGCAGTAAGGTGCACTGCACCATCCGTCTGCATATATTATGCAACAATGCACAATCGGCTTATGCGGCTTCATCAGCGGGTAACGCCTAATCAATAACCAATCGATCGACAGATTCCAAACACCAGCCCTTGCCGGTCATAACTGTTTGTGACGACTGACACAGTAAAGCGATTAGCATCTGGCACCCGATAAAATACTATCTCTCAACTAGCCACCGATTTACAAATTTTACGTGACGGTGGGAGACTAAAAGAATCAATCTTTTCGTTCCCGTCAAAAGCGTTCAGCCAACGTGTCTCACACACAAATTATTAAGAGGTGAAAAGATGGTTATTAGAAATAGCAGTTCATATTGATGTATAATAGAATGGTAGCATTCGGCTCATTTCTCCAAGTCCCATGGCTAGAGGAAAGCGATGGTAACAATGGTAGTGCCAAGAACCTTTAACGGACTTTAAATGCGATATTCTATTATATAGCAATATAGTAGCGAGCTGAAATGTGCTTAGAGAACCAGTCTATTTCACAACTTATATATATATATATATATATATATATATATATATATATATATATATATATCGGCATAGAATTACGTAAAACTAGTTAGACCATTACTCAACAGAGTACTCAATCCTTTGGATAGTAGAGTATGGTTATATTATAAAGAATAACGGCTGATCTCTTGCCGTTTCAACAACTAGTTTCCGGATGATTGTGAAAAGGGCTCACGGTTAACTAGCAATATTATCAGGGGCCTGTCCTGTCCATATAAGGGTAGAATGCCAACGCCATTTTTATTAAAATGGCGTAGGCATTACAATATAACGGGAAGAAACATAATAGTACCACTGATGATGTCACAGATGTGTGACGAAATAACTTTAATAGACTATATATATATAGTTATATCTATATTTTAAATGGTAAACATTGATTGCCAGATAAATTAACTATGGAGATATAAAAGATACAGAAGCGAAAACGAACCCAAACCAAACAGTAAGTGTGTTCTGTTATTATTTCTGGCAATATTATAACAATATGACCCTCCCCAAGTATAACTATATATATATATATATATATATATATATATATATATATATATATATATATATATATATATATATATATATATATATATATATATATATATATATATATATATATATATAAAAGTGGATGAATACTTCAACAGGCACTATGTACTTGTAGAAATATGCAAGGTATTTATAATATTTGTGGTTCGATGGTACTAATTTGAGATACCAGAACAATATAAAAATAGCGGAGCAAGCGGTTATCAAACAATTCTCTAAATAAATTAAAAAACGATTTAAATAATCACCTGTTCTATTGCTGTTACCGACGGTTTCATCATTCCAAAAGATTGGAAATCCAGAGAATTTCCAATGGAAAGAAATGAATCTTCAGACAGCTTATTTCCATACTATAAGGTTGCCAGCTTTACAGTAAGTAAATATTTCGCTTCCTACCCAACGCATGCGGTTAAGCCGTTAAAATGACACACACGCAAAATCAGGTCGCAGATAATAGCTGTTTATTATAAACGTGTTGATATTGCCACTGAAATTAGCAGCATTATTCAACGTTTTGTTCTCTACATAAGGAAAAAAATTATAAAAGTGGATGAATACTTCAACAGGTACTATGTATTTGTAGAAATATGCAAGGTGTTTATAATATTTGTGGTACGATGGTACTAATTTGAGATACCAGAACAATATAAAAATAGCGGAGCAAGCGGTTATCAAACAATTCTCTAAATAAATTTAAAAACGGTTAAATAATCACCTGTTCTATTGCTGTTACCGACGGTTTCATCATTCCAAAAGATTAGAAATCCAGAGAATTATTTAAATCGTTTTTTAATTTATTTAGAGAATTGTTTGATAACCGCTTGCTCCGCTATTTATATATATATATATATATGTAGCTATATGTATATGTATATATATATATATATATGTGTATATGTATATATATATGTGTGTGTATGTATATATATAAAATTATTTGACTCTCTGCCTGTCTGTCTGTTCCTAATCATTCTCTAACGGCTGGACCAAATCAAATAAAATTTTACAAAGTAATAGTATTAGACCCCGGGAGTGTGAACATGTAATTTTTATTTTCATTTGATGTAAAACAATATATTCTATCTAAAATTACATTTCTATAGTGAACTATAGTAAACCACCACCACCACCACCAGTCACATTTTGTATATGAGTGTGTGTGTGTTTGCGAGTTCGTTACTACGTAAGTTGCATACACATTATCTTCACATGTATGTCTGTGTCCGTCTGTCTTAGTAAATGTATGTGAGTGTGTGTGTGACTGTGTGTGTGTAAGTGTATGTGAGTGTATGTGTGTGTGAGTGTATGTGTGATAATTTTTATTTTCATTTGTATTAAAACAATAGAAAACAACACACCGACGTCACATTTTGTATATGAATATTATGTGTCTGTGAGTGTGTGTGCACATTCATTAGGTACATGATTAAATACACACACACATCTACACATTCAGATATACATATATAGCAACTGACGAAAAATGAGGTGAAAAGCTATGCGTGGATGTATGTATGTGTGTATCTGTCTTAGTATATGTATATGAGAGTGTATGTGTGTGAGTGTGTAGCAACAATTTATTTATTTAGACACCAAAAAAATATTACACAATGAATATTGTTTACCCTAAGGTGCTTCAAGATTGACAGATTTTCATTTCTAAATTTTGTTATCATTACAATTTTGATATCTTTTTAATTGTTTACTAATATGTATAAGAACAGCAGTAACCCAGGCAACGCCGGGTCATTCAGCTAGTATATTTATACATTTTTTCTATGTATGAACTTACGTGTATGTGTATATATATATTTGTCTTTACATGTAAGTGATTATTTATATATATTTTTGTGCGTACGGTCTTTTTATGTTTATACATATATGTTTTTATATACTTATATATTTATTACATGTGTGTGTATATATATATATGTGTGTGTATGTGTATCTGTATATATATTTTTGTGAATGTATGTGACCATATAATATGGGCGTACGCATATATGTATGTGCATATAATTCATAATTACGAAGTTTTGCGGGATCATTGTGTGTGTATATATATATTTTATGTAAGTGTATGTAAATGTATAAGTGTAATTCCGTATTTGTATGTGTATTTATATATATGTATATATACATGTATGTATATGTATGTATATGTATGTATATATATATATATGTCGCGTCACTCTTGAGTGCTACTGGTAACATGTAACCTAGTACAACATGTCGCATGGTCGGATGTATTTTATCATTAAACCATAATTACCACTTTACAGAGTGTACTGGGTGGATGTTATCATGACACCAACACTAACACTTTACAGAATGTACTGGATGTATTTTATCATGGTCCCAGCACTACCACTTTACAGAGTGTACTGGGTGGATTCTATCATGGCACCAACACTTTACAGAGTGTACTGGATGTATTTTATCATGACACCAGCACTACCACTTTACAGAGTGTACTGGGTGGATTCTATCATGGCACCAACACTTTACAGAGTGTACTGGGTGGATTCTATCATGGCACCAACACTTTACAGAGTGTACTGGGTGGATTCTATCATGGCACCAACACTTTACAGAGTGTACTGGGTGTATTTAATCATGGCACCAACACTACCACTTTACAGAGTGTAGTGGGTGTGTTTTATCATGACACCAACACTACCCCTTTACAGAGTGTACTGAATGCATTCTAACATGGCACCATCACTACCAATTTACAGAGTGTACTGGGTGTATTTTATCATGGAACCAGCACTAACACCTTACAGAGTGTACTGGGTGTATTTTATCATAACACCAGCACTACCACTTTACAGATTGTACTTGGTGTATTTTATCATGACAGCAGCACTACCACTTTACAGAGTGTACTGGGTGTATCTTATCATGACACCAGCACTACCACTTTACAGAGTGTACAGAGTACATTCTATCATGGCACCAACACTTTACAGAGTGGACTGGGTGTATTTTATCATGGTACCAGCACTATCACTTTACAGAGTGTACTTGGTGTATTTTATGATGACACCAACACTACCAATTTACAGAGTGTACTTGGTGTATTTTATCATGACACCAGCACTGCCACTTTACAGAGTATACTGGGTGTAATTTATCATGACATCAACACAACCACATTACAGAGTGTACTTTGTGTATTTTATCATGACACCAACACTACCACTTTACAGAGTGTACTTGGTGTATTTTGTCATGACACCAAAACTACAGCTTTACAGAGTGTACTGGGTGCATTTTACCATGACACCAACACTACCACATTACAGAGTTGATTTGGTGTATTTTATCATGACACCAACACTACCACTTTACAGAGTGTACTGGGTGCATTCTATCAAGGCCCTCAGCACTACCACTTTACAGAGTGGACTGGGTGTATTTTATCATGGCACCAACACTACCACTTTACAGAGTGTACTGGGTGTATATTATCATGACACCAACACTACCACTTTACAGAGTCTACTGGGTGTATTATATCATGACACCAGCACTACCACTTTACAGAGTGTACTGGATGTATTTTATCATGGCACCAAAACTACCACCTGAACAGAGTGTACAGGGTGTATTTTATCATGGCACCAGCACTACCACTATACAGTGTGTACTGGGTGTATTTTATCATGACACCAACACCACCACTTTAAAGAGTGTACTGGGTGTATTTTATCATGGCACCAACACTACCACTTTACAGAGTGTACTGGGTGTATTTTATCATGACACCAGCACTACCACTTTACAGAGTGGACTGGGTGTATTTTATCATGACACCAGCACTACCACTTTACAGAATGAACTGGGTGTATTATATCATGACACCAGCACTACCACTTTACAGAGTGTACTGGGTGTATTTTAACATGGCACCAGCACTACCAATTTATAGGGTGTACTGGGTGTATTCTATCATGACACCAGCACTACCACTTTACAGAGTGTACTGGATGTATTTTATCATGGCACCAGCACTACCATTTTACAGAGTGTACTGGGTGTATTTTATCATGGCACCAACACTACCACTTTACAGTGTGTACTGGGTGTATTTTATCATGGCACCAACACTACCATTTTACAGAGTGGACTGGGTGTATTTTATCATGGCACCAACACTACCACTTTACAGAGTGTACTGGGTGTATTTTATCATGGCACCAACACTACCACTTTACAGAGTGTACTGGGTGTATTTTATCATGGCACCAACACTACCACTTTACAGAGTGTACTGGGTGTATTTTATCATGGCACCAACACTACCACTTTACAGAGTGTACTGGGTGTATTTTATCATGGCACCAACACTACCACTTTACAGAGTGTATTGGGTGTATTTTATCATGGCACCAACACTACCACTTTACAGAGTGTATTGGGTGTATTTTATCATGGCACCAACACTACCCCTTTACAGAGTGTATTGGGTGTATTTTATCATGGCACCAACACTACCCCTTTACAGAGTGTATTGGGTGTATTTTATCATGGCACCAACACTACCCCTTTACAGAGTGTATTGGGTGTATTTTATCATGGCACCAACATTACCACTTTACAGAGTGTACTGGGTGTATTTTATCATGGCACCAACACTACCACTTTACAGAGTGTATTGGGTGTATTTTATCATGGCACCAACACTACCACTTTACAGAGTGTATTGGGTGTATTTTATCATGGCACCAACACTACCCCTTTACAGAGTGTATTGGGTGTATTTTATCATGGCACCAACACTACCCCTTTACAGAGTGTATTGGGTGTATTTTATCATGGCACCAACACTACCCCTTTACAGAGTGTATTGGGTGTATTTTATCATGGCACCAACATTACCACTTTACAGAGTGTACTGGGTGTATTTTATCATGGCACCAACACTACCACTTTACAGAGTGTATTGGGTGTATTTTATCATGGCACCAACACTACCACTTTACAGAGTGTATTGGGTGTATTTTATCATGGCAGCAACACTACCCCTTTACAGAGTGTATTGGGTGTATTTTATCATGGCACCAACACTACCACTTTACAGAGTGTACTGAGTGTATTTTATCATGGCACCAACACTACCCCTTTACAGAGTGTACTGGGTGTATTTTATCATGGCACCAACATTACCACTCATTGTATCCTCATCTAGACTGGGAAATGACATGAGTGCAGGAGATAGCGATATACATGTTGCTTGCTGAGAAGTGGTCTTAAAGAGAGTGACATCTTATAGTACTGGTATGGCTGGACCAGGGACCGAGAATGTGGGAGGGAGAGTACGTGTTGTGATCTTCAAGAAAGGGAGTGAATGATCAACATTTGGCAATACATTGCAAAGTTGCATCTGTGCTTCCATAGTTACATGAGTTGGCTGGGGGAAATAGGGGGTTCGGTAGGTGGAGGTTAGCTAGTGAGTGAGGTACCTTTCTGCTTCTACCATGCTTCCAATGTGTGTTTCATCCTGATCATGTTGGAACATAAATCACCAGTCATCTTCATAAGGTTAACCTTTACCATATCATTCCAATTCTACCTCTTCCACATCATCCATCATATGTATCACATATCCATAGCAACAGTTTTTCTATATTCGGTGCATCTAGTCCTCTCTTATACTCAGTTTTTCTATTTGATAGTTCATCTTTTACGTACACTGCTATTGCACATCCATGGAAACATGTCTCATTTCTTTCCAAACTTCACTGATCTTCTGCATTCAAGGCCCCTCACTTTCATACAACATCACAATTTTTACTCAGGTATCATACAATCTGCTTATCTTCATGAGAGAGGAGCTTTTTCCACCTGATTCTCCCTCTATGACATTCATCAATTTGAGGTGACAATAGAAAGCATTTGCCATAAAGGACCAAACCTGAAACCATGATTATAAAAGAAATTATTGAAAACTGAAAATTTCTTTCATAAAAACTTATGTGTATTTTATTGATTTTACTTTTTAAAAACAAAACAAAAAGATCATCTTTTATTTGGAATGTTTTATTAAATACAAATCATAGAAATAAAAAGAAAAAAAGTTTTTGTATCTTACACATCCAAACTCATTCATTTTCTGTGTTTTTATTGAGTCCACGAATTGATAAATCATAAACTATTTCTTCAATCTTTTTCAAGTCATATTTCAAAACATCATATCGTTTGCGTAAAGAATCATTTTTCAAATTTAACAACCTAAATCCAGCATCCAGCTGTGTGACAGATTTCCTAATCAGCAATGGTTTTTGATAGTCTCCAGCAGTAACAGAGTTGACAGCCAAACGAGTCTAAAAATGGAACTAATATACATCAGATATCTGTTAGAAAAACAAAGATCTTATAAAAATAAATAAACTTAGTTTGATGTATCATGTATATATGGAGAGGTTTCTAGCCCCTCAATTCAACCTGTCTTCATTTCTGCAGAGAGGGACATGAGAAATTGTTCCCTGTAACCTTTCTCAAGGAGCAATATAGCTAATTCCAAAAGAAGGTGGGGGATGACTTGACCCCTAGTAATTGACTGGAGAGAAAGAGGTTTATTATAAGAATTATTTGATAGGGCATGAAAATGAATGAAGAATTTTAAGCTTTTTTAATTCAGACATATTAGAAAAAAATATAATGTACAAACTAAACAACACCCTCTCTGGATTGGCAGTATCGGTAGAGGGTCGGACGTCATGCTTTCCAGCATAGTTACGTCCCTTTACGATCTGAGTTCAAATCCCGCCGAGGTTGACTTTGCCTTTTATCCTTACGAGGTCGATAAAATAAAGTACCAGTAATGCACTGGGTAATTGCTGGCCTTGTGCCTAAAGTAGAAACAATTATTTTATGTCCACTTTCCATGCTGGTATTAAGTCAGACAGGGTAATTTATTGCTCTCCTAGATGAATCAGAAGATGTCTTGCTCATATGTTCCATTTTTGGCTTAGATGCTCTTTAGGGTAAACTGGTTGTATTGACAACAACACTAGACAGGATGTCCTTTCTATCCTACATTCTCTCTATTCAATCACCAGCCACTTAGAGTGTTCTGGGTCTATTTTATTGTGGCATCAACACACCAACACTACAAAGGATACCTTGTCCATTGCATAGATAAAAAGTTTTCTCCTCTCTACACAGTCTCTGTTCTCTCAAAGCAAATGTCCGGAGAATGAGATTAGAAGAGGAGTGATGGTCAAGAGCTTGATAGAGGAGTTTGAATTTAAATGTGAAGAAAGAAATATAAAAAAAATGTTAGGTGTTGGAGGCTGTACAAAGAAAGTGATAGCTACATGTTAGCTGTCAGTGTTTGGAATAGAAACCAGCATGAGCAATGTAATAGGATAGCAATAGGGATATGTCAAGGGAACAGAGAGGTAGTAATGTTATAAATATATTTTATTATAAAGAATCTGATAGGATGATCACTTACAAGTTCTGTTGCCAACTGTAAAAGGCCAATAAGGAAATCTTCAAGATCCAAATGGAAACCATCATTTCTATCGCCTTTTACTAAGAAAAAAAAACAATACAAAAATAAACTGTTTCATAGAAAAACAACACAGCCTCTTACCAATATGGTTTTAAAATCTGTTCCTATTTGAAACATATTTTTATGTTAATAGCTTCTTATTAAATTCATTTTTCTATGAGTTCTACCTCACCTGTGTCACAACTACCATATTTATTCATGTATAATCCGAATATTATAGGTGAAAAATATAAATGGTAGAATAAGGATATTGAAAACAAAAGATAAGGATAGAAAGAATGACAACTACTGATCACACCTGTCTTACAGACATAGTTGATCACACCTGTCTTACACATAGTTGATCACACCTGTCTTACACAGATATAGTTGATCACACCTGTCTTACATAGACATAGTAAAACCACTTAACCTTCAGCACTGCTGGTATAGTCACTGACTCCCCATCTCTCACTATTATAAGCAAATGGGGCCCCACACACTGGCCACCCCTTGACCCCAGCAGACAGAATAGAGGAGGCGTTTTCTTGGAGAATGGTGAGGGAGAGCCATTCCATCTCACAAGGCTAAGTTGGGGGGTGATCCTAGGGCCAAGGATACCAGAAGTCTCCACTGCTAGGGGCTCGACAGCAAACATGTCCGAGAGCGACCATTATTTGCATTTTTTACCCTCCTTAGCCTGAAGCACAGCAGAGCCTGGACTAGTTGCAGACTGCAACAGTTTCTGCTGGAGAATGCGTCCCTGCATGTGTCATTCCAGATGAGTGGTTTAGCATCACAGAATGGGAAGATGCTTATGCCATTTGGCCTTTTGTCATCCTCTCGGTCCAACCCTTCCGGCTCAAGCTGGGAGGGGAAGCCGGCAGCATCCAAGCCATGCTTTATGAACATTGAGAGCAGCATGGCATGGAAGGTGGCAGGCAATGTAGCAACAGGACAGCAGGTGGAGGCCAAAAGAGTCTACGGTGGATCCACAACATTTGTGTGGCTCGCATATCCAAAAGGAATGCCAGCAAAGCCAGCAAGACCAGAGACCAAGGCCATTTCTAACAGTTAAGGTGGCCTGTTGCCATCCAAAGTCATCAAACCTGATGTTGCATATCTTCTCAGCTGCCACTTGGCTACAATTGTCAAGATCAGAGCAGAGAGATGCAAGGCTGTAGTAAGGAGCGTTACAAAATGTGTAGAGGAGCTTCAGCATAGCGAAGCATTTCCTCAACAAATACAGGAGTACACAGTTTCAGACATTTTTACTTAGCTTAAAAATACTCATTTGAAATGGTAGGATTACAAATAGTCTCAGTGGTGTAATCTATATTATAATACTATAAGAGAGAAGGAAATAATACTCCACCTCCCTCTAACTAAAATGTAACATCCAAACAAACAAAAAGAATATTTTGGGGACCCAGCCGGATCAGTTAAAGACGGTTGCTCCTGACAGGATCCAGTGGAAAGGGTGTTGGAGGACTCTTCCCCCACAAGAAGAAAAAACATATTCAAGTCGTATTACTCACAAAAGAATATGGTGCCTATTTTACCATAAGCAAAAGAGTGAATAAGTTATTGAACATAACCAACTTTCGTATTGTGAGTTAAAATCAACAACTCTTTTCTTGTTACTCATGATCATCACCATTTTATGTCCGTTCTTCCATGCTAGCATGGGTTAGACCGGTTGTCCTGTTGTGGGCAGTGTCCAGTCGGCTGACCTTGTCTTGCTCATACAGGAAGGAACTGATTCTGGCTTGATTTCTACAGCTGGATGTCCTTCCTAACACCAACCTCATTTACAGTGTGGGCTGGGTGCTTTTTTGCCGTGGCACCTCCACAACCACTTTGCAGTGGGAGAGGGTGGGGGCATATTGTCTATCCACCCCCATCTACACCCCCCCCCCTTTCTCTGTAAAGATATGTTGGTGCCACAACATCCAGTCCTAAATAAATGAGATCGTGTAGGTGTCAGGAGAAAAAAAAAACACACACAGTCCACGCTGTAATGTGGCCGTGTAGGTAACACGGTAAAAACCTCCCAGTCCACACTTTAAACGTAATTGGTGTTAGGAAGGGCATCCAGCTGGAGAAAACCCGCCAGACAGTCCTATACAAGCAAGACAACCAATCTTGCCTCACATGGGACAATTCCCGTCTAACCCATGCTAGCGTGGAAGATAAACGTTAAACAATGATGATGATGATGCTTCGGATTGTTCCTGTTGGAAATCAAGTCTTCTGTATTACTGTGTGACGCCGGAGGTCACGGTCGTGTGTCATTGCCCTTGAGAGGGTAAGGTCGGCCTTCATCACCTCATCCCAGGTCTTCCTGGGTCTCCCCACTCCGCGGCTTCCAACGACTTCTAGTGCTCTGCACCTTTTTATGCAGCTGTCATCCTTCATACGCATCACATGTCCATACCAACGTAACCTCCTCTCCTGCACACAGCATTTGATTCCTATTATGCTCAGTCTCTCTCTCAATTCGTTTATGCTTTGCCGTATATTACTATTACTGGAAATGATATTTCTTATATTCCTCCACTGGCTTCGGTCATTTCACTGTAGCCATACCTTGCTACCACTTTCGAAATTTTTCGTTGATTACAAGAATTCAATATTTTTGGTGGATTGGCAGTATCAGTGGAGCCTCAGACAACAGGCTTTATGGCATAGAGTTATACCCCTTTACGATCTGAGTTCAAATCCTGCAGAGGTTGACTTTGCCTTTCATCCTTATCGGGTCGATAAAATAAAGTACCAGTAATGCACTGATGTCGATTTAATCGAATTTCCCTCCCCAAAATTGTTGGCCTTGTGCCTAAATCAGAAACCAATATTTTTTTACTTCCGATTAAATTACCTCCCTTCATACGTTTGAAGGGAGGTAACTCAATCAGAAGTAAAAATACCTGGAAATATTTTGTTTACCATAAAATTTATATCAGCTAGCGATATACCGTCATCTTCGTTTGAATGCCTTTTCTCTTGTTTTTTTCTATGTTGGTAGGATGTGGACAAACAGAAAATATGATGATGTTTTGCTGTAGGCGAACCTTAATTGAGAGACCTGTGATAAAAGCTCGTCTAACATCCCAGGTTTCTTTCCTAAACAATTTACTCATCAAAATGGTGTGATCCAAGGGAAATTTCACTGACATTTCTAGTAGGTTAAGTGACTACATAGATAGACATTACTTGCAGTGAAGGATATAGGATAGAAACGAAAGTAGATATATATTATTCATGCCATGAAAATAATCATCATCGTTTTTACGTCCGTAAAATATATATACATATATGTATATCATAGAGATATATATACATATATATCATAGAGATATGTGTTCAATCATAGGGTATCAAAACTCACCAGAGTGACGAACATATTACCTATGATCCCCTATAATTGAACACATATCTCTATATGTACTTCTCTCTATATGCTGATTTATAAAGAGCCCGGAATCTATTCCTTGAGCTCATTAAATTATAGGGGATTAATGTGAGTCTTTAACTCAGTTTTTTAAGTTGATATATTGGCTCCTAATTCCTTTCTATATGTAAATAGAGCTTCTTAAGTTGAATGATTCAGAGCTGCTATTTTTAGCGGTCTTTTGGTCTATTCACACCACCATGGGCTATAAAACATGTCTTTTCTCTATACCATATGTGTTTTCTTAGTTATCTGATATATTTTTATAGAAGTGTTGTTCATATTGCTAGGGCACCCGCCGATGAGTTACATCTACAATATGTATTCTTCACTTTTTATAGTGAAACACACACCTATTTGAGCATGTCCAGGTGTTATTGTTATAATCGAATGGTTAGTACACTTTAATATATTCTTTTTATGATTTATATTCACCATTCCTTCCGTAGGTAATATGTTTGTCACTCTGATAGTTTTTGACCCCCTATGATTGAACACATATCTCTGTGTGTACTTCTCTCAATATGTTGATTTATATATATCTGTGTGTGTGTATGTGTATCCCAGGTTCAATCGGGGGTAACCACAGTAAATAAGGAACTCAATACATAGTAGAGTATATACAATATTTAATATAGAAATATATTCAAAGGAAATCATCAGGAAAGCCCTAATTTCCTTCGAATGAAACAGTTCTAGTCCTGTAGAAGCCATTTATATATATATACAAATATAGTTTGGAACTAGCTGTTGAAACGGCAAGAGCTCAGCCATCGGGGTCCCAGCTCTTTCTTATAACCATACTCTACTAAGTATCAAGTACTCTGGTGAGTAATGGTCTAAACAGGTTTTTACTGTATCCATATAATAGTTATAAGAGTAAGAAATAGGTTTTACTCATTTACCAGGTGGATTGCATGGATTAAGTTATACATCTTTGAAAAATTAATATTATTTCAAAAAATTATTTTAAGCATCATCATCATTTAACATCCATCTTCCACACTGGCATGGTAAACACATTTGACATATACTATAAACTGACTATACACACTACATCTTATCCATTAGCCTTATTCAATAAGTATCATATGTTTAAATGCCTTTTTTGGAGAATTATTTTAGAGATTTGTCAAGATATTTTGTTGATGGTTTATAGATTTAATAAACTCTGATGATTCCTATGGTTTGTACTGACTAACAACAGATTGTTGAATAAAATAATTTGCTGTTAAATGTGTATTCTTATAGGAAGAAACAATTGTTAGTAATTAAATGTCTTAAACTTTTAACATTGGTTAGTCATATCAATGATATTAATAAATGGAAACTATCTTTATAAAACCATATTTATTTTATTATATATATTTCAAGGGTACCAAAATTTTGGTACGCTCTCATCAGATAAAATACAAAAGTTGTTTTATAAAAAGTGACATATCCAAAAAACAAGAACTTTTCGATTTAAGTTCAGTTTGGATAGTGAAAGAAATTTCAAATCTTAGGATGAATATGTTAATGAGGCTAACGTAAAGTTGAAAAAGATTGTTAAATTTAGACGCTAGGTAAATTTAAATAATTATTAGGATAATTTTTTAAGGGAAGAAGAGACAGAGGTTAATATTAATATTAGGGTGTAAGAAAATTTAAAGAATGAGTATAAGAAAAAAAAAGTATATTATAGTTAGAAATACGCTATTATTATTAAAATATAATTGTATGGATGATATCAGCTAAATAAGCCTTGTGCCTAAAGTAGAAACAATTATTGTCTTTTAAGTACCAAATTAGATGTGAAAGTGATGTTGAAAATTTTTTGTCTTGATCTATTAAATGTATGTTTGTGATTATACCAGCGTTCCTTAAATTTTGTAGAAGTGGCTCCTATATAATTATATATTTTATCTCTAGTTTTTACAATGCATTTATATACTAAGTTTTTATCTAGACAATTATTCTGTAAAGGGCAATTTAATTCGTTTCTACAGTTGGGGGACATCATCAGGACAGTGCCTTCCCTGCTCTCTGCTGGAATTTGAAACAGGCAAAAATATAGTTTTTTCACCTATGTAGATGGGCTGATTAACCTCATTAGCATATGGAGCTGTATAAGCTGGCTCAGATTAAAAGTAGAATTAAAAGTTTAGCTCTGACATAGCTGTATACATATAAGTATGTGAATTTCGTATATCTAATGATATATGGTATGTTTAATAAATAAACATTTGGAAAGTCTTCCAGCTATAAATATTGAAAGACTGATGTCTAGCGCCATCTAGTGGGTTCCAGCATATATTCTGGTGGTCCCTAAGGAAACTAAGTGTAGAGGAATGGCTTGTGAGGACAGTGCAAGCTATGTACAGAGGTACTGTCAGTAAAGTGAGAGTATGAATGGAGTTTAGTGAGGAATTCCAGATACAAGTAGGAGTACATCAGGGTTCGGTCCTCAGCCTGCTCTTGTTCATTATAGTCCTCCAAGCCATAACAGAGGAGTTTAAGACTGGATGCCCATGGGAACTTCTCTATGCTGATGATCTGGTTCTTATAGCAGAATCAGTAGAGGAGCTAGAGAATAAATTCTGGCTATGGAAACAACAGTTGGAATCAAGAAGACTGAGAGTGAACCTAGCTAAGACTAAAGTGTTGATAAGTAGAAGAGAAGACAAAACTCTGATTCCGTCATGGAAATGGCCATGTTCGATATGTAGGAAAGGAACTGTCATAAATTCCATAAAATGTACGCAATGCAGATCTTGGGTACACAAGAGATGTAGTGGGATAGCAGGCAAACTAACAGGTAGGGAGAAATACGTATGCAGAAGATGTACAGGGAAATTAGACAGTAGAAGTCGCAGTGATAGACACATTTTTCAAATGCAGGCGAGTGCTATAAAAGTGGTGGATAGCTTCCGATGCCTAGGTGATCAGATTAGCATGGGAGGGGGTGTTCCGAGGCCATATTATCTAGAATAAGGACGGGCTGTAAGAAGTTTAGGGAGATGCTTCCTCTGTTGACAAAGAAGGGTTTCTCCCTGTATACGAAAGGCCAGTTATATGATGCCTGTGTAAGGAGCGCGATGTTGCATGGTAGTGAGACATGGGCAGCAACTACAGAGGATATGCGATGACTGGAGAGAAATGAAGCAACCATGCTCCGTTGGATGTGTAATGTCAATGTGCGTGAACAACTAAGCATAGACGAGTTGAGAGAGAAACTGTGTATAAGAGGGATAAGCTGTAGTGTGCAGGAGAGAAGACTGAGATGGTATGGATATGTGATGTGCATGGAGGATGACCGCTGGGTAAAAAAGTGCCAAGAAATCCCTGTAGAGGAAGACCACGATGATTCACACAATTTATTTTGCTTTAACTAAGGTCTTTACAAACTTCTATTTCCTCACTAGTCTCCATTACCAATCCTCATTAAATTTGGAGTTGGCAACAAATAGAAAGAGAGTAAACATTGCTATAAAAGAAAGAGAAAAGTAACAACTTACAGCCTAACATCTCAGCAGTGTCTTCATAACATATCAAACTATCAGTTTGAAGATAGAACAAAAATGCAGCCAAAAATGAAAGCCTTTGTGTGACAAACCTCCAATGATCATGGAATCTGAAAAACAATATTTAAATGAAACATTTAAATATATGACTATATATATATTCATATATAAATATATAACTATATATATATATTCACATATAAATATATAACTATATATATATTCACATATAAATATATTACTATATATATGACTATACATAGTAATATATATATATATGACTATATATATATTACTATATATATTATTGTATATATAACTATATATATATGACTATATATATATAACTATATATATATGATTATATATATATAACTATATATATATGATTATATATATATAACTATATATATATAACTATATATATATATAACTATATATATATGACTATATATATATAACTATATATATATGACTATATATATATGACTATATATATATGACTATATATATGTGACTATATATATATTCACATATAATTCACATTTTGTGTTCAACCTTTGAGCTGCAGCTAAAGTCACACATCCTAATTATTACCTATGTCTTATGTTGACAGAAATTGTAATGTATTGTTAGAGTTATTGGCTAGAATAGATCAGTACTTTTAAATTGTTGGTTCACTGATGATATTTCATATTTTATGTCCAGTTTCCTAATTTGCAACATCTAATCAGCATTGGGATTACAACCAGATATCATCGTTGTTTGATGTCTATTTTCCATGGCTTAGACAAGTTGTTATCAGACCACATCAGGTGATCATGTCTTACTTATATGAGACTGGTTTCAAGAGCTGGGTGCCCATCATAATGCCAGCTATGTGGAGGACATCATTTAACGTCTATGTTTCCATGCTTGTTTGGAGTTTGGGTTTGGAGACCATGTCTTACTCATACAGGTCTGTATTTTGGGTTGGTTTCTAGAGCTGGATACGCTTCCTAAGGCCAATCATGTTACATGTATATATAAATTCATGAGACTGTGTATAATCGCTGGCATGTATATTTAGTAGCATAATCAAATTTTACTAAAGAATTTGTTTTTGTTTTCATGACAGCATCAACACTGACATTCTTATAGACTGGGTAATGACAACCAAACTAGCCACATAATCATGTGAGGGGAATGTAGCATGCAGGAGAGATGGTCGCACTGGGATAGATATACAATGAATATAGAAGAAATGCCAGGAGTTGCAAGTGGAAGGAAGCTGTGAAAGAAGACCAAAAAATGAGCTGAAGTGGTGAAAGATAATCAGATGACAAAGAAAAGAGACGGTGGGGTGATGTTGTACTGGAGAGGACTGGTCTAACCGCTGATGTACTGGGGAGGACTGGTCTAACCCCTGCTGTACTGGAGAGGACTGGTCTAACCCATGCTGTACTAGAGAGGACTGGTCTAACCCCTGATGTACTAGAGAGGACTGGGCTAACCCCTGATGTACTGGGGAGGACTGGTCTAACCGCTGATGTACTGGAGAGGACTGGTCTAACCCCTGATGTACTGGGGAGGACTGGTCTAACTCCTGATGTACTGGGAAGGACTGGTCTAACCCCTGATGTACTGGGGAAGACTGGTCTAACCCCTGATGTACTGGGGAGGACTGGTCTAACCCCTGATGTACTGGGGAAGACTGGTCTAACCCATGCTGTACTGGGGAGGACTGGTCTAAACCCTGATGTACTGGTCTAACCCCTTATGTACTGGAGAGGACTGGTCTAACCCATGCTGTACTGGGGAGGACTGGTCTAAACCCTGATGTACTGGTCTAACCCCTTATGTACTGGAGAGGACTGGTCTAACCCCTGATGTACTGGGGAGGACTGGTCTAACCCCTTATGTACTGGAGAGGACTGGTCTAACCCCTTATGTACTGGAGAGGACTGGTCTAACCCATGCTGTACTGGGGAGGACTGGTCTAATCCCTGATGTACTGGGGAGGACTGGTCTAACCCCTTATGTACTGGAGAGGACTGGTCTAACCCCTTATGTACTGGAGAGGACTGGTCTAACCCATGCTGTACTGGGGAGGACTGGTCTAACCCCTGATGTACTGGTCTAACCCCTTATGTACTGGAGAGGATTGGTCTAACCCATGCTGTACTAGAGAGGACTGGTCTAACCCCTGATGTACTGGGGAAGACTGGTCTAACCCCTGTTGTACTGGGGAAGACTGGTCTAACCCCCGATGTACTGGGGAGGACTGGTCTAACCCCTGCTGTACTGGAGAGGACTGGTCTAACCCATGCTGTACTGGGGAGGACTGGTCTAAACCCTGATGTACTGGTCTAACCCCTTATGTACTGGAGAGGACTGGTCTAACCCCTGATGTACTGGGGAGGACTGGTCTAACCCCTGATGTACTGGGGAGGACTGGTCTAACCCCTGATGTACTGGGGAAGACTGGTCTAACCCCTGATGTACTGGGGAGGACTGGTCTAACCCCTGCTGTACTGGAGAGGACTGGTCTAACCCCTGATGTACTGGGGAGGACTGGTCTAACCCCTGATGTACTGGGGAAGACTGGTCTAACCCCTGATGTACTGGGGAGGACTGGTCTAACCCCTGCTGTACTGGAGAGGACTGGTCTAACCCCTGATGTACTGGGGGGACTGGTCTAACCCCTGATGTACTGGGGAAGACTGGTCTAACCCCTGATGTACTGGGGAGGACTGGTCTAACCCATGCTGTACTAGAGAGGACTGGTCTAACCCCTGATGTACTGGGGAGGACTGGTCTAACCCCTGATGTACTGGGGAGGACTGGTCTAACCCATGCTGTACTGGGGAGGACTGTTCTAACCCCTGCTGTACTGGAGAGGACTGGTCTAACCCCTGATGTACTGGGGAGGACTGGTCTAACCCCTGATGTACTGGGGAAGACTGGTCTAACCCCTGATGTACTGGGGAGGACTGGTCTAACCCATGCTGTACTGAGGAGGACTGGTCTAACCCCTTATGTACTGGAGAGGACTGGTCTAACCCCTGCTGTACTGAGGAGGACTGGTCTAACCCCTTATGTACTGGAGAGGACTGGTCTAACCCCTGCTGTACTGGAGAGGACTGGTCTAACCCCTGATGTACTGGGGAAGACTGGTCTAACCCCTGATGTACTGGGGAGGACTGGTCTAACCCATGCTGTACTAGAGAGGACTGGTCTAACCCCTGATGTACTGGAGAGGACTGTTCTAACCCCTGCTGTACTGGAGAGGACTGGTCTAACCCATGCTGTATTAGAGAGGACTGGTCTAACCCCTGATGTACTGGGGAGGACTGGTCTAACCCCTGATGTACTGGGGAAGACTGGTCTAACCCCTGATGTACTGGAGAGGACTGGTCTAACCCCTGATGTACTGGGGAGGACTGGTCTAACCCCTGATGTACTGGGGAAGACTGGTCTAACCCCTGATGTACTGGGGAGGACTGGTCTAACCCATGCTGTACTAGAGAGGACTGGTCTAACCCCTGATGTACTGGGGAGGACTGGTCTAACCTCTGATGTACTGGGGAGGACTGTTCTAACCCCTGATGTACTGGAGAGGACTGGTCTAACCCCTGATGTACTGGGGAGGACTGGTCTAACCCATGCTGTACTGGGGAGGACTGGTCTAAACCCTGATGTACTGGTCTAACCCCTTATGTACTGGAGAGGACTGGTCTAACCCCTGATGTACTGGGGAGGACTGGTCTAACCCCTTATGTACTGGAGAGGACTGGTCTAACCCATGCTGTACTGGGGAGGACTGGTCTAACCCCTGATGTACTGGTCTAACCCCTTATGTACTGGAGAGGACTGGTCTAACCCATGCTGTACTAGGGAGGACTGGTCTAACCCCTGATGTACTGGGGAGGACTGGTCTAACCCCTGATGTACTGGGGAGGACTGGTCTAACTTCTGATGTACTGGGGAGGACTGTTCTAACCCCTGCTGTACTGGAGAGGACTGGTCTAACCCCTGATGTACTGGGGAGGACTGGTCTAACTTCTGATGTACTGGGGAGGACTGGTCTAACCCCTGCTGTACTGGAGAGGACTGGTCTAACCCATGCTGTACTAGAGAGGACTGGTCTAACCCCTGATGTACTGGGGAGGACTGGTCTAACCGCTGATGTACTGGAGAGGACTGGTCTAACCCCTGATGTACTAGAGAGGACTGGTCTAACCCCTGATGTACTGGGGAGGACTGGTCTAACCCCTGATGTACTAGAGAGGACTGGTCTAACCCCTGATGTACTGGAGAGGACTGGTCTAACCCCTGATGTACTGGGGAGGACTGGTCTAACTCCTGATGTACTGGGAAGGACTGGTCTAACCCCTGATGTACTGGGGAAGACTGGTCTAACCCCTGATGTACTGGGGAGGACTGGTCTAACCCCTGCTGTACTGGGGAGGACTGGTCTAAACCCTGATGTACTGGTCTAACCCCTTATGTACTGGAGAGGACTGGTCTAACCCATGCTGTACTGGGGAGGACTGGTCTAAACCCTGATGTACTGGTCTAACCCCTTATGTACTGGAGAGGACTGGTCTAACCCCTGATGTACTGGGGAGGACTGGTCTAACCCATGCTGTACTGGGGAGGACTGGTCTAAACCCTGATGTACTGGTCTAACCCCTTATGTACTGGAGAGGACTGGTCTAACCCCTGATGTACTGGGGAGGACTGGTCTAACCCCTTATGTACTGGAGAGGACTGGTCTAAGCCCTTATGTACTGGAGAGGACTGGTCTAACCCATGCTGTACTGGGGAGGACTGGTCTAACCCCTGATGTACTGGTCTAACCCCTTATGTACTGGTGAGGATTGGTCTAACCCATGCTGTACTAGAGAGGACTGGTCTAACCCCTGATGTACTGGGGAAGACTGGTCTAACCCCTGATGTACTGGGGAGGACTGGTCTAACCCCTGTTGTACTGGGGAAGACTGGTCTAACCCCTGATGTACTGGGGAGGACTGGTCTAATCCCTGATGTACTGGGGAGGACTGGTCTAACCCCTGATGTACTGGGGAGGACTGTTCTAACCCCTGCTGTACTGGAGAGGACTGGTCTAACCCCTGATGTACTGGGGAGGACTGGTCTAACCCCTGATGTACTGGGGAAGACTGGTCTAACCCCTGATGTACTGGGGAGGACTGGTCTAACCCATGCTGTACTAGAGAGGACTGGTCTAACCCCTGATGTACTGGGGAAGACTGGTCTAACCCCTGATGTACTGGGGAGGACTGGTCTAACCCATGCTGTACTAGAGAGGACTGGTCTAACCCCTGATGTACTGGGGAAGACTGGTCTAACCCCTGATGTACTGGGGAGGACTGGTCTAACCCATGCTGTACTGGGGAGGACTGGTCTAACCCCTGATGTACTGGAGAGGACTGGTCTAACCCATGCTGTACTAGAGAGGACTGGTCTAACCCCTGATGTACTGGGGAAGACTGGTCTAACCCCTGATGTACTGGGGAGGACTGGTCTAACCCCTGTTGTACTGGGGAGGACTGGTCTAACCCCTGATGTACTAGGGAGGACTGTTCTAACCACTGCTGTACTGGAGAGGACTGGTCTAACCCCTGATGTACTGGGGAGGACTGGTCTAACTCCTGATGTACTGGGGAGGACTGGTCTAACCCATGCTGTACTGGGGAGGACTGGTCTAAACCCTGATGTCCTGGTCTAACCCCTTATGTACTGGAGAGGACTGGTCTAACCCCTGATGTACTGGGGAGGACTGGTCTAACCCCTGATGTACTGGAGAGGACTGGTCTAACCCCTGATGTACTGGGGAGGACTGGTCTAACCCCTGATGTAATGAGGAGGACTGGTCTAATCCCTGATGTACTGGGGAGGACTGGTCTAACCCCTGATGTACTGGGGAGGACTGGTCTAACCCCTGATGTACTGGGGAAGACTGGTCTAACCCCTGATGTACTGGGGAGGACTTGTCTAACCCATGCTGTACTAGAGAGGACTGGTCTAACCCCTGATGTACTGGGGAAGACTGGTCTAACCCCTGATGTACTGGGGAGGACTGGTCTAACCCATGCTGTACTAGAGAGGACTGGTCTAACCCCTGATGTACTGGAGAGGACTGGTCTAACCCCTGATGTACTGGGGAGGACTGGTCTAAACCCTGATGTACTGGTCTAACCCCTGATGTACTGGGGAGGACTGGTCTAACCCCTTATGTACTGGAGAGGACTGGTCTAACCCCTTATGTACTGGAGAGGACTGGTCTAACCCATGCTGTACTGAGGAGGACTGGTCTAACCCCTTATGTACTGGAGAGGACTGGTCTAACCCATGCTGTACTAGAGAGGAATGGTCTAACCCCTGATGTACTGGGGAAGACTGGTCTAACCCCTGTTGTACTGGGGAGGTCTGGTCTAACCCCTGATGTACTGGGGAAGACTGGTCTAACTCCTGATGTACTGGGGTGGACTGGTCTAACCCCTGATGTACTGGGGAAGACTGGTCTAACCCATGCTGTACTAGATAGGACTGGTCTAACCCCTGATGTACTAGAGAGGACTGGTCTAACCCCTTATGTACTGGAGAGGACTGGTCTAACCCCTGATGTACTAGAGAGGACTGGTCTAACCCCTGATGTACAGGGGAGGACTGGTCTAACCCCTGATGTACTGGGGGGGACTGGTCTAACCCCTTATGTACTGGACAGAACTGGTCTAACCCCTTATGTACTGGGGAGGACTGGTCTAACCGCTTATGTACTGGGGAGGACTGGTCTAACCCCTGATGTACTGGGGAAGACTGGTCTAACCCCTGATGTACTGGGGGGGACTGGTCTAACCCCTTATGTACTGGACAGAACTGGTCTAACCCCTTATGTACTGGGGAGGACTGGTCTAACCCCTGATGTACTGGGGGGGACTGGTCTAACCCCTTATGTACTGGACAGAACTGGTCTAACCCCTTATGTACTGGGGAGGACTGGTCTAACCCCTGATGTACTGGGGGGGACTGGTCTAACCCCTTATGTACTGGACAGAACTGGTCTAACCCCTTATGTACTGGGGAGGACTGGTCTAACCGCTTATGTACTGGGGAGGACTGGTCTAACCCCTGATGTACTGGGGAAGACTGGTCTAACCCCTGATGTACTGGGGGGGACTGGTCTAACCCCTTATGTACTGGACAGAACTGGTCTAACCCCTTATGTACTGGGGAGGACTGGTCTAACCCCTGATGTACTGGAGAGGACTGGTCTAACCCCTGATGTACTAGAGATGACTGGTCTAACCCCTGATGTACTAGAGAGGACTGCTCTAACCCCTTATGTACTAGAGAGGACTGGTCTAACCCATGCTGTACTAGAGAGGACTGGTCTACACCTGATGTACTGGAGAGGACTGGTCTAACCCCTGATGTATGGGGAGGACTGGTCTAACCCCTTATGTACTGGAGAGGACTGGTCTAACCCCTTATATACTGGAGAGGACTGGTCTAACCCATGCTGTACTGGGGAGGACTGGTCTAACCCCTTATGTACTGGAGAGGACTGGTCTAACCCATGCTGTACTAGAGAGGACCGGTCTAACCCTAGATGTACTGGGGAGGACTGGTCTAACCCCTGTTGTAGTGGGGAGGACTGGTCTAACCCCTTATGTACTGGAGAGGACTGGTCTAACCCATGCTGTACTGGGGAGGACTGGTCTAACACCTGATGTACTGGGGAAGATTGGTCTAACCCCTGATGTACTGGGGAGGACTGGTCTAACCCCTGTTGTACTGGGGAGGACTGGTCTAACCCCTGATGTACTGGGGAGGACTGATCTAACCCCTGCTGTACTGGAGAGGACTGGTCTAACCCCTGATGTACTGGGGAAGACTGGTCTAACCCCTGATGTACTGGGGAGGACTGGTCTAACCCATGCTGTACTAGAGAGGACTGGTCTAACTCCTGATGTACTGGGGAGGACTGGTCTAACCCCTGATGTACTGGGGAAGACTGGTCTAACCCCTGCTGTACTGGAGAGGGCTGGTCTAACCCATGCTGTACTAGAGAGAACTGGTCTAACCCCTGATGTACTAGAGAGGACTGGTCTAACCCCTTATGTACTGGAGAGGACTGGTCTAACCCCTGATGTACTAGAGAGGACTGGTCTAACCCCTGATGTACTAGAGAGGACTGGTCTAACCCCTGATGTACTGGGGAGGACTGGTCTAACCCCTTATGTACTGGAGAGGACTGGTCTAACCCCTTATGTACTGGGGAGGACTGGTCTAACCCCTTATGTACTGGGGAGGACTGGTCTAACCGCTTATGTACTGGGGAGGACTGGTCTAACCCCTTATGTACTAGAGAGGACTGGTCTAACCCATGCTGTACTAGAGAGGACTGGTCTAACACCTGATGTACTGGAGAGGACTGGTCTAACCCCTGATGTACTGGAGAGGACTGGTCTAACCCATGCTGTACTAGAGAGGACTGGTCTAACCCATGCTGTACTAGAGAGGACTGGTCTAACCCATGCTGTACTAGAGAGGACTGGTCTAACCCCTGATGTACTAGTGAGGACTGGTCTAACCCCTGATGTACTGGTCTAACCCCTGATGTACTGGTCTAACCCCTGATGTACTGGGGAGGACTGGTCTAACCCCTGCTGTACTGGAGAGGACTGGTCTAACCCATGCTGTACTAGAGAGGACTGGTCTAACCCCTGATGTACTGGGGAGGACTGGTCTAACCTCTCCTGTACTGGAGAGGACTGGTCTAACCCATGCTGTACTAGAGAGGACTGGTCTAACCCCTGATGTACTGGGGAGGACTGGTCTAACCCCTGATGTACTGGGGTGGACTGGTCTAACCCCTGCTGTACTGGAGAGGACTGGTCTAACCCATGCTGTACTAGAGAGGACTGGTCTAACCCCTGATGTACTGTGGAAGACTGGTCTAACCCCTGATGTACTGGGGAGGACTGGTCTAACCCCTGCTGTACTGGAGAGGACTGGTCTAACCCATGCTGTACTAGAGAGGACTGGTCTAACCCCTGATGTACTGGGGAGGACTGGTCTAACCCCTGATGTACTGGGGAGGACTGGTCTAACCCCTGCTGTACTGGAGAGGAAAAATTGACCCCATATAGAACAGAAAAAATTGTAAGTATTGTATATACAGTATATTGGATGACTGTTAATGTGGTGGTATATATATTGGATGACTTAATCATCATCACCATTTTACGTCCGTTCTTCCACGTTAGCATGGGTTAGACGGGTTGACCTGTTGTGGGCAGTGTCCAGTCGACAGACTTTGTCTTGCTCATACGGGAACTGATTCTGGCTTGATTTCTACACTTGGATGCCCTTCCTAACACCAACCTCATTTACAGTGAGTGCTGGGTGATTTTTTTCCGTGGGGCCTACACGTCCACTTTACAGTGTGGGCTGGGTGCTTTTTTGCCATGGCCCCTCCACAACCACTTTGCAGTGAAAGGGGGTGGGGGCATATTGTCTATATGCTTCAGCTTCGGCTTGTACCCGTGGGAAGTCAGGTCTTCTGTATTACTGCATAACGCCAAAGGTCACGGTCGTGTGTCATCGCCCTTGGGAGGTGTAATTGGGTAAGGTCGGCTTTTATCACCTCATCCCAGGTTTTCTTGGGTCTCCCCTACTCTGCAGCTTCTATCAACTTCTAGTGCTCTGCACCTTTTTATGCAGCTGTCATCCTTCATACGTATCACATGTCCATACCAACGCAACCTCCTCTCCTGCACACATTTGATTCCTCTTATTTTCAGTCTCTCTATGCAAGTCTTCCACAGACAGCGCCCAGGTCTCACTACCATGTAACATTGCTGTTCGTATACACGTATCATACAGTCTGCCTTTCATTTTGAGGTGAAAGCCTTTTGCAGCTAGCAGTAGCAGAAGCTCCCTGAACTTCTTCCATCCCGTTCTTACCCTAGTTATTGTACTTTCTGAACACCCGCTGCTAATTCGGTCACCTAGGTAGCAGAAGCTGTCTACTGTTTCTACAGAGCCCTCCCGGAGTTTGGTAGTGCTTGTTTCCTGTGGCCGTTTGCCGATTGCTGTTCCAGCGCAGCTGCTACATGTGAGGCCTACATTCTTAGTTAAGCTTCCTGAGATCCCACTTCATCTCTTGTGTACCCATTGTTTGCATTTGGGGCAGAGGATGAGTTCCTACCTACACCTTTCCTACATACTGAGCAAGGCCATTTCCCTGAGGGGATCTGGGTTCTGTTTTCTCGTCTACTTACAAGGACCTTAGTCTTTGTCATGTTGACTTTGAGACCCCTTCTTTCTAGTCCCTGCTTCCATGTTTGGAATTTCTTCTCTCGTTGTACCATAGATTCAGCTATAAGTGAGAGGTCATCTGCATACAGAAGTTGCCATGGGCATCCGGTCTTAAACTCCTCCGTTATTGCCTGCAAAACTATGATGAACAAGAGAGGGCTAAGAACAGAGCCCTGGTGGACACCGACCTGTATGCTAAATTTCTCGCTATAGTCATTGCTAATCCTAACTTTGCTGACTGCTCCCCTATACATGGCTTGTACAGCTTTCACAAGCCATTCCTCTACTCCTAGTTTTCTAAGAGCCCACCAGATTATAGCACGGGGTCTCTGTCAAAGGCTTTCTCCAGATCGACGAATGCCAAGTAGAGTGGCTTTCTTTTAGCTAAGTATTTTTCTTGTAACTGCCTCACAAGGAAGACGGCATCAGTGGTGCCTTTTCTTGGTACAAACCCAAATTGCATCTCATCTAATTTCACCCGGTCCCTAATCAACTGTGCTATAACTCTTTCCGTTACTTTCATGACCTGGTCCATCAGCTTTATACCTCTATAGTTTCCTCTATCTAGTGCATCACCTTTACCTTTGTAACAGTTGACAATGATGTTGCTGCACTAATCCTTTGGTATGACACCCTTTAGTATTACCTTGTTAACAATGCATGTGGTTATGGTGTGACCTACCGACCCAGATGCCTTCAGCATCTCGGCAGCTATACCTGATGGACCAATTGCCTTCACATCTTTGATTACCTGACTTACTACGCTGCTGCTGACTTGTACTGCTGGCCCCTCTATAGGGTCGACTTGGGGTAGGGTCTTTTCCTATGCATTCTCCTCATTTAGTAATCTTTCATAATGGCTCTTCCACGCATCTTTCTTCTCAGCACTTGTGAGGGCAAGCTCACCTTTATCATTCCGGATACACTTCTCTCCAATGACATCACAATTCTCTCTGACACACTGCCTTGCAATCTTGAACACCTCCTGTTTCTGGTCCTCCCGTTGCAAAACATACTTGAGTTTTCTATCCTCCGCTTCCCTTCTAGCTAAGTATACGTGTCGCCTAGCTTCCCTCCTGGTCTCTATGTAACGTACCCTGCTACCCCCGTTCTTCCATTCTTTCCATGCCTATCTATTAGCCTTAACTGCCTCATCTAACTTATTGTTCCACCACCAAGTCACTCTCCTCCTCCCTGTGGTCTTGCTCCAACCACAGCTCTCGTCCGTCGCCTTTAGTAAGTTTTTTTTAGGAACTCCCAGTGTTCTACATTGAATGTCTCTATCTGTTCTTCGTTACTGTCATAGGTGTCGAGTAAGATATCTTTAAATCTGTTACTGGCTGAGGGGTCTTTCGGCTTCCAGATCTTTCTTCTCCAGGTTGCCTTCTGTTTCCAAGTTCATCTAGTTTTGACAGTGAGGTTGCTGACAACTAAGTTATGGTGGGTGGTACATTCATCACTAGGGAAGGCTTTTGTGTTTACAACGGTCCGTCTATCACGCCCTCTGATAAGGATAAAATCTATCTGACTAGATTAGGAAGTCATTGTCGTTTGTTAGGGCAGTAGTGTGCATTAGGGACTCGTAAAACCTATCCTTAAGTTCGTCTGGCAACCCCGATTGGGGTGCGTAAGCTGATATTATTGTGGCAATTGTTTTATTCAGGAGTAGTCTGAGTTTAATGATTCTTGCATTCGCCCTGTTCACTGAGATTACTTTATCTACCCACTTGTCAGCTAATAGTATACCTACACCACCCATCCCATCGTCATTTCCCACCCAGAAAAATTTGTAGCACTGACTTTTGCCTACGATTTCTCTAGCGGACTCTCCTCTCCATCTAGTCTCTTGCACACAGCATACAGCAATTTCCTTTCGCTCTAACATCTCTACAATTTCTCTTGCCCTTCTTTTCATTGTGCTTACATTGATGGTTCCAACTCGGAGTTTTTGACATTTGCCATCACTCGTAGGATGGGGTGAATTTTTGCAGGGGGTGTGTATGCTTCCTGTCTCTGGATTAAAGCTTTGCATGGGTACTTGGTAAGTCGCGGATTCATATTCATTAATTAATATGGAGGTATATATATTGGATGACTTAATATGGAGGTATATATATTGGATGACTTAATATGGAGGTATATATATTGGATGACTTAATATGGAGGTATATATATTGGATGACTTAATATGGTTGTATATATATTGGATGACTTAATATGGTTGTATATATATTGGATGACTTAATATGGTTGTATATATATTGGATGACTTAATATGGTTGTATATATATTGGATGACTTAATATGGAGGTATATATATTGGATGACTTAATATGGAGGTATATATATTGGATGACTTAATATGGAGGTATATATATTGGATGACTTAATATGGTTGTATATATATTGGATGACTTAATATGGTTGTATATATATTGGATGACTTAATATGGTGGTATATATATTGGATGACTTAATATGGTTGTATATATATTGGATGACTTAATATGGAGGTATATATATTGGATGACTTAATATGGAGGTATATATATTGGATGACTTAATATGGAGGTATATATATTGGATGACTTAATATGGAGGTATATATATTGGATGACTTAATATGGAGGTATATATATTGGATGACTTAATATGGTTGTATATATATTGGATGACTTAATATGGTTGTATATATATTGGATGACTTAATATGGTGGTATATATATTGGATGACTTAATATGGAGGTATATATATTGGATGACTTAATATGGAGGTATATATATTGGATGACTTAATATGGTGGTATATATATTGGATGACTTAATATGGTTGTATATATATTGGATGACTTAATATGGAGGTATATATATTGGATGACTTAATATGGAGGTATATATATTGGATGACTTAATATGGTGGTATATATATTGGATGACTTAATATGGTGGTATATATATTGGATGACTTAATATGGTTGTATATATATTGGATGACTTAATATGGTTGTATATATATTAGATGACTTAATATGGAGGTATAATATTGGATGACTTAATATGGTGGTATATATATTGGATGACTTAATATGGTTGTATATATATTGGATGACTTAATATGGTTGTATATATATTGGATGACTTAATATGGAGGTATATATATTGGATGACTTAATATGGTGGTATATATATTGGATGACTTAATATGGAGGTATATATATTGGATGACTTAATATGGAGGTATATATATTGGATGACTTAATATGGAGGTATATATATTGGATGACTTAATATGGTTGTATATATATTGGATGACTTAATATGGAGGTATATATATTGGATGACTTAATATGGTGGTATATATATTGGATGACTTAATATGGAGGTATATATATTGGATGACTTAATATGGAGGTATATATATTGGATGACTTAATATGGAGGTATATATATTGGATGACTTAATATGGTTGTATATATATTGGATGACTTAATATGGAGGTATATATATTGGATGACTTAATATGGTGGTATATATATTGGATGACTTAATATGGTGGTATATATATTGGATGACTTAATATGGAAGTATATATATTGGATGACTGTTAATGTGGTTGTATATATATATTGGATGACTTAATATGGAGGTATATATATTGGATGACTTAATATGGAGGTATATATATTGGATGACTTAATATGGAAGTATATATATTGGATGACTGTTAATGTGGTTGTATATATATATTGGATGACTTAATATGGAGGTATATATATTGGATGACTTAATATGGAGGTATATATATTGGATGACTTAATATGGAGGTATATATATTGGATGACTTAATATGGTGGTATATATATTGGATGACTTAATATGGTTGTATATATATTGGATGACTTAATATGGAGGTATATATATTGGATGATTTAATATGGAGGTATATATATTGGATGACTGTTAATGTGGTTGTATATATATATTGGATGACTTAATATGGAGGTATATATATTGGATGACTTAATATGGAGGTATATATATTGGATGACTTAATATGGAGGTATATACTGGTGTTAGGAAGGGCATCAAACCAGTGTATCAATGCCAAAACGCTTATCAGCACAGCAACAAATAGGAACAAATATATTGGATGACTTAATATGGTTGTATATATATTGGATGACTTAATATGGAGGTATATATATTGGATGACTTAATATGGAGGTATATATATATTGGATGACTTAATATGGAGGTATATATATTGGATGACTTAATATGGAGGTATATATATTGGATGACTTAATATGGAGGTATATATATTGGATGACTTAATATGGTTGTATATATATTGGATGACTTAATATGGTTGTATATATATTGGATGACTTAATATGGTGGTATATATATTGGATGACTTAATATGGAGGTATATATATTGGATGACTTAATATGGAGGTATATATATTGGATGACTTAATATGGTGGTATATATATTGGATGACTTAATATGGTTGTATATATATTGGATGACTTAATATGGAGGTATATATATTGGATGACTTAATATGGAGGTATATATATTGGATGACTTAATATGGTGGTATATATATTGGATGACTTAATATGGTGGTATATATATTGGATGACTTAATATGGTTGTATATATATTGGATGACTTAATATGGTTGTATATATATTAGATGACTTAATATGGAGGTATAATATTGGATGACTTAATATGGTGGTATATATATTGGATGACTTAATATGGTTGTATATATATTGGATGACTTAATATGGTTGTATATATATTGGATGACTTAATATGGGGGTATATATATTGGATGACTTAATATGGTGGTATATATATTGGATGACTTAATATGGAGGTATATATATTGGATGACTTAATATGGAGGTATATATATTGGATGACTTAATATGGAGGTATATATATTGGATGACTTAATATGGTTGTATATATATTGGATGACTTAATATGGAGGTATATATATTGGATGACTTAATATGGTGGTATATATATTGGATGACTTAATATGGAGGTATATATATTGGATGACTTAATATGGAGGTATATATATTGGATGACTTAATATGGAGGTATATATATTGGATGACTTAATATGGTTGTATATATATTGGATGACTTAATATGGAGGTATATATATTGGATGACTTAATATGGTGGTATATATATTGGATGACTTAATATGGTGGTATATATATTGGATGACTTAATATGGAAGTATATATATTGGATGACTGTTAATGTGGTTGTATATATATATTGGATGACTTAATATGGAGGTATATATATTGGATGACTTAATATGGAGGTATATATATTGGATGACTTAATATGGAAGTATATATATTGGATGACTGTTAATGTGGTTGTATATATATATTGGATGACTTAATATGGAGGTATATATATTGGATGACTTAATATGGAGGTATATATATTGGATGACTTAATATGGAGGTATATATATTGGATGACTTAATATGGTGGTATATATATTGGATGACTTAATATGGTTGTATATATATTGGATGACTTAATATGGAGGTATATATATTGGATGATTTAATATGGAGGTATATATATTGGATGACTGTTAATGTGGTTGTATATATATATTGGATGACTTAATATGGAGGTATATATATTGGATGACTTAATATGGAGGTATATATATTGGATGACTTAATATGGAGGTATATACTGGTGTTAGGAAGGGCATCAAACCAGTGTATCAATGCCAAAACGCTTATCAGCACAGCAACAAATAGGAACAAATATATTGGATGACTTAATATGGTGGTATATATATTGGATGACTTAATATGGTGGTATATATATTGGATGACTTAATATGGTGGTATATATATTGGATGACTTAATATGGAGGTATATATATTGGATGACTTAATATGGTGGTATATATATTGGATGACTTAATATGGAGGTATATATATTGGATGACTTAATATGGAGGTATATATATTGGATGACTTAATATGGTTGTATATATATTGGATGACTTAATATGGAGGTATATATATTGGATGACTGTTAATGTGGTTGTATATATATTGGATGACTTAATATGGTGGTATATATATTGGATGACTTAATATGGTTGTATATATATTGGATGACTTAATATGGAGGTATATATATTGGATGACTTAATATGGTGGTATATATATTGGATGACTTAATATGGAGGTATATATATTGGATGACTTAATATGGAGGTATATATATTGGATGACTTAATATGGAGGTATATATATTGGATGACTTAATATGGTTGTATATATATTGGATGACTTAATATGGAGGTATATATATTGGATGACTTAATATGGTGGTATATATATTGGATGACTTAATATGGAGGTATATATATTGGATGACTTAATATGGAGGTATATATATTGGATGACTTAATATGGAGGTATATATATTGGATGACTTAATATGGTTGTATATATATTGGATGACTTAATATGGAGGTATATATATTGGATGACTTAATATGGTGGTATATATATTGGATGACTTAATATGGTGGTATATATATTGGATGACTTAATATGGAAGTATATATATTGGATGACTGTTAATGTGGTTGTATATATATATTGGATGACTTAATATGGAGGTATATATATTGGATGACTTAATATGGAGGTATATATATTGGATGACTTAATATGGAAGTATATATATTGGATGACTGTTAATGTGGTTGTATATATATATTGGATGACTTAATATGGAGGTATATATATTGGATGACTTAATATGGAGGTATATATATTGGATGACTTAATATGGAGGTATATATATTGGATGACTTAATATGGTGGTATATATATTGGATGACTTAATATGGTTGTATATATATTGGATGACTTAATATGGAGGTATATATATTGGATGATTTAATATGGAGGTATATATATTGGATGACTGTTAATGTGGTTGTATATATATATTGGATGACTTAATATGGAGGTATATATATTGGATGACTTAATATGGAGGTATATATATTGGATGACTTAATATGGAGGTATATACTGGTGTTAGGAAGGGCATCAAACCAGTGTATCAATGCCAAAACGCTTATCAGCACAGCAACAAATAGGAACAACAAATATATTGGATGACTTAATATGGTGGTATATATATTGGATGACTTAATATGGTGGTATATATATTGGATGACTTAATATGGTGGTATATATATTGGATGACTTAATATGGTGGTATATATATTGGATGACTTAATATGGAGGTATATATATTGGATGACTTAATATGGTGGTATATATATTGGATGACTTAATATGGAGGTATATATATTGGATGACTTAATATGGAGGTATATATATTGGATGACTTAATATGGTTGTATATATATTGGATGACTTAATATGGAGGTATATATATTGGATGACTGTTAATGTGGTTGTATATATATTGGATGACTTAATATGGAAGTATATATATTGGATGACTGTTAATGTGGTTGTATATATATTGGATGACTTAATATGGAGGTATATATATTGGATGACTTAATATGGAGGTATATATATTGGATGACTTAATATGGAGGTATATATATTGGATGACTTAATATGGAGGTATATATATTGGATGACTTAATATGGTGGTATATATATTGGATGACTTAATATGGTGGTATATATATTGGATGACTTAATATGGTGGTATATATATTGGATGACTTAATATGGTGGTATATATATTGGATGACTTAATATGGAGGTATATATATTGGATGACAACGATTGACATAAAAACAATGAACAATTATAATATAAAACATTTTAAAAAGTTTTTAATTTTCCAAATGAAATGTTGAAAAAAATCAAGATACAAAAAATATGTATTTAAAAAAGTTAACGTTACCTATAAAATTGATTATCAGGCACTTTATTTTCAATGTTTGCATAATGTTCCTTAATTTTGTTAAAATATTCTTTGGCTTTTACACAAATTTCTGGGACTGAAATAGAATCAGTAAAACGGTAAGGCAATGCTAAATTATATCATTTGTGTAATTTTTACTGAACATTGATTCAAAAACTCAGTTATTAGCTATAATCAACTATCACCTATCATCTATAATCACTTATCACCTTCCCTAAATTTGTGTCTAGGATAGAAAATAATATTATACTAAAATATAAACAAAAATAACTGTCAGAGAAACTTTTTCTTTTGTGTTTGAAATATATTTTACCATGCAGGCGAAAGGATTTTTACAAATTTAGAACAATTGTTAAAGCTGGCTATCTTTCACACTAGTAACTAGTCACAAGTGGAACCGACTGGCAGCTAAATATGCTAAGTCAATTAATATTTACTATAGAAAATTTGAACATACAGTCCTGAGATCTGTTTTAACCTCTCAACCACTCCAGCTCAATCTTGTAAACCCACATGAAAAAAATAACCAGGAATAAAATAATTACAATAAAAGTAATCAAACTTTATTTACACTTATTATAAACTGTATCTAAACATGTTTCTTTTTGGTAGTTTTAGATAATTAAAGACTCTATATAAAAAGTCTTAACCCAATTACACAACTACTACATCAGATATTTCCTTTTAGCCTAAGATATCACATCTTCTATCTAGTTCTTTAGTAAGTGTAAACCATTATGGCCATAGTGTAAATATGCTTCCAAGAGCACAAAGGTTTAGGTATAGTTAGGCCTAAACCTCACTACAGACAAGATATGGGGGTAGAATATGTAAATTAACATATATAAAAGAAATATGTGATAACCTACCTCGTTCATGGTTCTCAGCTTGATGAACTGTTTGTAATAATGTCAATAGTTCTCGAGCTGTGTCTTCTAGTTCAGTAACAGCTTCACGGATCTTCTGCAGAAATCAATGATAAACATTTTAATTACAACTTTTTATAATCATTTGATTGAATTCATAATGAAATATTTATATTGCACACTTTTATATCACTTAGAGAAAGGGGAAGTACCCTTGACGTTTTTCAGAGCCTCTAAACAAGTGAGAGGAAGGGATAGAAAGAAGAAATTATCTTCAATCTATGAATCCTTACAACAGACTCAGCTAAATGTATCCAAATACCACATGGTGATATTAAATTAGGTGACAAACATTCTGTTTTTGTTAAGAGAAGCAGAAGATAAAAAGTTTAAGCATGTTCTGCAATGCGAGGACCAGAGGTGTGAGGTGTTCAGGATTGTGAGACAATATGTCAAGGAAAATTGTGATGTTGGTGGGGAGAAGTGTGTCAGAGATGATAATGGTGTACTTGCCCTCACTGAGGCTGAAAAGAAGGTAACATGGAAGTGTCACTATGAAAGACTACTAAATAAGGAGAATTAATGGGATAAAGATAGTTTGCCACAAGTTGACCCAACAGAGGGACAAGCTGTACAAGTCAGCAGTAGTATAGTATGTAAAGCAATCAAAGATAATTAGACAGGAAAGGGAGCTGGACCTTCGGGGATAGTTGCTAAGATGCTGAAAGCATCTGAGATGTTGGGACACACCATGGTCACCCGTTAGTAAACCAAGTAATACAAAATGGTGTCATACCCAATGACTGGTGTAGCAGCATCATTGTCAACTGCTACAAGGGCAAACGAGACGTTTGAGACAGAAAAAACTATAGAGACACTAGGTCATGAAGGTCACAGAAAGTTATTGTGCAGCTCATTATGGATCAAATTAAACTTGATGAAATGCAGTTTGGGTTTGTGCCAGGTAAAAGTACCACGGATGCTCTCTTCTTCGTAAGGCAACTGCAAGAAGTACCTAGCTAAAAGTAAACCCCTCTACTTAGCTTTTCTTGACTTGGAGAAATTCTTCGACAGAATCCCCCATTCCATTATCAGGAAGCCTCTTAGAAAACTAGATGAGTGGCTTGTGAAAGTTGTACAAGTTATGTATAGAGGAACAGTCAGCAAGGTTAGAATTAACACTGACTATAGTGAAGAATTTAGCATAAAATTAGGTGTTCGTCAGGGCTCAATTCTTAGCCCTCTCCTGTTTATAACAGCCCTACAGGCTATAACAGAAAAGTTTAAGACTGGCTGCAAATCTATGGCACAACTAGAGAAGAATTTCCAAACCTGGAAGCATGGCTTAGAATCAAAAGGTCTTAAAGTTAACTTGTCAAAGACTAAAGTTCTAGTATGTAGAAAGGAAAATAGGACCCAGATTCCCACTGGAAATGGCCTTGTTCAGTGTTCAGGAAAGGAGTAGGTAAAAATTCCATTCTATGTCCCAAATGCAAGCTATGGCTACATAAAAGATGTAGTGGGATCACAGGCAGGCTATCAAAGAACGTAGGCTTTATATGTGGCCAATGCTCAGGTGCAGTAAGTAGCAAATGCCCACAGGATACTTGCTCCTTCAAATGCCCAGACAGTTCTAAAAAAAATAGTCAACACTGTTACCTGGGTGATGAAATCAGCAGTGGAGGATGTTCTAAAAGTACAGTAGCCAGAGTAAGAATGGGATGGAAGAAGTTCAAAGAGCTACTATCGCTGTTAGCTACAAAAGGTTTTTCTCTTAAAATGAAGGGCAAATTGTACGATGCATGTATATGAACAGCAAAATTAAATGGTAGTGAGACCTGGGCACTTCCACAAGTTATTGACGCACTAGAGTTAGACATATTGTCTTTAATGCGTTGAAATGTCCATGATCTCCAGCAGACAGCTGAAGGGATTGTCCCCCCCGCTTGTGCTTTCCTTTTATTTTTATATATATAGGCAAGTGGCTGATTGGTTAGAGAACTGGATTCGTAATCATGAGGTTGTCAGTTCAATTCCTGGACCGGTTGATGCGTTATGTCCTTGAGAAAGACACTTTATTTCACGTTGCTCCTTCTACCTGGAGTTGCAACCGATAGATAGTATTAGCAATAATACCAATGCAATAATAACACTGAACATAATTCTGTGGTGACAGAATTGTGTTCTCAAAGTCAGACTGTACTTCAAACCTGTTGGATAGAATTGTGTACCCACGTTTAGCTGAAGCATACTATATAGGAGAAAAAACATGTGATTGTGATATGATTGACTGTTGGTAAACAATTGAACAATTACACACAGCACTTGTAAGATAACACTCAATACGAATTCAATACATAACATATATGTGTGTGTGTCGTGTTTTTGTGTGTAGGACAGAACAAAGGAAAGACACAAAATAAGAAATCAGTCACTGAGGAAGTCACAGAATGTGTGTGTGACGAAAGAGCTTTGACAATATGTAAACAACTATCCAGTTATTAAACCAACCAACTGGAAATTTATAATAAATTAAATGAAACCCAACAGGTGCGTGTGTTTTTATTGTCAGCATGACCCTCCCAAAATATAACAATATCTGTTTCAACATACGTTTTCAGATAAAAAAAAATCTTGCAAAACAAATTCAAAAACGAAGACTACAAGTCCAGCAGTCGCAAGTGTGGGAGGGATCATCCTGATGAAGCCAAGTTAAGTTCGAAATGCATCGACGTCCCCCTTGCTTCTGCTGGACACCACCAGAGTGTGTTAGCCCCGGTGATTTGCATAGCTGTGGCTTTCTAAATGTTTACCTGTAAACATACCGTGTTTCTTTAGAAATACGAAATTTCTATATATAACTGTATACAACTATGCCTGAAGCTAAATCCTAATTCTATTCTATTATAGTTGAGCCAACTTAAGCAGCTTCATATGCAAATGAGATTAATCACCTCATTTATACAGATGAGAAAATTATATATTCTCGCCTGTTTTCAAGTCCTGCAGTTGTAAGAGTGGGAGGGCTCATCCTGATGAGACCAGTTAAGTTCGAAATGCATTGACAATTGTCCCCCTTGCTTCTGTTGTACACCACCAGAGGGCGTTAGCCCCGGCTTTCTAAATGTTTATCTGTAAACATACAGTATTTCTTTAGAAATACAAAATTCTAATACATATCTGTATACAGCTATACATGAAGCTAAATCCTAATTCGATCTATATATATTACCTTCAATATCTAAAAGCATTTTTTCCAATTCCACCCCGCCAGTCCCCTCTATCTATCTTATTTCTCATTCTTTCTTCTGATGAAGGACTAGCGTCCGAAACGTTAAGACCCTCTTCGTGCTATATCAAGCGTTAACCTAATATATCCCTTCCATATACTGTATCGATTGTGTTATTTCTGTTTACCTTTTACATACATATATATATATATATATATATATATATGAGCATTTTCTTTTCATGTATAAATAACATTACAAATTGTTTATAATTCTTTCAGAATGAAAATATAAAGACATATAATAAATACAATTTATTATTGCTAGGAAGCTCATAAATTTAAACATATCTAAATATATGATCAAAGTGAGAGAAAGAAAAAAAAAACAACCGTCAATTCACCAACTGAGGTTAACTTTGCCTTTCATCCTTACCGTGTCAATAAAATATAGTACCAGTAATGCACTGGCCACATACAACAGACAAGCAGGTAATACGTATATCTAGGACCACATACAACACACAAGCAGGTAATACACACATCTAGGACCACATACAACAGGAGGAGGCGAAAGGGGTGGAGAAACGAACAGCTGCCAGAGCAAAAGGTAATATAGCGAGGAGCACTGGGAAACCTCTCTAATAATTTTTGAACCCAGCCAACACACTCGCAGCGAAACCTCGGGTGATGGCAAGGCTGAGGTGTTAAAACAACCAAGCGCCTTCACGAACACCACCAGTTACCTCTGTTAGGAAAGCCTCCGGTGAAGATAAGAACCTCACAGTCAGAGGCCCGACTCCCTCAAACGTCTCCAACCACAGACGCTGGAAAAGCTAGTTAACAGATATCGGTATTTCAGAAAGTGATAAGGTTTATATAAATAAATATATCTCACAAATGTACACTAATATATGCGTTAGTGAAAAAAATTAATTTCATTCGTTAATTTACCTCGCGAATCTCACGTTCAGAATCCAAATATTTTTGGAAAGATGAAAACATAATCGTCAAATCATATTGTTGAGACATTTTGAAGACTGAGAAGTACAGAGGTAAAACCTTTAGTTTCGTATCCTACAGTATTTCACTATAACAATTGAATTGCTGATAGTTGCAGTGTTGTTATTATAATAACATAGTATTTGGTGGAGTATTAATAAATTGATGGCATTTTAGAATCACAGGTTGATTTTAGATTACATATTGAAATTAACTTTCAGAATTGATATTTTTATTCTAGTTTCTGTAGATTCGTATTTTCTTATTCCAGCACCTGCTGGCATTCTACGTTGGGAAGATTTTGTTATATATCGGCAATGTTTTAGGGGAGGGGGGGGGGGGTAGTAAATTTATAGAAAAGGGCCCAGTGAGAAATTGTTTTTGTTTTTTAGGGTTTTTTTTTTTGTTCGTGTTTTCAACGAACTTGACCTCCGACTCACAAACGACTCATTTTTTGCGAAAACGGAGAGGACCCTCGGAGTTAAAGACCTCGCTGTCATTCGGTTCTTGGTAATTTACTATTTTACGTTCACAAACTCAAATAAACATTATCGCTAGTTATGCCTGGAGGTCGAAAGTGAAACTGTTAAGCGGTGAACCACAAGTAAAATTACTGACTAGCTGTTAGGGTTATGTTATTTATTGAAAAAGAGAGAAAAATTATTAGATACGAAAAGAGACAGAATTAAAAGTGATATTTTCGATGAAAAAATTTTGTTTCATCCATTTCCACCGTCATTGGTTCTCCATCCTCATTAATCCCACCTATTTATTGGGGGTTTTGCTCAAACCACATCTCACATGCCTCGCGACAAAAATTACACCAATCTACTGCAATACCATATTTTGCCATCAGATATATCACCTCTATTAATTAGGAAGCATTCAACATTACAGGAGTCACAAATCAAAGTATTGCGTAAAAGCCGTCTACCTGCACACCACTGTATACAGCTCCAAGTACAGTTACATCTCTTGCAAGTTTGGTTATATTCGGTGGATTGGCAGTATCGGTAGAGGGTCGGACGCTATGCTTTCCAGCATAGTTACGTCCCTTTACGATCTGAGTTCAAATCCCGCCGAGGTTGACTTTGCCTTTCATCCTTACGGGGTCGATGAAATAAAGTACCAGTAACGCACTGGGTAATTGCTGACCTTGTGCCTAAAGTAGAAACAATTATATTTCTCAGCCAAAATTTGAGTGCTATTCATTACTTCATCTGGTGGAACAATATATTTTGGCGCAGTAACAGGTCGACCTCCAGGCATAATTTTCTCTGTCAGAAGTGAAAGTAATTTTCAAAAGTGAAACTTTTAAGCTTAATTCACCGCTTAACAGTTTCACTTTCGACCTCCACACAGAACTAGCGATAATGTTTATTTGAGTTTGTGAACGTAAAATAGTAAATTACCATATATATATATATATATATATAGGAAAATGTTTAACCCGACGGCAGATATATATATATATACATATATATATATGATGATTTCTAAAGAATGAAACAGTTCTAGTCCTGTAGAATCTCATCTATATTAAAACTATATATATATATATATATGAAATATATATATATTATGAAATGCTGTTCGCTTTTCGCTGCAGTGTTTTCTATACCTTTCATTTATATATATATGTATACGTACATACATATATGTATACAGACGTACAGTAGTATGTATATATATATACATACATGCACACATATATATATGTACGTATGGATTCACCGAACATTTATTATAAGATTGTCAAAGATAGAACGACTGTGACTATTATATCAGCTTATGCACTATATTCAGGACTACCAGATGGACTACAAGATGACTTTTATGAATCCCTAATACAGACTACTTCTCTAGTGGGTAACAAGAAACTATTAATCATAGCAGGAGATGTTAATGGACATGTTGGACAACACAATGATGGCTTCTATGGGATACATAGTGGGTATGGGTTTGGTGCTAGAAATAAAGAAGGATTCAGACTCCTGGAATTCTATGACGCGAATGAACTATATGTAACATTAACTTCAAACAACTTGACAACCACTTGATTACCTATAGATCAGGTGTGCACACCAATCAAATAGATTTCATCCTCACCAGAAAGCAAAATAGGATGATGGTTGTAAACACTAAGTCCCTTCTGGGTAAGGAATGCGCCTCCTAGCATAACCTTGTAGTTAGTGACTTATTAATTAGAGCTAGATTTACTCGGAGATGGAGGGCAACCTAGAGAAGGATTTGGAAGTTGAAAGAGCCCTCAGCCAGCAACAAATTTAGGAATATCTTAATGCTTTTGAAAATAAGAAAGAAGAGATAGAGACATACAACATTGAGGAGCAGTAGGAGTTCCTGAGAGATAATCTACTGAAGGCCACAAATGAGGTATGTGGCTGGAGCAGGGGTCCAGCAAGTAGGAGAATGATTTGGTGGTGGAATAGTAGTGCAGATGAAACAATTAAGGCCAAGAGACAGGCATAGAAGAAATAACAAAATGGGGGTAGTAGAGAGCTTTACCAAGTGGCAAGGAGAGAGGCTATAAAACAAGTATACTTTGCAAGGAGGGAAGCAGAAAGTAGAAAATGTATGCATGTTATGCAGTGTGATGTGCGAGGTGTTTAGGATTGCAAGGCAGTGTGCCAGGGAAAATAATGATGTGAGAGAGAAGTGGGTTTGTGATGACAATGATACACATGCCCTCATCGAAACCAAAAAGAAGGCAGTACAGAAGTGACATTATGAGAGACTGATGAATGAGGAAAATGTGTGGGAAGAAGATAGTCTGCTCCGGGTGGACCCTACAGAAGGACCAGATGTACAGGTCAGCAGCAGCATAGTAAGGCAATAAAAGACATCGGGAATAGTTGCTGGGATGCTAAAAGTATCTAGGATGGCAGGACACACCGATATTGTAAACCAATTTATACAAAATGGTACTGTACCCAATAACTGGTGTAGCAGCATCATTATCTACTGCTACATGGGCAAAGATGATGCACAAACGGGGAACTATTGTGGCATCAAACTGATGGACCAGATCATGAAAGTTACAGAAAGTGTCATTGTACAACTGACTAGGGATCGAATTAACTTAGATGAGATGCAGTTTGGATGTGTGCCAGGTAAAAGTACCATGGATGCCCTCTTCTTTGTGAGGCAACTGCAGAAGTACCTAGCTAAAAGCAAACCTCTCTTCTTAGCATTTGTCGACCTAGAGAAAGATTTTGACAGGGTCCCCTATTCTGTAATCTGGTAGGCACTTAGGAAACTAGGAGTAGAAAAGTAGCTAGTGAGGGCAGTACAAGCCATATATAGAGGTGGTGCCAGTAAAGTTAAAGTTAATAATGACTATAGTGAGGAGTTTAGTGTGCAAGTTGGGGTCCACCAAGGTTTCGTCCTTAGCCCTCTCCTGTTTATTATCGTCCTCCAGGCTATAACAGATGAATTTAAAACAGGATTCCCATAAGAACTCATGTATGCTGATGATCTAACTCTCATAGAACTAAAGAAAAAATTCCTGACCTGGAATCAAAAGGTCTTAAAGTCAACTTGGCAAAGACCAAAGTTCTGTGGTTAGGAAAATAAAGCCACTGATCCCTTCTGGGAAATGGCTCTGCTTAGTGTGTAGGAAAGGAGTGGGTAGAAATTCCATCCTCTATCTCAAATGCAAGCTATGGGTACACAAGAGATGTAGTGGGTCTCAGGTAGGTTAGCTAAGAATGTAGGTTTTACTTGTTGCGTTGGTAGGGACATGTTATGTGTATGAAAGATGACAGCTGCATAAAAAGGTGCAGAACACTAAAAGTCGATGGAAGCCTTGGAGCGGAGAGACCCAAGAAGACCTGGGATGAGGTGATAAAAGCTGACCTCTTCTCCTGCACACAGCATTTGATTCCTCTGATGCTCAGTTTCTCTCACAATTCGTTTATACTTTGCCATTCGCATATATTACTATTACACATCCATCAGAGCATACAAGCTTCGTTTCTTTCCAATCTACGCAAGTCTTCTCCAGACAGCGCCGAGGTCTCACTACCATGTAACATTGCTGTTCGTATACACGCATCATAGTCTGCCTTTCATTTTGAGGGAAAAGCCTTTTGCAGCTAGCAGTAGCTCCCTGAACTTCTTCCATCCCGTTCTTACCCTAGCTCTTGTACTTTCCGAACACCCACCTCCGCTGCTAATTCAGTCACCTAGGTAGCAGAAGCTGTCTACTGTTTCTTCAGAGCCTGTCTACTGTTTCCCAGAGTTTGGTGGTGCTTGTTTCCTGTGGCCATTTGCTGCTTGCTGTCCCAGTGCAGCTGCTACATATAAAGCCTACATTCTTAACTAAGCTTCCTGAGATCCCACTACATCTCTTGTGTACCCATAGTTTGCATTTGGGGCAGAGGATGGAGTTCCTACCTACACCTTTCCTACATATTAAGCAAGGTCATTTCCCTGAGACGATCTACGTTCTGTTTTCTCGTCTACTTATAATGACCTTCATCATCATCACCGTTTTACGTCCGTTCTTCCACGCTAGCATGGGTTAGACGGGTTGTCCTGTTGTGGGCAGTGTCTGGTCGGCTGACCATGCCTTGCTCATACAGGAACTGATTTGGCTTGATATATATCTATACATATATATATGTATATGGCTTTGTCCCTTAACCACAGTTTTCAATTTGTCACGCTATTTAACGTATGCTTATTACTCTAAGATGTAACCTATCGATTTATCGATACATACTTATTGAGTGCTTTTTGCAAAATCCGAATTGTTCTTTCATAGATGTTGGCCGACTGCCACAGCTTCGATTTTACTAACCTTCCACTCTTATATATATATATAGTATGATCATCATCATTGTTTAATGTCCATTTTTCACGCGAGCATAGGTTAGACGGGTCGTCCCATTTGAGGTGGGTTAGGGTTACATATACAGTGTGGGCTGGGTGCTTTTTGTCATGATACCTACACGACGACTTTACAGTGTGGGCTGGATATATTTTTTCAGTGTCAGGGTGGCATGGACTGGAGTGGGTGGGGATATAGTAGTTAAGAGGTGCCTACTCGATGTATGGGAAGGTGTGTCTTCTGTAATACTGCATAACGCCAAACATCTCAACCAAGTGTCATTGACTTTGAAAGGTACAATTGTGCAAGGTCAGTTTTTATCACCTCGTCTCAGGTCTTCCTACTTCATAGCTTCCATCAATTTTGATCACCCTGCACTTTTTTATACAGCTGTCCTCTGCCGTTCAAGTGTATTATTATTATACATCCATCGGAGCATGCATGCTTCATTTCTTTCCAGTTTTCATAGGTCCTCTGCACACAGTGCCAGGTCTCACTACCATGTAACATTGCTGTTCATATACATGCATCATATAATCTGCCCTTCATTTTGTAGCTAGTAGCTCCCTGAACTTCTATCCCGTTTCTACTCTGGCTACTGTACTTTTCGGACACACCCCTCCACTGCTGATTTCATCACCCAGGTAACGGAAAGAGTTGACTATTTCTATAGTACCACCTGGGCATTTGAAGGAGACAGAATCCTGTGGGCATTTGCCACTTACTGCAGCTGAGCATCGGCCACATATAAAACCTGTGTTCTTTGATTCTGTCTGTGATCCCACTACATCTTTTATGTACCCACAGCTCGCACTTGGGACATAGAATGAAATTTCTACCTACTCCTTTCCTGCACACTAAGCAAGGCCATTTCCCAGAGGGGATCTGGACCCTATTTTCCTTTCTACAGACTAGGACTTTAGTCTTTGACAAGTTAACTTTAAGGCCTTTTGATTCTAGGCCATGCTTCCAGGTTTGGAATTTCTTCTCTAAATCTGCCATAGTTTCATCTATGAGGGTTAGATCATCTGCATACAGAAGTTCCCATGGCAGCCAGTCTTAAACACTTCTAGGGTAATAATAAACAGGAGGTGCTAAAGACAGAGCCTTGATGAACACCTACTTTTACACTAAATTCTAACCTTGCTGACTGTTCCACTATACATGGCTTGTATAGCTCTCACAAGCCACTCATCTACGCCTAGTTTTCTAAGAGCCCTCCAGGTAATGGAGGAAGGGTCTATAAACTGGGTCTTTTTACTGTCTGTGAATAAACAGAGTTTTTACTATCTGTGAATAAAGGGGGTCTTTTTACTATCATCATCATCGTTTAACGTCTACTTGGGTTAGACGGGTTTGAGCCAGATACAGTCCTGTATGAGCGAGAGCACATTGTCTAGCAATCCTGAACATCTCATGTCTTTGAAACTCATGCCGCAAAACATGCTTAAATTTGTTTTCTGCTTCCCTTCTAGTGAGGTAAATTTGTCACCTAGCCTTCTGGTAAACTTCCCTGTTGCTCCCATTACGCAAATCTTTACAAGCCTGTATTTTGGCCTTAATTGTCTCATCTATTCCATCAGTAAGTCACTCCTCCATCCACAGATTTCGTCTGTCATTTATCTCTCAGAAACTCCCACTGCTCCGCTATTTTCTCTTCCTTGCTGTCGAATGCATTGGTCAACATACTTCTAAATTTGTTAGTTTGATGGGTCTTTTAACTTCCATACTCGTCTCCAACAGGCTGTTTCTGTTGTCAGGTTCTTCTAGCCCTGACTATAAGGTCGCTAACTACTAAGTTATGTTGGGAGGTGCATTCTTCACTCGTCTTCTAGTAACAATGAAATCAATCTGGCTGGCGCGGTCACCTGATCTATATGTGATTAGGCGGCTGTCACATTTTCTGAAGTTCGTGTTACAGATAAATAGGTCATTTGTGTCACAGAAATCCAGTAAGTTGAAGCCTTCCTCGTTTCTAGTGCCATACTGTAACCTCCGTGGATCCCATCAAAGCCCTCGCAGAGTTGTCCCACATGTCTGTTGAAGTTGCCTGCAATGAGAAGGAAGTCATTGTCGTTAATTTAGGAAGTAGTGAGCATTAGGGACTCATAGAACCTGTCTTTTTGTATGTCTGGAAGTCCAAATTGAGGAGCTTAAGCAGATATAATTGTCATGGTTGTTCCATTCAGTAAAACTCTAAGTTTAATTATTCTGTCATTTACTCTGTTTACAGCAATAACTTTGTTTATCCACTTTTCTGCCACCAAAATCCCCACTCCACCCAGCCTGTTGTCATTTCCCACCCAGAAAAAATTGTAGCATTGTTTTTAGCCTACGAGGAATCTAACTGACATATCTCTCCATCGAGTTTCATTTGTTCAAGCATCTCTACAATCTCTCCGGATCTACCTTTCATCGTGCCGACATTGATGGTGCCAACTTTAAAGTTATCGAGTTCAGTAGGAGAGTGAGAGGTAGAAGTGGGGATGGAAAGTTGCTATTGTCTGAAATAAAGAAGAGCGATTGCATGTTCATCTAAAGGTGGTTGGTGGGTTCATATTCATCAATTAGTAATGCTCCAACTTAGTAATGCATATGCCGTACAGAAACAAACTTCAGATCGAAAACAACTGTCCTAGGAGTGGGGATTAACTGGGTCTTTTTACTATCTCTATATAAACTGGGTCTTTTTACTATCTGTGTATAAACTGGAATTTGAGTTTCTTTGATAATAGTTGTTTGTTTGCTGCATGGGAACTATTCATTTCATTTTGTTTTTCAGGTTCTAAGAGTTTCTGGTTTTTATTTGTTCTTTCCATAGTTTTTTTCATATCCCTGTAGCTACCTCTCCATGTTATATCCCTGTAGTTACCTCTCCATGCTATATCCCTGTAGCTTCTCTCCATGTTATACTCCTGTAGCTATCTCGTCCAACATGTTATATGCATGTAACCATCACTCCATGTTATACCCATGTAGCTATCTCTCCTTCCATGCTATATCCCTGTAGCTATCTCTTTTACCATTTTATAAATAAGACCATCCATGGGAACTTCTGTATGCTGAATTTGGAGAAGAAGAGCTTGAGAAGAAATTCTGGTAGTGGAAACAGAACTTAGACTCAAAAGGGCAGTGAATGCAGAGGACATGTAAAAGCTGGAGAAAAATGAAGCCAGCATGCTCTGATGGATGTGCAATGCTGATGGGTATAAGTGGAATCGGATGTAGTGTACAAGAGAGAAGACTGTGCTGTTATGGATGAGATGCATATGGATAAAAAAGTAACAGCAGTAGAAATAGACCAAAGAGGTAAAAATGGTGCAAGCTGATCTCAAATAGCTGAGGCTGATAGATGGAAGAATACAATGACAGGAGTGATGCTATGTTGGAAATAACCCATCAAACCCATGTAATCATGGAAAAGCAGACATAAAATGGGGATGGATATATATATATATAAAATACATATAAAAATGAGAAAACTCGCTAGAGCAGCCGTTAAAACAACTAAATGCTGTCAAAGACAGCGATGGGTAGAAACGCCTCAGAAGTCAGAGACCAGCAGCCAGTAGTCAACAGAGAGACAATCTACTGTTTTCT
>OZ024746.1:101940588-101943088 GCA_964016885.1 Eledone cirrhosa
TGCAAATTCACCCATTTACCTAGGACAAAACGATCTATCCCCACAAACAGCCACCACCATAATACATACTCTAATTTAACACCAACACAACCACCAATAACTCAAACAAGGAATCCACAAATCTGCCGTTTTTCCCTGCGAGACAGATTGTGTTTAGACCGGGATTGTCCCTTTACCCATCTCCCGGGGACCCGTCGGATAAATGAAAATAAAATTAAAAATAAAAGCAAAAACAAAAACCATAACCTACATAAAAATAACCACTACCACAGTCACCAACAGTCTTCTAAACAGGAAACTTCTTCCTCTTTTTTAGCCATAATGAATCTGGCAAAAGAACTGGAAAAAAACATTCGAGCTATCACCCAGCACCACCCTCCACTATCACCCCACTGCACAAACTCCCATTGCTGCCATTAACAAACAAACAAATTAACAACACACCAAAACAATTAAAACCATCCACTCTCGCCTCTACATTTTTGCTTAACGCCCAAGGCATCAGCCCTTCCACCAATACTCAAAAATGGAAGATCAAATTCCTGGAGGACTGGATTGATGTCCATCCAAACCACATCCCTTTCTTCGTCCTCACTGAAACCCATCTCGGTAACCTCCACTTGGAAGCCGAGGTGAAAGTGAAAAATTTCAAAGCCATCCGTGCTGATCGCGCTGGCAGAAGAAAGGGCGGAACTGCCATTTATGTCCATAATTCTTTCTCAACAGAGGCTATGAACATATTCACTAATGGATACTGTGAGGCAGTCACTGTATTCAGTCAAACCAACAACCTATTAGTAGTTGGGCTCTATAGGCCACCCCAAACGCCTGTACCATGCTTCAAGGAATGCCTCAACAGCATAAAGTGTTTCATCCAAGAGTGTCACCCTGACAACATCTTAATGATGGGGGACTTCAACCTGCCCGGAGTTGACTGGTCCACAAACACCCTGCCACCAGGTTCTTCTGCCTCAACCTCTGACAGGGAAGCTGTGGAATCGCTTCTTGACTTCATGGATGATTTCTTCCTATCCCAACTAGTGCTCGAACCAACGAGGTGCCACAAAAACGTCCTAGACTTAATTTTCAGCAATCACACTGACAATATCCACAATATTGCAGTGGAGAAAACTCTACTCTCTGATCATGACATGGTTCTCTGTGATCTGAGATTCCACCGTCCAATATACAAACCCAATGTCATTTCTCCTGTCCATCCGTTTGACGCTATGGATTTCCACAATGCAAACTGGGAAGCGATCAGTCATGATCTTGCACATGTCGACTGGTCCTTCACGCACACTCATACACCCACTAACATCAAAAAGTCCTGGCAGACATTTGTGGACACTGTTACAAACATATGTGCTAAACACACCCCATTAAGAACTATAAACAAATCTAAGAGCAGAATCCCTAGAAATAGAAAAACGCTCATCAGAAAAATTAAGAGAACGAACAAAAAAATCAACAATCTGAAATACTGTCAGCAGCAACACATCAACTTGACTGCCATTTCATCACTAGAGATTAAAAAACATAACCTCCAAAACAACATAATGTCCCTCATCAACAATCAGAGAAGAGCTGAAGAGGCCTGGGCCATTGAGAAGATCAAACTCAATCCCAAAGTGTTCTTTTCATTTGCAAAAAAACACAAAATCACTGGCTCTACTGTTGGCCCTCTAATTGATGAAAATGCTCTAATTGATGAAAATGGCACTCTTCAAGACAATGCTAAAACCATGGGTGAGATACTGCAGAAACAATACTGCTCTGTTTTCAGCAATCCTGATATGGCCGATCTGGGCTGTATCGGCGATGTTACTCCCCATTACACCTTATCGGACATAACGTTTGGCGCCCCTGATGTCTTGGCGGCAATAAAGGAAATCAAGCATAATTCAGCAGTAGGTCCCGATAGGTTCCCTGCTTGTGTCTTGAAGGCGTGTCAACACCAACTTGCTTCTCCTCTTGCCAATCTGTGGCGGAACTCACTGGATGCTGGATATGTGCCAGAAAACCTTCTATCCCAGTCTGTTGTCCCAGTTTTCAAAAAGGGAAACAAATCCCTTGCCGTGAATTACCGTCCAATCTCACTCACCTCTCATATCATTAAGGTATTTGAGCGAGTGGTGAGATCGCGAATGACCCACTTCCTTGAGAGTAACAATATGCTGAACTCCAACCAGCATGGATTCCGTAATGGAAGGGATTGCCTGACGCAACTACTGCATCACTTTGATGACATTTTGAGAGCCTTGGGAGAGGGTTCCAACACTGATGTTATCTACCTTGATTTCAGCAAGGCCTTTGACAGGGTTGATCATAACCTTCTACTGAGAAAGCTGTCCAATATTGGTGTCACTGGAAAGCTGCTGCAGTGGATCAAGAGCTTCCTGTCAAACAGAACCCAACATGTTGTAGTTGAGGGAGTCAAATCAAGCCCAGCCAAAGTCAGTAGTGGAGTCCCACAAGGCACTGTGTTGGGCCCACTTCT
>OZ024746.1:101955710-102030710 GCA_964016885.1 Eledone cirrhosa
TAATGTCTCCTATTAACGAGTTATTAGTGATGTCATTAAGTGGAGAAAGGACACAAACGACCAACTGCTAACGTAATAATTATACACATAATAGACATTAACAGATAGTAACATACAAATAGCAATGAACTGAATATTATGAATATTGTTGTTGTTAATATCATCATCATCACTATTGTTGTTATTATAACATATAATGCTTAAGGTTGTTAACCGTTTTGTCAATTTGTTAATCAGTGACTCTTACCTCGTCAGTATTATCTTGAAATTGGCGTCCAGGAGTTGCATGTTCATCTTCACTGTTGTAGCCACCGTTCATGGAATCATATTCAGAAGGTGGGGAGCCACTACCGGCCACTCCGACCCCAACAGAGCCTGCTCCAGGTACTACACTCCCGCCAACTACAACGTGAGACGAAGATGATGTCGGAGGGTGGTGACCCCCGCGAGGATCATGTCTATGTTTACGTACATTCCTGTGTGGTGACGACCTATGCCGTCTTTTGTTGTGGTTTGGATTATTATCGTGTCCATCGTATGAGCTGCCGCCTGAATCTCGTTTATCTTCGAAAGAAGTGGAAGCAGGAAGCCATCGGGTGGGAGAATTTCTAGAACGTCCCACTTTTTCGTGTCTAGATTCGTTTGAGGACGGGTGGTGGCTGTGGTCCGTATTCTCCGGATCATTCTTGTCCTTTGTTGTCTTCTTCTTTGGAAGAATAGTCATGTTTTAGAATTAAATAGACACTTTACGTCCTTCTACAAATTTAATTGGCACTTGATATATGTTGTGAGCTGACAGTGATCGCCCGTTCGATTCGCACTAGGCACTCTTATGGCAAACTGCCAGCGAAACGAAGTAAACATGGCGCCTGGACATTTGACGTCAGACAACGTAAACAGGAGAATTGACAAGGGAGATAATTAAGACACTGCGACCTCACTGGCTTTTTGTTTATAACATTAGTGCAGTTGTCACTTACTTGCGTTATATACTCACACACATATATCTATATAATATATTTGGATATATATATACACATACAATTAACTTATATATATATATATATATATTGATGTAATATGTTATGTACTTTTATTGAAAAATCTAGCTTTTGTCCGATATAATTCTCAAAATTGATGCTATTTAACAATGTATGAACGGTGTGTGTATAAATATATATGTGAGTATATAAATATATGTGTGTGTATAAATATATGTGTGTATATTACAAAATTCTTTGTCACAGTGATATTAATAAATGCGCGGGCGCGCGAGTACCTAAAATTTATTTTCTTTCTGCTCTGAATAATGTCTTTAACACAGGTTTTAAACAAAATATTCGTCTATAATATTCTAAACATTAGTAAAACATATACTGGAACAGTAGTCGCCGATGTTTTGTTGTTAAATAGGATGTGGATGTTATAGACGAAATGCCACTCTAGTAGTAGGCTGTAGTAAATAGTAAAAAGTAGCTTTTAATGTGTCAAACTCTCTCTCATCACAACAATAAACACACCTTTATGTTTACATTACATTTTCGTGGCCTCTCACTTCCCTACCGTGGTAGCACTGGCGTTATAATAACTGTACAGTCGGATCTCTTATTGTTCTTCGTCTTTTTCATCTGTTGTTGTTGGAAGGAGGGGGGTTAACTTGATAAATAATCGCATAAAGCAAATAAAACAATATTACTGTTACTTTGGAATCGTACCTTTAACTATACCTGTCTCTAACTGTACCTGTCTTTAACTATACTTGTCTCTAACTGTACCTGTCTCTAACTGTACCTGTCTTTAACTATACTTGTCTCTAACTGTACCTGTCTCTAACTGTACCTGTCTTTAACTATACTTGTATCTAACTGTACCTGTCTCTAACTATTTCTGTCTCTAACTATACCTGTCTCTAACTGTACCTGTCTTTAACTATACTTGTCTCTAACTATACCTGTCTGTAACTGTACCTGTCTCTAACTATACCTGTCTCTAACTATACTTGTCTCTAATGTACCTGTCTCTAACTGTACCTGTCCCTAACTATACCTGTCTCTAACTGTACCTGTCTCTAACTATACTTGTCTCTAACTGTACCTGTCTCTAACTGTACCTGTCTCTAACTGTACCTGTCTCTAATTTACCTGTCTCTAACTATACCTGTATCTAACTGTACCTGTCTCTAAGTGTACCTGTCTCTAACTGTACCTGTCTCTAACTGTCCTGTCTCTAACTATACCTGTCTCTAACTGTACCTGTCTCTAACTATACCTGTCTTTAACTGTACCTGTCTCTAACTATACCTGTCTCTAACTATACCTGTCTCTAACTGTACCTGTCTCTAACTATACCTGTCTCTAATTATACCTCTCTCTAACTATACCTGTCTCTAACTATACCTGTCATTAACTGTACCTGTCTCTAACTACACCTGTCTCTAAATGTACCTGTCTCTAACTGTACCTGTCTATAACTGTACCTGTCTATAACTGTACTTGTCTCTAACTATACCTGTCTCTAAGTATACCTGTCTCTAACTGTACTTGTAATTAACTGTACTTGTCTCTAACTATACCTTTCTCTAACAGTACCTGTAATTAACTGTACCTGTCTGTAACTATAACTGTCTCTAATTGTACTTGTCTCTAACTGTACCTGTCTGTAACTATACCTGTCTCTAACTGTACCTGTCTCTAACTGTACCTGTCTATAACTGTACCTGTCTATAACTGTACCTGTCTCTAACTGTACCTGCCTATAACTGCACCTGTCTATAACTGTTCCTGTCTCTAAATATACCTGTCTCTAACTATACCTGTCTCTAACTGTACCTGTCTCTAACTATACCTGTCTCTAACTGTTCCTGTCTCTAACAATACCTGCCTTTAACTGTACCCGTCTCTAACTATACCTGTCTCTAACTGTACCTGTCTCTAGCTGTACCTGTCTCTAACTGTACCTGTCTCTAACTATACCTGTCTCTAACTGTACCTGTCTCTAACTGTACCTGTCTCTAACTATACCTCTCTCTAACTGTACCTGTCTCTAACTATACCTGTATCTAACTGTACCTGTCTCTAACTGTACCCTTCTCTAACTGTACCTGTCTCTAACTGTACCTGTCTCTAACTATACCTGTCTCTTACTATACCTGTCTATAACTGTACCTGTCTCTAACTGTACCTTTCTCTAAATATACCTGTCTCTAACTATACCTGTCTCTAACTGTACCTGTCTCTAACTATACCTGTCTCTAAGTATACCTGTCTCTAACTATACCTGTCATTAACTGTACCTGTCTATAACTGTACCTGTCTCTAACTGTACCTTTCTCTAACTGTACCTGTCTCTAACTATACCTGTCTCTAACTGTACCCGTCTCTAACTATACCTGACTCTAACTATACCTGTCTCTAACTATACTTGTCTATAACTGTACCTGTCTATAACTGTACCTGTCTCTAACTGTACCTGTCTCTAACTGTACCTGTCTCTAACTATACCTGTCTCTAACTGTACCTGTCTCTAACTATACCTGTCTCTAACTGTACCTGTCTATAACTGTACCTGTCTATAACTGTACCTGTCTATAACTGTACCTGTATGTAACTATAACTGTCTCTAACTGTAACTGTCTATAACTGTACCTGTCTATAACTGTACTTGTCTCTAACTATACCTGTCTATAAATGTACCTGTCTCTAACTGTACCTGTCTCTAACTATACCTGTCTCTAACTGTACCTGTCTCTAACTATACCTGTCTCTAACTGTACCTGTCTCTAACTGTACCTGTCTCTAACTGTACCTGTCTCTAACTATACCTGTCTCTAACTATACCTGTCTCTAACTGTACCTGTCTCTTACTATACCTGTCTCTAATTATACCTGTCTCTAACTGTACCTGTCTCTAACTATACCTGTCTCTAACTATACCTGTCTCTAACTATACCTGTCTCTAACTGTACTTGCCTCTAACTATACCTGTCTCTAACTATACCTGTCTCTAACTGTACCTGTAATTAACTGTACCTGTCTCTAACTATACCTTTCTCTAACAGTACCTGTAATTAACTGTACCTGTCTGTAACTATAACTGTCTCTAACTGTACTTGTCTCTAACTGTACCTGTCTCTAACTGTACCTGTCTACAACTGTACCTGTCTCTCACTGTACCTGTCTGTAACTATAACTGTCTCTAACTGTACTTGTCTCTAACTATACCTGTCTCTAACTGTACCTGTCTACAACTGTACCTGTCTCTAACTGTACCTGTCTATAACTGCACCTGTCTATAACTGTTCCTGTCTCTAAATATACCTGTCTCTAAGTATACCTGTCTCTAACTGTACCTGTCTCTAACTATACCTGTCTCTAACTGTACCTGTCTCTAACTGTACCTGCTTCTAACTGTACCTGTCTCTAACTATACCTGTCTCTAACTGTACCTGTCTCTAACTGTACCTGTCTCTAACTATACCTGTATCTAACTGTACCTGTCTCTAACTGTACCTGTCTCTAACTGTACCTGTCTCTAACTATACCTGTCTTTAACTATACCTGTCTCTAACTGTACCTGTCTCTAACTGTACCTTTCTCTAACTATACCTGTCTCTAACTATACCTGTCTCTAACTGTACCTGTCTCTAACTATACCTGTCTCTAACTATACCTGTCTCTCACTATACCTGTCTCTAACTATACCTGTCATTAACTGTACCTGTCTATAACTGTACCTGTCTCTAACCGTACCTGTCTCTAACAATACCTGTCTCTAACTGTACCCGTCTCTAACTATACCTGACTCTAACTATACCTGTCTCTAACTATACCTGTCTCTAACTGTACCTGTCTATAACTGTACCTGTCTCTAACTGTACCTGTCTCTAACTGTACCTGTCTCTAACTATACCTGTCTCTAACTGTACCTGTCTATAACTGTACCTGTCTATAACTGTACCTGTCTCTAACTGTACCTGTATGTAACTATAACTGTCTCTAACTGTAACTGTCTATAACTGTACCTGTCTATAACTGTACTTGTCTCTAACTATACCTGTCTATAAATGTACCTGTCTCTAACTGTACCTGTCTCTAACTATACCTGTCTCTAACTGTACCTGTCTCTAACTATACCTGTCTCTAACTGTACCTGTCTCTAACTGTACCTGTCTCTAACTATACCTGTCTCTAACTATACCTGTCTCTAACTGTACCTGTCTCTAACTATACCTGTCTCTACCTGTACCTGTCTCTAATTATACCTGTCTCTAACTGTACCTGTCTCTAACTATACCTGTCTCTAACTATACCTGTCTCTAACTGTACTTGTCTCTAACTATACCTGTCTCTAACTGTACCTGTAATTAACTGTACCTGTCTCTAACTATACCTTTCTCTAACAGTACCTGTAATTAACTGTACCTGTCTGTAACTATAACTGTCTCTAACTGTACCTGTCTCTAACTATACCTGTCTCTAACTGTACCTGTCTCTAACTGTACCTGTGATAACTGTACCTGTCTCTAGCTGTACCTGTCTCTAACTGTAGCTGTCTGTAACTATACATGTCTCTAACTGTACCTGTCTCTAACTGTTCCTGTCTCTAACTATACCTGTCTCTAACTGTACCTGTCTCTAACTGTACCTGTCTCTAACTGTACCTGACTCTAACTATAGCTGTCTCTAACTATACCTGTCTCTAACTGTACCTGTCTCTAACTATACCTGTCTCTACCTATACCTGTCTCTAACTATACCTGTCTCTAACTGTACCTGTCTCTAACTATACCTGTCTCTAACTGTACCTGTCTCTAACTATACCTGTCTCTAACTGTACCTGTCTATAACTGTACCTGTCTATAACTGTACCTGTCTATAACTGTACCTGTATGTAACTATAACTGTCTCTAACTGTAACTGTCTATAACTGTACCTGTCTATAACTGTACTTGTCTCTAACTATACCTGTCTATAAATCTACCTGTCTCTAACTGTACCTGTCTCTAACTATACCTGTCTCTAACTGTACCTGTCTCTAACTATACCTGTCTCTAACTGTACCTGTCTCTAACTGTACCTGTCTCTAACTGTACCTGTCTCTAACTATACCTGTCTCTAACTATACCTGTCTCTAACTGTTCCTGTCTCTAACAATACCTGCCTTTAACTGTACCTGTCTCTAACTATACCTGTCTCTAACTGTACCTGTCTCTATATGTACCTGTCTCTAACTGTACCTGTCTGTAACTATACCTGTCTCTAACTGTACCTGTCTCTAACTGTACCTGTCTCTAACTGTTCCTGTCTCTAACTGTACCTGTCTCTAACTGTACCTGTCTATAACTGTACCTGTCTATAACTATACCTGTTTCTAACTGTACCTGTCTCTAACTGTACATGTCTCTAACTGTTCCTGTCTCTAACTATACCTGTCTCTAACTGTACCTGTCTATAACTGTACCTGTCTATAACTGTACCTGTCTATAACTATACCTGTTTCTAACTGTACCTGTCTCTAACTGTACCTGTCTCTAACTGTTCCTGTCTCTAAATATACCTGTCTCTAACTATACCTGTCTCTAACTGTACCTGTCTCTAACTATACCTGTCTCTAACTGTTCCTGTCTCTAACAATACCTGCCTTTAACTGTACCTGTCTCTAACTATACCTGTCTCTAACTGTACTTGTCTCTAGCTGTACCTGTCTCTAACTGTACCTGTCTGTAACTATACATGTCTCTAACTGTACCTGTCTCTAGCTGTACCTGTCTCTAACTGTACCTGTCTGTAACTATACATGTCTCTAACTGTACCTGTCTCTAACTGTATCTGTCTCTAACTGTTCCTGTCTCTAACTATACCTCTCTCTAACTGTTCCTGTCTCTAACTATACCTGTCTCTAACTGTACCTGTCTCTAACTGTACCTGTCTATAACTGTACCTGTCTATAACTATACCTGTTTCTAACTGTACCTGTCTCTAACTGTACCTGTCTCTAACTGTACCTGTCTCTAACTGTACCTGTCTCTACCTATACCTGTCTCTAACTATACCTGTCTCTAACTGTACCTGTCTCTAACTGTACCTGTCTCTAACTATACCTGTCTCTAACTGTACCTGTCTCTAACTATACCTGTCTCTAACTGTACCTGTCTATAACTGTACCTGTCTATAACTGTACCTGTCTATAACTGTACCTGTATGTAACTATAACTGTCTCTAACTCTAACTGTCTATAGCTGTACCTCTCTATAACTGTACTTGTCTCTAACTATACCTGTCTATAAATGTACCTGTCTCTAACTGTACCTGTCTCTAACTATACCTGTCTCTAACTATACCTGTCTCTAACTGTACCTGTCTCTAACTATACCTGTCTCTAACTGTACCTGTCTCTAACTGTACCTGTCTCTAACTGTACCTGTCTCTAACTATACCTGTCTCTAACTATAGCTGTCTCTAACTGTTCCTGTCTCTAACAATACCTGCCTTTAACTGAACCTGTCTCTAACTATACCTGTCTCTAACTGTACCTGTCTCTATATGTACCTGTCTCTAACTGTACCTGTCTGTAACTATACCTGTCTCTAACTGTACCTGTCTCTAACTGTACCTGTCTCTAACTGTTCCTGTCTCTAACTATACCTGTCTCTAACTGTACCTGTCTCTAACTGTACCTGTCTATAACTGTACCTGTCTATAACTATACCTGTTTCTAACTGTACCTGTCTCTAACTGTACCTGTCTCTAACTGTTCCTGTCTCTAACTATACCTGTCTCTAACTGTACCTGTTTATAACTGTACCTGTCTATAACTGTACCTGTCTCTAACTATACCTGTCTCTACCTATACCTGTCTCTAACTGTACCTGTCTCTAACTGTACCTGTCTCTAACTATACCTGTCTCTAACTGTACCTGTCTCTAACTGTATCTGTCTCTAACTATACCTGTATCTAACTGTACCTGTCTCTAACTATACCTGTCTCTAACTATAACTGTCTCTAACTGTACCTGTCTCTAACTGTACCTGTCTCTAACTATACCTGTCTCTACCTGTACCTGTCTCTAATTATACCTGTCACTAACTGTACCTGTCTCTAACTATACCTGTCTCTAACTATACCTGTCTCTAACTTACCTGTCTCTAACTATACCTGTCTCTAACTATACCTACCTCTAACTGTACCTGTAATTAACTGTACCTGTCTCTAACTATACCTGTCTCTAACTATACCTACCTCTAACTGTACCTGTAATTAACTGTACCTGTCTCTAACTATACCTTTCTGTAACTGTACCTGTAATTGACTGTACCTGTCTGTAACTATAACTGTCTCTAACTGTACCTGTCTTTAACTATACTTGTCTCTAACTGTACCTGTCTTTAACTATACTTGTCTCTAACTGTACCTGTCTCTAACTGTACCTGTCTTTAACTATACTTGTATCTAACTGAACCTGTCTCTAACTGTACCTGTCTCTAACTATATCTGTCTCTAACTATACCTGTCTCTAACTGTACCTGTCTTTAACTATACTTGTCTCTAACTGTACCTGTCTCTAACTATACCTGTCTCTAACTATACTTGTCTCTAATGTACCTGTCTCTAACTGTACCTGTCCCTAACTATACCTGTCTCTAACTGTACCTGTCTCTAACTATACTTGTCTCTAACTGTACCTGTCTCTAACTGTACCTGTCTCTAACTGTACCTGTCTCTAACTTACCTGTCTCTAACTATACCTGTATCTAACTGTACCTGTCTCTAAGTGTACCTGTCATTAACTGTACCTGTCTCTAACTACACCTGTCTCTAAATGTACCTGTCTCTAACTGTACCTGTCTATAACTGTACCTGTCTATAACTGTACTTGTCTCTAACTATACCTGTCTCTAACTATACCTGTCTCTAACTGTACCTGTAATTAACTGTACCTGTCTCTAACTATACCTTTCTCTAACAGTACCTGTAATTAACTGTACCTGTCTGTAACTATAACTGTCTCTAACTGTACTTGTCTCTAACTGTACCTGTCTCTAACTATACCTGTCTCTAACTGTACCTGTCTCTAACTGTACCTGTCTATAACTGTACCTGTCTCTAACTGTACCTATCTATAACTGCACCTGTCTATAACTGTTCCTGTCTCTAAATATACCTGTCTCTAACTATACCTGTCTCTAACTGTACCTGTCTCTAACTGTTCCTGTCTCTAACAATACCTGCCTTTAACTGTACCCGTCTCTAACTATACCTGTCTCTAACTGTACCTGTCTCTAGCTGTACCTGTCTCTAACTGTACCTGTCTCTAACTATACCTGTCTCTAACTGTTCCTGTCTCTAACTGTACCTGTCTCTAACTGTACCTGTCTCTAACTATACCTCTCTCTAACTGTACCTGTCTCTAACTATACCTGTATCTAACTGTACCTGTCTCTAACTGTACCCTTCTCTAACTGTACCTGTCTCTAACTGTACCTGTCTCTAACTATACCTGTCTCTTACTATACTTGTCTCTAACTGTACCTGTCATTAACTGTACCTGTCTCTAACTATACCTGTCTCTAACTATACCTGTCTATAACTGTACCTGTCTCTAACTGTACCTTTCTCTAACTATACCTGTCTCTAACTATACCTGTCTCTAAATGTACCTGTCTCTAACTATACCTGTCTCTAACTATACCTGTCTCTAACTATACCTGTCTCTAACTATACCTGTCATTAACTGTACCTGTCTATAACTGTACCTGTCTCTAACTGTACCTTTCTCTAACTGTACCTGTCTCTAACTGTTCCTGTCTCTAACTGTTCCTGTCTCTAACTATACCTGACTCTAACTATACCTGTCTCTAACTATACCTGTCACTAACTGTACCTGTCTCTAACTGTACCTGTCTCTAACTGTACCTGTCTCTAACTGTACCTCTCTCTAACTATACCTGTCTCTAACTGTACCTGTCTCTAACTATACCTGTCTCTAACTGTACCTGTCTATAATTGTACCTGTCTATAACTGTACCTGTCTCTAACTGTACCTGTATGTAACTATAACTGTCTCTAACTGTAACTGTCTATAACTGTACCTGTCTATAACTGTACCTGTCTCTAACTGTACCTGTATGTAACTATAACTGTCTATAAATGTACCTGTCTCTAACTGTACCTGTCTCTAACTATACCTGTCTCTAACTGTACCTGTCTCTAACTATACCTGTCTCTAACTGTACCTGTCTCTAACTGTACCTGTCTCTAACTGTACCTGTCTCTAACTATACCTGTCTCTAACTATACCTGTCTCTAACTGTACCTGTCTCTAACTATACCTGTATGTAACTATAACTGTCTCTAACTGTAACTGTCTATAGCTGTACCTCTCTATAACTGTACTTGTCTCTAACTATACCTGTCTATAAATGTACCTGTCTCTAACTGTACCTGTCTCTAACTATACCTGTCTCTAACTGTACCTGTCTCTAACTATACCTGTCTCTAACTGTACCTGTCTCTAACTATACCTGTCTCTAACTGTACCTGTCTATAACTGTACCTGTCTATAACTGTACCTGTCTATAACTGTACCTGTATGTAACTATAGCTGTCTCTAACTGTAACTGTCTATAACTGTACCTGTCTATAACTGTACTTGTCTCTAACTATACCTGTCTATAAATGTACCTGTCTCTAACTGTACCTGTCTCTAACTATACCTGTCTCTAACTGTACCTGTCTCTAACTATACCTGTCTCTAACTGTACCTGTCTCTAACTGTACCTGTCTCTAACTGTACCTGTCTCTAACTATACCTGTCTCTAACTATACCTGTCTCTAACTGTTCCTGTCTCTAACAATACCTGCCTTTAACTGTACCTGTCTCTAACTGTACCTGTCTCTAACTGTACCTGTCTCTATATGTACCTGTCTCTAACTGTACCTGTCTGTAACTATACCTGTCTCTAACTGTACCTGTCTCTAACTGTACCTGTCTCTAACTGTTCCTGTCTCTAACTGTACCTGTCTCTAACTGTACCTGTCTATAACTGTACCTGTCTATAACTATACCTGTTTCTAACTGTACCTGTCTCTAACTGTACCTGTCTCTAACTGTTCCTGTCTCTAACTATACCTGTCTCTAACTGTACCTGTCTCTAACTGTACCTGTCTATAACTGTACCTGTCTATAACTATACCTGTTTCTAACTGTACCTGTCTCTAACTGTACCTGTCTCTAACTGTTCCTGTCTCTAAATATACCTGTCTCTAACTATACCTGTCTCTAACTGTACCTGTCTCTAACTATACCTGTCTCTAACTGTTCCTGTCTCTAACAATACCTGCCTTTAACTGTACCTGTCTCTAACTATACCTGTCTCTAACTGTACTTGTCTCTAGCTGTACCTGTCTCTAACTGTACCTGTCTGTAACTATACATGTCTCTAACTGTACCTGTCTCTAGCTGTACCTGTCTCTAACTGTACCTGTCTGTAACTATACATGTCTCTAACTGTACCTGTCTCTAACTGTACCTGTCTCTAACTGTTCCTGTCTCTAACTATACCTCTCTCTAACTGTTCCTGTCTCTAACTATACCTGTCTCTAACTGTACCTGTCTCTAACTGTACCTGTCTATAACTGTACCTGTCTATAACTATACCTGTCTCTAACTATACCTGTCACTAACTGTACCTGTCTCTAACTGTACCTGTCTCTAACTGTACCTGTCTCTAACTGTACCTCTCTCTAACTATACCTGTCTCTAACTGTACCTGTCTCTAACTATACCTGTCTCTAACTGTACCTGTCTATAATTGTACCTGTCTATAACTGTACCTGTCTCTAACTGTACCTGTATGTAACTATAACTGTCTCTAACTGTAACTGTCTATAACTGTACCTGTCTATAACTGTACCTGTCTCTAACTGTACCTGTATGTAACTATAACTGTCTATAAATGTACCTGTCTCTAACTGTACCTGTCTCTAACTATACCTGTCTCTAACTGTACCTGTCTCTAACTATACCTGTCTCTAACTGTACCTGTCTCTAACTGTACCTGTCTCTAACTGTACCTGTCTCTAACTATACCTGTCTCTAACTATACCTGTCTCTAACTGTACCTGTCTCTAACTATACCTGTATGTAACTATAACTGTCTCTAACTGTAACTGTCTATAGCTGTACCTCTCTATAACTGTACTTGTCTCTAACTATACCTGTCTATAAATGTACCTGTCTCTAACTGTACCTGTCTCTAACTATACCTGTCTCTAACTGTACCTGTCTCTAACTATACCTGTCTCTAACTGTACCTGTCTCTAACTATACCTGTCTCTAACTGTACCTGTCTATAACTGTACCTGTCTATAACTGTACCTGTCTATAACTGTACCTGTATGTAACTATAACTGTCTCTAACTGTAACTGTCTATAACTGTACCTGTCTATAACTGTACTTGTCTCTAACTATACCTGTCTATAAATGTACCTGTCTCTAACTGTACCTGTCTCTAACTATACCTGTCTCTAACTGTACCTGTCTCTAACTATACCTGTCTCTAACTGTACCTGTCTCTAACTGTACCTGTCTCTAACTGTACCTGTCTCTAACTATACCTGTCTCTAACTATACCTGTCTCTAACTGTTCCTGTCTCTAACAATACCTGCCTTTAACTGTACCTGTCTCTAACTGTACCTGTCTCTAACTGTACCTGTCTCTATATGTACCTGTCTCTAACTGTACCTGTCTGTAACTATACCTGTCTCTAACTGTACCTGTCTCTAACTGTACCTGTCTCTAACTGTTCCTGTCTCTAACTGTACCTGTCTCTAACTGTACCTGTCTATAACTGTACCTGTCTATAACTATACCTGTTTCTAACTGTACCTGTCTCTAACTGTACCTGTCTCTAACTGTTCCTGTCTCTAACTATACCTGTCTCTAACTGTACCTGTCTATAACTGTACCTGTCTATAACTGTACCTGTCTATAACTATACCTGTTTCTAACTGTACCTGTCTCTAACTGTACCTGTCTCTAACTGTTCCTGTCTCTAAATATACCTGTCTCTAACTATACCTGTCTCTAACTGTACCTGTCTCTAACTATACCTGTCTCTAACTGTTCCTGTCTCTAACAATACCTGCCTTTAACTGTACCTGTCTCTAACTATACCTGTCTCTAACTGTACTTGTCTCTAGCTGTACCTGTCTCTAACTGTACCTGTCTGTAACTATACATGTCTCTAACTGTACCTGTCTCTAGCTGTACCTGTCTCTAACTGTACCTGTCTGTAACTATACATGTCTCTAACTGTACCTGTCTCTAACTGTACCTGTCTCTAACTGTTCCTGTCTCTAACTATACCTCTCTCTAACTGTTCCTGTCTCTAACTATACCTGTCTCTAACTGTACCTGTCTCTAACTGTACCTGTCTATAACTGTACCTGTCTATAACTATACCTGTTTCTAACTGTACCTGTCTCTAACTGTACCTGTCTCTAACTGTTCCTGTCTCTAACTATACCTGTCTCTAACTGTACCTGTCTATAACTGTACCTGTCTATAACTGTACCTGTCTATAACTATACCTGTTTCTAACTGTACCTGTCTCTTACTGTACCTGTCTCTAACTGTTCCTGTCTCTAAATATACCTGTCTCTAACTATACCTGTCTCTAACTGTACCTGTCTCTAACTATACCTGTCTCTAACTGTTCCTGTCTCTAACAATACCTTCCTTTAACTGTACCTGTCTCTAACTGTACCTGTCTCTAACTGTACCTGTCTCTAACTGTACCTGTCTCTACCTATACCTGTCTCTAACTGTACCTGTCTCTAACTATACCTGTCTCTAACTGTACCTGTCTCTAACTATACCTGTCTCTAACTGTACCTGTCTCTAACTGTACCTGTCTCTAACTGTACCTGTCTCTAACTATACCTGTCTCTAACTATACCTGTCTCTAACTGTACCTGTCTATAATTGTACCTGTCTATAACTGTACCTGTCTCTAACTGTACCTGTATGTAACTATAACTGTCTCTAACTGTAACTGTCTATAACTGTACCTGTCTATAACTGTACCTGTCTCTAACTGTACCTGTATGTAACTATAACTGTCTATAAATGTACCTGTCTCTAACTGTACCTGTCTCTAACTATACCTGTCTCTAACTGTACCTGTCTCTAACTATACCTGTCTCTAACTGTACCTGTCTCTAACTGTACCTGTCTCTAACTGTACCTGTCTCTAACTATACCTGTCTCTAACTATACCTGTCTCTAACTGTACCTGTCTCTAACTATACCTGTATGTAACTATAACTGTCTCTAACTGTAACTGTCTATAGCTGTACCTCTCTATAACTGTACTTGTCTCTAACTATACCTGTCTATAAATGTACCTGTCTCTAACTGTACCTGTCTCTAACTATACCTGTCTCTAACTGTACCTGTCTCTAACTATACCTGTCTCTAACTGTACCTGTCTCTAACTATACCTGTCTCTAACTGTACCTGTCTATAACTGTACCTGTCTATAACTGTACCTGTCTATAACTGTACCTGTATGTAACTATAACTGTCTCTAACTGTAACTGTCTATAACTGTACCTGTCTATAACTGTACTTGTCTCTAACTATACCTGTCTATAAATGTACCTGTCTCTAACTGTACCTGTCTCTAACTATACCTGTCTCTAACTGTACCTGTCTCTAACTATACCTGTCTCTAACTGTACCTGTCTCTAACTGTACCTGTCTCTAACTGTACCTGTCTCTAACTATACCTGTCTCTAACTATACCTGTCTCTAACTGTTCCTGTCTCTAACAATACCTGCCTTTAACTGTACCTGTCTCTAACTGTACCTGTCTCTAACTGTACCTGTCTCTATATGTACCTGTCTCTAACTGTACCTGTCTGTAACTATACCTGTCTCTAACTGTACCTGTCTCTAACTGTACCTGTCTCTAACTGTTCCTGTCTCTAACTGTACCTGTCTCTAACTGTACCTGTCTATAACTGTACCTGTCTATAACTATACCTGTTTCTAACTGTACCTGTCTCTAACTGTACCTGTCTCTAACTGTTCCTGTCTCTAACTATACCTGTCTCTAACTGTACCTGTCTATAACTGTACCTGTCTATAACTGTACCTGTCTATAACTATACCTGTTTCTAACTGTACCTGTCTCTAACTGTACCTGTCTCTAACTGTTCCTGTCTCTAAATATACCTGTCTCTAACTATACCTGTCTCTAACTGTACCTGTCTCTAACTATACCTGTCTCTAACTGTTCCTGTCTCTAACAATACCTGCCTTTAACTGTACCTGTCTCTAACTATACCTGTCTCTAACTGTACTTGTCTCTAGCTGTACCTGTCTCTAACTGTACCTGTCTGTAACTATACATGTCTCTAACTGTACCTGTCTCTAGCTGTACCTGTCTCTAACTGTACCTGTCTGTAACTATACATGTCTCTAACTGTACCTGTCTCTAACTGTACCTGTCTCTAACTGTTCCTGTCTCTAACTATACCTCTCTCTAACTGTTCCTGTCTCTAACTATACCTGTCTCTAACTGTACCTGTCTCTAACTGTACCTGTCTATAACTGTACCTGTCTATAACTATACCTGTTTCTAACTGTACCTGTCTCTAACTGTACCTGTCTCTAACTGTTCCTGTCTCTAACTATACCTGTCTCTAACTGTACCTGTCTATAACTGTACTTGTCTATAACTGTACCTGTCTATAACTATACCTGTTTCTAACTGTACCTGTCTCTTACTGTACCTGTCTCTAACTGTTCCTGTCTCTAAATATACCTGTCTCTAACTATACCTGTCTCTAACTGTACCTGTCTCTAACTATACCTGTCTCTAACTGTTCCTGTCTCTAACAATACCTTCCTTTAACTGTACCTGTCTCTAACTGTACCTGTCTCTAACTGTACCTGTCTCTAACTGTACCTGTCTCTACCTATACCTGTCTCTAACTATACCTGTCTCTAACTGTACCTGTCTCTAACTGTACCTGTCTCTAACTATACCTGTCTCTAACTGTACCTGTCTCTAACTATACCTGTCTCTAACTGTACCTGTCTATAACTGTACCTGTCTATAACTGTACCTGTCTATAACTGTACCTGTATGTAACTATAACTGTCTCTAACTGTAACTGTCTATAGCTGTACCTCTCTATAACTGTACTTGTCTCTAACTATACCTGTCTATAAATGTACCTGTCTCTAACTGTACCTGTCTCTAACTATACCTGTCTCTAACTGTACCTGTCTCTAACTATACCTGTCTCTAACTGTACCTGTCTCTAACTGTACCTGTCTCTAACTGTACCTGTCTCTAACTATACCTGTCTCTAACTATACCTGTCTCTAACTGTTCCTGTCTCTAACAATACCTGCCTTTAACTGTACCTGTCTCTAACTATACCTGTCTCTAACTGTACCTGTCTCTATATGTACCTGTCTCTAACTGTACCTGTCTGTAACTATACCTGTCTCTAACTGTACCTGTCTCTAACTGTACCTGTCTCTAACTGTTCCTGTCTCTAACTATACCTGTCTCTAACTGTACCTGTCTCTAACTGTACCTGTCTATAACTGTACCTGTCTATAACTATACCTGTTTCTAACTGTACCTGTCTCTAACTGTACCTGTCTCTAACTGTTCCTGTCTCTAACTATACCTGTCTCTAACTGTACCTGTCTATAACTGTACCTGTCTATAACTGTACCTGTCTCTAACTATACCTGTCTCTACCTATACCTGTCTCTAACTGTACCTGTCTCTAACTGTACCTGTCTCTAACTATACCTGTCTCTAACTGTACCTGTCTCTAACTGTATCTGTCTCTAACTATACCTGTATCTAACTGTACCTGTCTCTAACTATACCTGTCTCTAACTATAACTGTCTCTAACTGTACCTGTCTCTAACTGTACCTGTCTCTAACTATACCTGTCTCTACCTGTACCTGTCTCTAATTATACCTGTCTCTAACTGTACCTGTCTCTAACTATACCTGTCTCTAACTATACCTGTCTCTAACTTACCTGTCTCTAACTATACCTGTCTCTAACTATACCTGCCTCTAACTGTACCTGTAATTAACTGTACCTGTCTCTAACTATACCTTTCTGTAACTGTACCTGTAATTGACTGTACCTGTCTGTAACTATAACTGTCTCTAACTGTAGCTGTCTTTAACTATACTTGTCTCTAACTGTACCTGTCTTTAACTATACTTGTCTCTAACTGTACCTGTCTCTAACTGTACCTGTCTTTAACTATACTTGTATCTAACTGTACCTGTCTCTAACTGTACCTGTCTCTAACTATATCTGTCTCTAACTATACCTGTCTCTAACTGTACCTGTCTTTAACTATACTTGTCTCTAACTGTACCTGTCTCTAACTATACCTGTCTGTAACTGTACCTGTCTCTAACTATACCTGTCTCTAACTATACTTGTCTCTAATGTACCTGTCTCTAACTGTACCTGTCCCTAACTATACCTGTCTCTAACTGTACCTGTCTCTAACTATACTTGTCTCTAACTGTACCTGTCTCTAACTGTACCTTTCTCTAACTGTACCTGTCTCTAACTTACCTGTCTCTAACTATAGCTGTATCTAACTGTACCTGTCTCTAAGTGTACCTGTCATTAACTGTACCTGTCTCTAACTACACCTGTCTCTAAATGTACCTGTCTCTAACTGTACCTGTCTATAACTGTACCTGTCTATAACTGTACTTGTCTCTAACTATACCTGTCTCTAACTATACCTGTCTCTAACTGTACCTGTAATTAACTGTACCTGTCTCTAACTATACCTTTCTCTAACAGTACCTGTAATTAACTGTACCTGTCTGTAACTATAACTGTCTCTAACTGTACTTGTCTCTTTCTGTACCTGTCTCTAACTATACCTGTCTCTAACTGTACCTGTCTCTAACTGTACCTATCTATAACTGTACCTGTCTCTAACTGTACCTATCTATAACTGCACCTGTCTATAACTGTTCCTGTCTCTAAATATACCTGTCTCTAACTATACCTGTCTCTAACTGTACCTGTCTCTAACTGTTCCTGTCTCTAACAATACCTGCCTTTAACTGTACCCGTCTCTAACTATACCTGTCTCTAACTGTACCTGTCTCTAGCTGTACCTGTCTCTAACTGTACCTGTCTCTAACTATACCTGTCTCTAACTGTACCTGTCTCTAACTGTACCTGTCTCTAACTGTACCTGTCTCTAACTATACCTCTCTCTAACTGTACCTGTCTCTAACTATACCTGTATCTAACTGTGCCTGTCTCTAACTGTACCCTTCTCTAACTGTACCTGTCTCTAACTGTACCTGTCTCTAACTATACCTGTCTCTTACTATACCTGTCTCTAACTGTACCTGTCATTAACTGTACCTGTCTCTAACTATACCTGTCTCTAACTATACCTGTCTATAACTGTACCTGTCTCTAACTGTACCTTTCTCTAACTATACCTGTCTCTAACTATACCTGTCTCTAAATGTACCTGTCTCTAACTATACCTGTCTCTAACTATACCTGTCTCTAACTATACCTGTCTCTAACTATACCTGTCATTAACTGTACCTGTCTATAACTGTACCTGTCTCTAACTGTACCTTTCTCTAACTGTACCTGTCTCTAACTGTTCCTGTCTCTAACTGTTCCTGTCTCTAACTATACCTGACTCTAACTATACCTGTCTCTAACTATACCTGTCACTAACTGTACCTGTCTCTAACTGTACCTGTCTCTAACTGTACCTGTCTCTAACTGTACCTCTCTCTAACTATACCTGTCTCTAACTGTACCTGTCTCTAACTATACCTGTCTCTAACTGTACCTGTCTATAATTGTTCCTGTCTATAACTGTACCTGTCTCTAACTGTACCTGTATGTAACTATACCTGTCTCTAACTGTAACTGTCTATAACTGTACCTGTCTATAACTGTACCTCTCTCTAACTGTACCTGTATGTAACTATAACTGTCTATAAATGTACCTGTCTCTAACTATACCTGTCTCTAACTGTACCTGTCTCTAACTATACCTGTCTCTAACTGTACCTGTCTCTAACTGTACCTGTCTCTAACTGTACCTGTCTCTAACTATACCTGTCTCTAACTATACCTGTCTCTAACTGTACCTGTCTCTAACTATACCTGTCTCTACCTGTACCTGTCTCTAATTATACCTGTCTCTAACTGTACCTGTCTCTAACTATACCTGTCTCTAACTATACCTGTCTCTAACTGTACTTGTCTCTAACTATACCTGTGTCTAACTATACCTGTCTCTAACTGTACCTGTAATTAACTGTACCTGTCTCTAACTATACCTTTCTCTAACAGTACCTGTAATTAACTGTACCTGTCTGTAACTATAACTGTATCTAACTGTACTTGTCTCTAACTGTACCTGTCTCTAACTATACCTGTCTCTAACTGTACCTGTCTCTAACTGTACCTGTCTATAACTGTACCTGTCTCTAACTGTACCTGTCTATAACTGCACCTGTCTATAACTGTACCTGTCTCTAACTGTACTTGTCTGTAACTATACCTGTCTCTAACTATACCTGTCTCTAACTATACCTGTCTCTAACTGTACCTGTCTCTAACTGTACCTGTCGCTAACTGTACCTGTCTGTAACTATACCTGTCTCTAACTGTACCTGTCTCTAACTGTACCTGTCTCTAACTGTACCTGTCTCTAACTGTACCTGTCTCTAACTATACCTGTCTCTAACTATACCTGTCTCTAACTGTACCTGTCTCTAACTGTACCTGTCTCTAACTGTACCTGTCTATAACTGTTCCATTCTCTAACTATACCTGTCTCTAACTATACCTGTCTCTAACTATACCTGTCTCTAACTGTACCTGTCTCTAACTGTACCTGCTCTAACTATACCTGTCTCTAACTATACCTGTCTCTAACTGTACCTGTCTCTAACTGTACCTGTCTCTAACTGTACCTGTCTATAACTGTTCCATTCTCTAACTATACCTGTCTCTAACTACACCTGTCTCTAACTGTTCCTGTCTCTAACAATACCTGCCTTTAACTGTACCTGTCTCTAACTATACCTGTCTCTAACTGTATCTGTCTCTATCTGTACCTGTCTCTAACTGTTCCTGTCTCTAACTGTACCTGTCTCTAACTGTACCTGTCTCTAACTATACCTGTCTCTAACTATACCTGTCTCTAACTGTACCTGTCTCTAACTGTACCTGTCTATAACTGCACCTGTCTCTAACTGTACCTGTCTCTAACTGTTCCTGTCTCTAACTATACCTGTCTCTAACTGTACCTGTCTCTAATTTTACCTGTCTCTAACTGTACCTGTCTATAACTGTACCTGTCTATAACTGTACCTGTCTATAACTGTACCTGTCTCTAACTGTACCTGTCTCTAACTGTACCTGTCTCTAACTATACCTTTCTCTAACTGTACCTGTCTCTAACAATACCTGCCTTTAACTGTACCTGTCTCTAACTATACCTGTCTCTAACTGTACCTGTCTCTAACTGTACCTGTCTCTAACTATACCTGTCTCTAACTATACCTGTCTCTAACTGTACCTGTCTCTAACTATACCTGTCTCTAACTATACCTGTCTCTAACTGTACCTGTAATTAACTGTACCTGTCTCTAACTGTACCTGTAATTAAATGTACCTGTCTGTAACTATAACTGTCTCTAACTGTACTTGTCTCTAACTGTACCTGTCTCTAACTATACCTGTCTCTAACTGTACCTGGCTCTAACTATAGTTGTCTCTAACTGTACCTGTCTCTAACTGTTCCTGTCTCTAACAATACCTGCCTTTAACTGTACCTGTCTCTACCTATACCTGTCTCTAACTGTACCTGTCTCTATCTGTACCTGTCTCTAACTGTACCTGTCTGTAACTATACCTGTCTCTAACTGTACCTGTCTCTAACTGTTCCTGTCTCTAACAATACCTGCCTTTAACTGTACCTGTCTCTACCTATACCTGTCTCTAACTGTACCTGTCTCTACCTGTACCTGTCTCTAACTGTTCCTGTCTCTAACAATACCTGCCTTTAACTGTACCTGTCTCTACCTATACCTGTCTCTAACTGTACCTGTCTCTACCTGTACCTGTCTCTAACTGTACCTGTCTCTACCTGTACCTGTCTCTAACTGTACCTGGCTCTAACTATACCTGTCTGTAACTGTACCTGTCTATAACTGTTCCTGTCTGTAACTATACCTGTCTCTAACTATACCTGTCTGTAACTGTACCTGTCTATAACTTTACCTGTCTATAACTGTACCTGTCTATAACTATACCTGTCTCTAACTGTACCTGTCTCTAACTGTATCTGTCTCTAACTATACCTGTCTCTAACTATACCTGTCTCTAACTATACCTGTCTCTAACTGTACCTGTCTCTAGTTGTACCTGTCTCTAACTGTACCTGTCTGTAACTATACCTGTCTCTAACTGTACCTGTCTCTAACTGTACCTGTCTCTAACTGTACCTGTCTCTAACTGTACCTGTCTCTAACTGTACCTGTCTCTAACTATACCTGTCTCTAACTATACCTGTCTCTAACTGTACCTGTCTCTAACTGTACCTGTGTATAACTGCACCTGTCTATAACTGTTCCTGTCTCTAACTATACCTGTCTCCAACTATACCTGTCTCTAACTGTACCTGTCTCTAACTACACCTGTCTCTAACTGTTCCTGTCTCTAACAATACCTGCCTTTAACTGTACCTGTCTCTAACTATACCTGTCTCTAACTGTACCTGTCTCTAACTGTACCTGTCTCTAACTGTTCCTGTCTCTAACTATACCTGTCTCTAACTGTACCTGTCTCTAACTGTACCTCTCTATAACTGTACCTGTCTATAACTGTACCTGTCTCTAACTGTACCTGTCTCTAACTATACCTGTCTCTAACTATACCTGTCTGTAACTGTACCTGTCTCTAACTGTACCTGTCTCTAACTATACCTGTCTCTATCTGTACATGTCTCTAACTGTACCTGTCTCTAACTATACCTGTCTCTAACTGTACCTGTCTCTAACTATACCTGTCTCTAACTATACCTGTCTCTAACTGTACCTGTCTCTACTATACCTGTCTCTAACTATACCTGTCTCTAACTGTACCTGTAATTAACTGTACCTGTCTCTAACTGTACCTGTAATTAAATGTACCTGTCTGTAACTATAACTGTCTGTAACTATACCTGTCTTTAACTATACCTGTCTATAACTGTACCTGTCTATAACTGTACCTGTCTTTAACTATACTTGTATCTAACTGTACCTGTCTCTAACTGTACCTGTCTCTAACTATATCTGTCTCTAACTATACCTGTCTCTAACTATACTTGTCTCTAATGTACCTGTCTCTAACTGTACCTGTCCCTAACTATACCTGTCTCTAACTGTACCTGTCTCTAACTATACTTGTCTCTAACTGTACCTGTCTCTAACTGTACCTGTCTGTAACTATAACTGTCTCTAACTGTACCTGTCTCTAACTGTACCTGTCTTTAACTATACTTGTCTCTAACTGTACCTGTCTTTAACTATACTTGTCCCTAACTGTACCTGTCTCTAACTGTACCTGTCTTTAACTATACTTGTCTCTAACTGTACCTGTCTCTAACTATACTTGTATCTAACTGTACCTGTCTCTAACTGTACCTGTCTCTAACTATATCTGTCTCTAACTATACCTGTCTCTAACTGTACCTGTCTTTAACTATACTTGTCTCTAACTGTACCTGTCTCTAACTATACCTGTCTGTAACTGTACCTGTCTCTAACTATACCTGTCTCTAACTATACTTGTCTCTAATGTACCTGTCTCTAACTGTACCTGTCCCTAACTATACCTGTCTCTAACTGTACCTGTCTCTAACTATACTTGTCTCTAACTGTACCTGTCTCTAACTGTACCTGTCTCTAACTGTACCTGTCTCTAACTTACCTGTCTCTAACTATACCTGTATCTAACTGTACCTGTCTCTAAGTGTACCTGTCTCTAACTGTACCTGTCTCTAACTGTCCTGTCTCTAACTATACCTGTCTCTAACTGTACCTGTCTCTAACTATACCTGTCTTTAACTGTCCCTGTCTCTAACTATACCTGTCTCTAACTATACCTGTCTCTAACTGTACCTGTCTCTAACTATACCTGTCTCTAATTATACCTCTCTCTAACTATACCTGTCTCTAACTATACCTGTCATTAACTGTACCTGTCTCTAACTACACCTGTCTCTAAATGTACCTGTCTCTAACTGTACCTGTCTATAACTATACCTGTCTATAACTGTACTTGTCTCTAACTATACCTGTCTCTAACTATACCTGTCTCTAACTGTACCTGTAATTAACTGTACCTGTCTCTAACTATACCTTTCTCTAACAGTACCTGTAATTAACTGTACCTGTCTGTAACTATAACTGTCTCTAACTGTACTTGTCTCTAACTGTACCTGTCTCTAACTATACCTGTCTCTAACTGTACCTGTCTCTAACTGTACCTGTCTATAACTGTACCTGTCTCTAACTGTACCTGTCTATAACTGCACCTGTCTATAACTGTTCCTGTCTCTAAATATACCTGTCTCTAACTATACCTGTCTCTAACTGTACCTGTCTCTAACTATACCTGTCTCTAACTATACCTGTCTCTAACTGTTCCTGTCTCTAACAATACCTGCCTTTAACTGTACCCGTCTCTAACTATACCTGTCTCTAACTGTACCTGTCTCTAGCTGTACCTGTCTCTAACTGTACCTGTCTCTACCTATACCTGTCTCTAACTGTTCCTGTCTCTAACTGTACCTGTCTCTAACTGTACCTGTCTCTAACTATACCTCTCTCTAACTGTACCTGTCTCTAACTATACCTGTATCTAACTGTACCTGTCTCTAACTGTACCCTTCTCTAACTGTACCTGTCTCTAAGTGTACCTGTCTCTAACTATACCTGTTTCTTACTATACCTGTAATTAACTGTACCTGTCTGTAACTATAACTGTCTCTAACTGTACTTGTCTCTAACTGTACCTGTCTCTAACTATACCTGTCTCTAACTGTACCTGTCATTAACTGTACCTGTCTCTAACTATACCTGTCTCTAACTATACCTGTCTATAACTGTACCTGTCTCTAACTGTACCTTTCTCTAACTATACCTGTCTCTAACTATACCTGTCTCTAACTGTACCTGTCTCTAACTATACCTGTCTCTAACTATACCTGTCTCTAACTATACCTGTCTCTAACTATACCTGTCATTAACTGTACCTGTCTATAACTGTACCTGTCTCTAACTGTACCTTTCTCTAACTGTACCTGTCTCTAACAATACCTGTCTCTAACTGTACCCGTCTCTAACTATACCTGACTCTAACTATACCTGTCTCTAACTATACCTGTCACTAACTGTACCTGTCTATAACTGTACCTGTCTCTAACTGTACCTGTCTCTAACTATACCTGTCTCCCAACTGTACCTGTCTCTAACTATACCTGTCTCTAACTGTACCTGTCTATAACTGTACCTGTCTATAACTGTACCTGTCTCTAACTGTACCTGTCTCTAACTATACCTGTCTCTAACTGTACCTGTCTCTAACTATACCTGTCTCTACCTGTACCTGTCTCTAATTATACCTGTCTCTAACTGTACCTGTCTCTAACTATACCTGTCTCTAACTATACCTGTCTCTAACTGTACTTGTCTCTAACTATACCTGTGTCTAACTATACCTGTCTCTAACTGTACCTGTAATTAACTGTACCTGTCTCTAACTATACCTTTCTCTAACAGTACCTGTAATTAACTGTACCTGTCTGTAACTATAACTGTATCTAACTGTACTTGTCTCTAACTGTACCTGTCTCTAACTATACCTGTCTCTAACTGTACCTGTCTCTAACTGTACCTGTCTATAACTGTACCTGTCTCTAACTGTACCTGTCTATAACTGCACCTGTCTATAACTGTACCTGTCTCTAACTGTACTTGTCTGTAACTATACCTGTCTCTAACTATACCTGTCTCTAACTATACCTGTCTCTAACTGTACCTGTCTCTAACTGTACCTGTCGCTAACTGTACCTGTCTGTAACTATACCTGTCTCTAACTGTACCTGTCTCTAACTGTACCTGTCTCTAACTGTACCTGTCTCTAACTGTACCTGTCTCTAACTATACCTGTCTCTAACTATACCTGTCTCTAACTGTACCTGTCTCTAACTGTACCTGTCTCTAACTGTACCTGTCTATAACTGTTCCATTCTCTAACTATACCTGTCTCTAACTATACCTGTCTCTAACTATACCTGTCTCTAACTGTACCTGTCTCTAACTGTACCTGCTCTAACTATACCTGTCTCTAACTATACCTGTCTCTAACTGTACCTGTCTCTAACTGTACCTGTCTCTAACTGTACCTGTCTATAACTGTTCCATTCTCTAACTATACCTGTCTCTAACTACACCTGTCTCTAACTGTTCCTGTCTCTAACAATACCTGCCTTTAACTGTACCTGTCTCTAACTATACCTGTCTCTAACTGTATCTGTCTCTATCTGTACCTGTCTCTAACTGTTCCTGTCTCTAACTGTACCTGTCTCTAACTGTACCTGTCTCTAACTATACCTGTCTCTAACTATACCTGTCTCTAACTGTACCTGTCTCTAACTGTACCTGTCTATAACTGCACCTGTCTCTAACTGTACCTGTCTCTAACTGTTCCTGTCTCTAACTATACCTGTCTCTAACTGTACCTGTCTCTAATTTTACCTGTCTCTAACTGTACCTGTCTATAACTGTACCTGTCTATAACTGTACCTGTCTATAACTGTACCTGTCTATAACTGTACCTGTCTCTAACTGTACCTGTCTCTAACTATACCTTTCTCTAACTGTACCTGTCTCTAACAATACCTGCCTTTAACTGTACCTGTCTCTAACTATACCTGTCTCTAACTGTACCTGTCTCTAACTGTACCTGTCTCTAACTATACCTGTCTCTAACTATACCTGTCTCTAACTGTACCTGTCTCTAACTATACCTGTCTCTAACTATACCTGTCTCTAACTGTACCTGTAATTAACTGTACCTGTCTCTAACTGTACCTGTAATTAAATGTACCTGTCTGTAACTATAACTGTCTCTAACTGTACTTGTCTCTAACTGTACCTGTCTCTAACTATACCTGTCTCTAACTGTACCTGGCTCTAACTATAGTTGTCTCTAACTGTACCTGTCTCTAACTGTTCCTGTCTCTAACAATACCTGCCTTTAACTGTACCTGTCTCTACCTATACCTGTCTCTAACTGTACCTGTCTCTATCTGTACCTGTCTCTAACTGTACCTGTCTGTAACTATACCTGTCTCTAACTGTACCTGTCTCTAACTGTTCCTGTCTCTAACAATACCTGCCTTTAACTGTACCTGTCTCTACCTATACCTGTCTCTAACTGTACCTGTCTCTACCTGTACCTGTCTCTAACTGTTCCTGTCTCTAACAATACCTGCCTTTAACTGTACCTGTCTCTACCTATACCTGTCTCTAACTGTACCTGTCTCTACCTGTACCTGTCTCTAACTGTACCTGTCTCTAGCTGTACCTGTCTCTAACTGTACCTGGCTCTAACTATACCTGTCTGTAACTGTACCTGTCTATAACTGTTCCTGTCTGTAACTATACCTGTCTCTAACTATACCTGTCTGTAACTGTACCTGTCTATAACTTTACCTGTCTATAACTGTACCTGTCTATAACTATACCTGTCTCTAACTGTACCTGTCTCTAACTGTATCTGTCTCTAACTATACCTGTCTCTAACTATACCTGTCTCTAACTATACCTGTCTCTAACTGTACCTGTCTCTAGTTGTACCTGTCTCTAACTGTACCTGTCTGTAACTATACCTGTCTCTAACTGTACCTGTCTCTAACTGTACCTGTCTCTAACTGTACCTGTCTCTAACTGTACCTGTCTCTAACTGTACCTGTCTCTAACTATACCTGTCTCTAACTATACCTGTCTCTAACTGTACCTGTCTCTAACTGTACCTGTGTATAACTGCACCTGTCTATAACTGTTCCTGTCTCTAACTATACCTGTCTCCAACTATACCTGTCTCTAACTGTACCTGTCTCTAACTACACCTGTCTCTAACTGTTCCTGTCTCTAACAATACCTGCCTTTAACTGTACCTGTCTCTAACTATACCTGTCTCTAACTGTACCTGTCTCTAACTGTACCTGTCTCTAACTGTTCCTGTCTCTAACTATACCTGTCTCTAACTGTACCTGTCTCTAACTGTACCTCTCTATAACTGTACCTGTCTATAACTGTACCTGTCTCTAACTGTACCTGTCTCTAACTATACCTGTCTCTAACTATACCTGTCTGTAACTGTACCTGTCTCTAACTGTACCTGTCTCTAACTATACCTGTCTCTATCTGTACATGTCTCTAACTGTACCTGTCTCTAACTATACCTGTCTCTAACTGTACCTGTCTCTAACTATACCTGTCTCTAACTATACCTGTCTCTAACTGTACCTGTCTCTACTATACCTGTCTCTAACTATACCTGTCTCTAACTGTACCTGTAATTAACTGTACCTGTCTCTAACTGTACCTGTAATTAAATGTACCTGTCTGTAACTATAACTGTCTGTAACTATACCTGTCTTTAACTATACCTGTCTATAACTGTACCTGTCTATAACTGTACCTGTCTTTAACTATACTTGTATCTAACTGTACCTGTCTCTAACTGTACCTGTCTCTAACTATATCTGTCTCTAACTATACCTGTCTCTAACTATACTTGTCTCTAATGTACCTGTCTCTAACTGTACCTGTCCCTAACTATACCTGTCTCTAACTGTACCTGTCTCTAACTATACTTGTCTCTAACTGTACCTGTCTCTAACTGTACCTGTCTGTAACTATAACTGTCTCTAACTGTACCTGTCTCTAACTGTACCTGTCTTTAACTATACTTGTCTCTAACTGTACCTGTCTTTAACTATACTTGTCCCTAACTGTACCTGTCTCTAACTGTACCTGTCTTTAACTATACTTGTCTCTAACTGTACCTGTCTCTAACTATACTTGTATCTAACTGTACCTGTCTCTAACTGTACCTGTCTCTAACTATATCTGTCTCTAACTATACCTGTCTCTAACTGTACCTGTCTTTAACTATACTTGTCTCTAACTGTACCTGTCTCTAACTATACCTGTCTGTAACTGTACCTGTCTCTAACTATACCTGTCTCTAACTATACTTGTCTCTAATGTACCTGTCTCTAACTGTACCTGTCCCTAACTATACCTGTCTCTAACTGTACCTGTCTCTAACTATACTTGTCTCTAACTGTACCTGTCTCTAACTGTACCTGTCTCTAACTGTACCTGTCTCTAACTTACCTGTCTCTAACTATACCTGTATCTAACTGTACCTGTCTCTAAGTGTACCTGTCTCTAACTGTACCTGTCTCTAACTGTCCTGTCTCTAACTATACCTGTCTCTAACTGTACCTGTCTCTAACTATACCTGTCTTTAACTGTCCCTGTCTCTAACTATACCTGTCTCTAACTATACCTGTCTCTAACTGTACCTGTCTCTAACTATACCTGTCTCTAATTATACCTCTCTCTAACTATACCTGTCTCTAACTATACCTGTCATTAACTGTACCTGTCTCTAACTACACCTGTCTCTAAATGTACCTGTCTCTAACTGTACCTGTCTATAACTATACCTGTCTATAACTGTACTTGTCTCTAACTATACCTGTCTCTAACTATACCTGTCTCTAACTGTACCTGTAATTAACTGTACCTGTCTCTAACTATACCTTTCTCTAACAGTACCTGTAATTAACTGTACCTGTCTGTAACTATAACTGTCTCTAACTGTACTTGTCTCTAACTGTACCTGTCTCTAACTATACCTGTCTCTAACTGTACCTGTCTCTAACTGTACCTGTCTATAACTGTACCTGTCTCTAACTGTACCTGTCTATAACTGCACCTGTCTATAACTGTTCCTGTCTCTAAATATACCTGTCTCTAACTATACCTGTCTCTAACTGTACCTGTCTCTAACTATACCTGTCTCTAACTATACCTGTCTCTAACTGTTCCTGTCTCTAACAATACCTGCCTTTAACTGTACCCGTCTCTAACTATACCTGTCTCTAACTGTACCTGTCTCTAGCTGTACCTGTCTCTAACTGTACCTGTCTCTACCTATACCTGTCTCTAACTGTTCCTGTCTCTAACTGTACCTGTCTCTAACTGTACCTGTCTCTAACTATACCTCTCTCTAACTGTACCTGTCTCTAACTATACCTGTATCTAACTGTACCTGTCTCTAACTGTACCCTTCTCTAACTGTACCTGTCTCTAAGTGTACCTGTCTCTAACTATACCTGTTTCTTACTATACCTGTAATTAACTGTACCTGTCTGTAACTATAACTGTCTCTAACTGTACTTGTCTCTAACTGTACCTGTCTCTAACTATACCTGTCTCTAACTGTACCTGTCATTAACTGTACCTGTCTCTAACTATACCTGTCTCTAACTATACCTGTCTATAACTGTACCTGTCTCTAACTGTACCTTTCTCTAACTATACCTGTCTCTAACTATACCTGTCTCTAACTGTACCTGTCTCTAACTATACCTGTCTCTAACTATACCTGTCTCTAACTATACCTGTCTCTAACTATACCTGTCATTAACTGTACCTGTCTATAACTGTACCTGTCTCTAACTGTACCTTTCTCTAACTGTACCTGTCTCTAACAATACCTGTCTCTAACTGTACCCGTCTCTAACTATACCTGACTCTAACTATACCTGTCTCTAACTATACCTGTCACTAACTGTACCTGTCTATAACTGTACCTGTCTCTAACTGTACCTGTCTCTAACTATACCTGTCTCCCAACTGTACCTGTCTCTAACTATACCTGTCTCTAACTGTACCTGTCTATAACTGTACCTGTCTATAACTGTACCTGTCTCTAACTGTACCTGTATGTAACTATAACTGTCTCTAACTGTAACTGTCTATAACTGTACCTGTCTATAACTGTACTTGTCTCTAACTATACCTGTCTATAAATGTACCTGTCTCTAACTGTACCTGTCTCTAACTATACCTGTCTCTAACTGTACCTGTCTCTAACTGTACCTGTCTCTAACTGTACCTGTCTCTAACTATAGCTGTCTCTAACTATACCTGTCTCTAACTGTAACTGTCTATAACTGTACCTGTCTATAACTGTACTTGTCTCTAACTATACCTGTCTATAAATGTACCTGTCTCTAACTGTACCTGTCTCTAACTATACCTGTCTCTAACTGTACCTGTCTCTAACTGTACCTGTCTATAACTGTACCTGTCTCTAACTGTACCTGTCTATAACTGCACCTGTCTATAACTGTACCTGTCTCTAACTGTACCTGTCTGTAACTATACCTGTCTCTAACTATACCTGTCTCTAACTATACCTGTCTCTAACTGTACCTGTCTCTAACTGTACCTGTGGCTAACTGTACCTGTCGCTAACTGTACCTGTCTCTAACTATACCTGTCTCTAACTGTACCTGTCTCTAACTGTACCTGTCTCTAACTGTACCTGTCTCTAACTGTTCCATTCTCTAACTATACCTGTCTGTAACTATAACTGTCTCTAACTGTACCTGTCTCTAACTGTACCTGTCTCTAACTGTACCTGTCTCTAACTGTACCTGTCTATAACTGCACCTGTCTCTAACTGTACCTGTCTCTAACTGTTCCTGTCTCTAACTATACCTGTCTCTAACTGTACCTGTCTCTAACTGTACCTGTCTCTAACTGTACCTGTCTCTAACTGTACCTGTCTATAACTGTACCTGTCTATTACTGTACCTGTCTCTAACTGTACCTGTCTCTAACTATACCTGTCTCTAACTATACCTGTCTCTAACTGTACCTGTCTCTAACTGTACCTGTCTCTAACTATACCTGTCTCTAACTGTAGCTGTCTCTAACTGTACCTGTCTCTAACTATTCCTGTCTCTAATTGTACCTGTCTCTAACTATACCTCTCTCTAACTATACCTGTCTCTAACTGTACCTGTCTCTAACTATACCTGTCTCTAACTATACCTGTCTCTAACTGTACCTGTAATTAACTGTACCTGTCTCTAACTGTACCTGTAATTAAATGTACCTGTCTGTAACTATAACTGTCTCTAACTGTACTTGTCTCTAACTGTACCTGTCTCTAACTATACCTGTCTCTAACTGTACCTGGCTCTAACTGTACCTGTCTCTAACTGTTCCTGTCTCTAACAATACCTGCCTTTAACTGTACCTGTCTCTACCTATACCTGTCTCTAACTGTACCTGTCTCTATCTGTACCTGTCTCTAACTGTACCTGTCTATAACTATACCTGTCTCTAACTGTACCTGTCTCTAACTGTACCTGTCTCTAACTATACCTGTCTGTAACTGTACCTGTCTATAACTGTACCTGTCTATAACTGTACCTGTCTATAACTATACCTGTCTCTAACTGTACCTGTCTCTAACTATACCTGTCTCTAACTGTACCTGTCTATAACTGTACCTGTCTATAACTGTACCTGTCTCTAACTATACCTGTCTCTAACTATACCTGTCTCTAACTGTACCTGTCTCTAACTGTACCTGTCTCTAACTATACCTGTCTCTAACTGTACCTGTCTCTAACTGTATCTGTCTCTAACTATACCTGTCTCTAACTATACCTGTCTCTAACTATACCTGTCTCTAACTGTACCTGTCTCTAGCTGTACCTGTCTCTAACTGTACCTGTCTGTAACTATACCTCTCTCTAACTGTACCTGTCTATAACTGTACCTCTCTATAACTGTACCTGTCTATAACTGTACCTGTCTATAACTGTACCTGTCTCTAACTATACCTGTCTATAAATGTACCTGTCTATAACTGTACCTGTCTCTAACTATACCTGTCTCTAACTGTACCTGTCTCTAACTATACCTGTCTCTAACTGTACCTGTCTCTAACTGTACCTGTCTCTAGCTGTACCTGTCTCTAACTATACCTGTCTCTAACTGTACCTGTCTCTAACTATACCTGTCTCTACCTGTACCTGTCTCTAAATATACCTGTCTCTAACTGTACCTGTCTCTAACTATACCTGTCTCTAACTATACCTGTCTCTAACTGTACCTGTCTCTAACTATACCTGTCTCTAACTATACCTGTCTCTAACTGTACCTGTAATTAACTGTACCTGTCTCTAACTATACCTTTCTCTAACTGTACTTGTCTCTAACTGTACCTGTCTCTAACTATACCTGTCTCTAACTGTACCTGTCTCTAACTGTACCTGTCTATAACTGTACCTGTCTATAACTGTATCTGTCTATAACTGCACCTGTCTCTATCTGTACCTGTCTCTAACTATAGCTGTCTCTAACTATACCTGTCTCTAACTGTACCTGTCTCTAACTATACCTGTTTCTAACTGTACCTGTCTCTAACCGTACCTGTCTCTAACTATACCTGTCTCTAACTATACCTGTCTCTAACTGTACCTGTCTCTAACTGTACCTGTCTCTAACTGTACCTATCTCTAACTATACCTGTCTCTAACTATACCTGTCTCTAACTATACCTGTCTCTAACTGTACCTGTCTCTAACTGTACCTGTCTCTAACTGTACCTGTCTTTAACTGTACCTGTCTCTAACTATACATGTGTCTAACTGTACCTGTCTCTAACTGTACCTGTCTCTAACTATACCTGTCTTTAACTGTACCTGTCTCTAACTATACATGTGTCTAACTGTACCTGTCTCTAACTGTACCTGTCTCTAACTGTACCTGTCTCTAACTGTATCTGTCTCTAACTGTACCTGTCTCTAACTGTACTTGTCTCTAACTATACCTGTCTCTAACTATACCTGTCTCTAACTGTACCTGTCTTTAACTGTACCTGTCTCTAACTGTACCTGTCTCTAACTATACCTGTCTTTAACTGTACCTGTCTCTAACTATATCTGTCTTTAACTGTACCTGTCTCTAACTATACATGTGTCTAACTGTACCTGTCTCTAACTGTACCTGTCTCTAACTGTACCTGTCTCTAACTGTACCTGTCTTTATCTGTACCTGTCTCTAACTATACATGTGTCTAACTGTACCTGTCTCTAACTGTACCTGTCTCTAACTGTACCTGTCCCTAACTATACCTGTCTTTAACTGTACCTGTCTCTAACTATACATGTACCTAACTGTACCTGTCTCTAACTGTACCTGTCTCTAACTATACCTGTCTTTAACTGTACCTGTCTCTAACTATACATGTGTCTAACTGTACCTGTCTCTAACTGTACCTGTCTCTAACTGTACCTGTCTCTAACTATACCTGTCTCTAACTGTACCTGTCTCTAACTGTCTCTAACTGTAACTGTCTATAACTGTACCTGTCTATAACTGTACCTGTCTCTAACTATACCTGTCTCTAACTACACCTGTCTCTAACTATACCTGTCTCTAACTGTACCTGTCTCTATCTGTATCTGTCTCTAACTACACCTGTCTCTAACTATACCTGTCTCTAACTGTATCTGTCTCTAACTACACCTGTCTCTAACTATACCTGTCTCTAACTATACCTGTCTCTAACTGTATCTGTCTCTAACTGTACTTGTCTCTAACTATACCTGTCTCTATCTATATCAGTCTGTGGTCCAACAATATGTAGTTACAATGAAGCTGAAGAAATACATAAAAAAAGATTGACTAGAGTTAACTCATTACCATATTCCTAATGAAAGACACTGTTTATGATTTTCAAATAATTTTGAAAATATTCAAGAATTTGGAGATATAACCAAATTTCTCATTGTTAAGGTGATATTTTGAGCTTAACAAATGCTCTCACAAAAAATCATAATAGAAAATTTTTGTGATAAATTTAAACACTTTTAAAATGATCTGTTCTGTATAATAGATCAAAATGTAGTTTCAGGTAGTTTGGTATGAAAAGGGTTAAAGGAAGCTGAAGCACATTAAACAACAAACAGAGACTATACCAAAATACAGTATTTTGTTGAAGAACAGGAGCAACATCTAATTCAAATAATTCCATCAAGCACAAGAATGGAAATATCTTCTTATTGAAATAAGAATAAAACACTGAGTGGAGCATTTCAAAGAGTCTGGACTAATCAACATCATCGACATATGTCTATTTTACTTATTGGGATGGGTTGGTCAGGTTGTCCTGTTCTGATACTAAGCATAAGTTAGACAGGTTGTCTTGTTCTGAGACTAGTCAGGTCAGGTAATCATATTTTGCATGGTTTCTATGACTACATGTCCTTCTAAACTATTATTTGCTATCAGTACTAAACTGCCACCAGTTGAATTTAGCAATGACTAGCATTAAAGCCCGGCGTTGCTCGGGGTCAGTAAATTACCAAAGTTAGGTTGCACCACCCATTTTATGGCAGCACTTTTTTGTCTGCCAGGCACTGGGTGAATGAATTGCAGACCTGGACTGCCGAAGCAGGAGCTGCGCCAGCAGTGGCTATTGTAGTTTCGCCTATGGATATTATCTCTGTGCAAAGAAGTGTTGAAATTTATTGTTTCACAGTACTTGTGCAACATGCGCGTAGACGATGCCAGCCGAACAACAGAGCTGCGATGGAGTTGTTCTGCATGGTTGTCTAATGTGTGTTTTCTAAATTTAAGACAGTAGGGAGGGGTGTGATATGGGGGAGAGTTAGCTGCTGTTTCTAGCAGGTTTAGTGACCTCATAGAGAATATGTTTTCTAAATTTAAGACAATAGGGAGTGGTGTGATATGGGGGAGAGTTAGCTGCTGTTTCTAGCAGGTTTAGTGACCACATAGAGGATATTATTGTGTATAGTAAATGAACTGATACTTCTTTCTTCCACGTTCGTTGATAGATGTTTTAAAAAAGATTTATCGCTATTTTTTTTGTTGTTGAATAAATTTATCTGTTGCTTTTGAATAATTGTTGTTTCGTATGAAATGTAATAAGTTCTCTTTGTCATTGAAGTAAATAAATATTTGACCGTTCCACACTCAAAAACAAATGTTCTCTCTCTCTGTCTCTCTCTTAAAGTTTAAGGGGAGTAGAGAGAGGTAATCAGATTCTATTAGAGGGGTAAAGCGTCATTTATTTAGTTTTATCGATTATTTCCGTATTTGTGGGTAAGTGTGAATGAAATAAATAGTCGTTGATCTAAGTTAGAGCATTTACAACATTCTTACAGACTTTGAGTCGAATCAGTTTGAAATTGTGCAAATGTATAAACATGGAACATGCACACACACACACACACACACAAAACAACAACAATCTGCCTTTTATAGATAATGATGATTCTTTAACTTATCACAGAATCTAAAACTGAAGAACAGCTGCTAGACTAGATGAAATCCCAGTTGAGTTGATGAAGTTTGGTGATGTAATGGTACAAAATTGAACAGTTTCCTGAGAAGAAAAATGTATCCCTAAAGATTGGAGAAGAGATGTGATCTTCAAACTGCCAAAGCATGGCAATATGACAGTGTGACAACAGGAGGGGAGTAATATTATTGTCAGTTCCTGGAGAAGTGTTTACAGTACTGATGATAAGACTGAAAGGAACTGGACAAACAACTAAGAATAAATTGGACTGACTTTCAGAGAAGAGAATCATTCTCTGAGTAAATATTCACATTTAGAATACAACATTGAACAGTACTTTGAATTGCACCAACCATTGATCGGTAGAGAGTCGGACGCCATGCTTTCCAGCATAGTTACGTCCCTTTGCGGTCTGAGTTCAAATCCCGCCGAGGTTAACTTTGCCTTTCATCCTTACGGGGTCGATAAAATAAAGTACCAGTAATGTACTGGGGAATTTGCTGGCCTTATGCCAAAAGTAGAAACAATTATCTTCAAGAAGATAGTTTACATTGGGATCACTGTAAAATATTCTGTGATCACTTAATATTCTTAAGCGTTATGTCACCACTATTATGCCAAATGGCTGTGACCTACCTTTACTTTTGTGCCTTCTTAATTTGAACTTTGTCATGAGGAGATCAATTGAGCCAGTAAACTTTGACATTGCATAGAAGCAGCTGCTCAAACTTCAAGATTTAGACATATCTGATATTGCACTGCTTTCAAAGAACAACAATAAGAAGCAACCTGCTAGAAAAGTTGAGCTAAAGATTAGTATTAAAAAGACCAATGTGATGGAGACTGACAGTAGGAAAGTGTGTGGCTTAGTAGTTAGAGTGTTCAGAGTTTTATTTCCAGCAGCATATTGTAACATTGAGCAAGATACTTTATTTCATGGTGTTCTAATCAACTGAGTTGTACCAGTAATTCAAATGGCAGTGATGCTTCATGGAAAGATTTCAACACTGCATTTGTCAATTGAACATGTAACAGATTAGCATTTCTTTTTTCCTAAAGCAAACAATTTATTGAAACATAAAGGATCGATTGACTTTCGTCAAATCGGACCGAAGAAACAATGTTTACGTTGGTCTTTCCAATTGCTAATACTATCTATCGGTCGCAATTCCAGGTAGAAAGAGCAACGTGAAATAAAGTGTCTTGCTCAAGGACATAACGCATCACCCGGTCCAGGAATCGAACTCACAACCTCAAGATTGTGAATCCAATTCTCTAACCACTCAGCCACCAGCCAATCAATTCACAGTTGTATAAATAATATTGAAAATATTGATGGAAATATGGAAGAAAAAGAAAAAAAAAGGATAAAAATGAAACCAAACAACAAACAGAGGGGGAAGGGGTAAAGAAGGGCAGACCTAGCTGTATAGGGGGATGTAATGAGAAAGCTACTGCACTTACCGCAATTCTGCTAGCTCACTCAACGAGCCATGCCTCATCCACTCGTATTCGCATGTCTGTCCATCGCGGGTCACAGCTGAAAGAGAGCCCACAGATGCTCCTGGGTACGCATCTCACGTCACTTCCTCTTCCGCCTCCGGTCCATCGTCCCCAGCTTCCAGTCACCTCCTCCACATCATCACACCATCCTCACACGCCCCCCCTCCTGATCTCAAGGATCAATCTCCCCCTCAGACTGCTGCATGTGATAATCTGCCGTCCAGCCAGGCGGTCGGCAATCTCGTTGCAATCTCCGTAATGTTGGGGCGGTGCTTTGGATTTCCTCTTCCTCGAAGTCCGTTGACACAACGATTCTATGGACATCCAGGATATGACGTGGCACTCCATCCACGGACATGTTATTCTGGGAATTTATGGCCGTTACCATTCCCTTTCCCCATTGAGATGTGCAACGTGCGCCTGGGGGCTTAACCCAGACTTCTTCGCCCACATGTACGAATGCGTTCTCTCTCTCCACTGGCCATTGTGGCACAGTGCATGGGTGCCGCCACTCGTATCTGTATATTGCTCTGTGTGGCACCGATTCCTCAGCCTGTCCCACCCAAAACACTGCCTCCATTGGTGAGATGTACCCCCGCTCCGCCATTGTTTTGATTGTGCAGTGGTGTCACTCCACGATTCCATTTCCGCTTGGCATGTATGCTGCTCTGAAGAAGCGGTCCACCTTCCACTCATCAAGCATCTCCCTCAGCGCCTCCAAGCGAAACGTTGCGCTGTTGTCCATCAGCAGTTCATCCACAGGGCCCCGCTCCAAGAATATCTCTCCCAACATCCGTGTGATTTCCTCCGCAGTTCCAGTCTTCATCTCCCTCCATATGGCTATCCATCCCAGTCCACAGTCAACCATCGAGAGGTATGTTCCCTGTCGGTAGTGTGTTACGTCCACCGCCAATCGCTTCCAGTCACGATCCACCGGGAGACTTCCCATCTCATGCACACCCGGAGCGGGATCAATAGACTGACATCGGACACTGTGTCTGCTAACGTCGGAGTCGATTCTCCTGGCTAGGAACAGGGTCCTATCCACTCCCATGTGGTGCATGTCATGCAACCCTTTAAGTTCCGACTCGCTCAGCCGACACACAGCAGCTATCTCCTCTTCTACCTCCTCCGGCGCTTCCATCCAGGCTTTCTTCGCCCTGGTTAGAACGTCTGCTCTATTTTTCTCTGAGGGCACGAAAATCACACTCAACCTCAGGTTGAACTCGGCTGCCAGCTCTCCTAGAGTTCCCAGGCAGCGCTTTATCAGCATTTCTGCCGCCCCTCTTGTTCACACTCTCTTCTCACTGGTAAGCACTGATCTCACCCATCCGAGTGCAGTGGCTGAGTCGGTGCGAATCTCAACGGTACGCAGTCCCCACCTCAAAGCGAGGTTCCCCCCTCTCAACACAGCGTCCAGCTTGGCCACATTGATGTGGTTGCAATCATCTTTCTTCCTGAGCCAGGCTGCATCCTCGACCTCGACACCTTCTGTCTCCAGCGTGATACCTAGCGCTATGCTGCTGGCATCACACCATACGGTCCCGCTCTGCGATTCAGGGACATACCAGCGTCCTCGCACCGGGTCGTCGGCCTTCACCCTCCCCACGATCTCCTGCATCATAGCCACCGTCCTCTCTCCCACTTTGTCACTCCAAGTCACCCCGTCCACTCGTCTCTTGACATAGCTGCATGCCGTCCAGAGCCACCCAGCGATTGGGTAGTGACCCACTAATTTTCCACACACCGAGAAGAGTTCCCGTCTATTCATATTTGGGCCCAGTTCCGGGACTTCATTTCCCCTCCGAAATACCAACATGCCCGTCTTATCTCTTCACAGCCTAAGTCCCAGCGCGGCTCCTCCCTCCAACGCCTCCGACGGCTTCGCCGTCAATCTGTACCCTTGTAAATGGCTTGTGACCTCCGCCACCGACACTATAGTCTCGTCCACGAGGATGTCGTCGATGTAGAAATTGGTAGTCCTCTTCATCTTGTCGGCTTTTCCCAGAATGGTCTTGAGGACCGCTGCCATGATCTTCGGTGCAGAGTTCTGCCAGAAACCGAGCCTGGTCAGGCAATAGGTCCAGCCCTTATAACTGACAAGCTGATACTGCCACAGCTTCTCCTCTACGTGTAGCTATAGATATGCCGACTTTAAATCGACAATTGTGGAAGCCCCCATCATACGTCTCCACTCATGCAGGGTTTCCCGGCAGACATCCGTGACCTCGCCACCCGTGTGGCACGACATGCTCATTCAGTTCCCGAAAATGCAATAGCGGTCTCACCTTTTTCTTCGTGGGTTGCGCCACCGCCATTAACGGCAGTACCCCACACTTCACTTCCTCTTTCCAGGCATCTCTCTACCTCTCGCTCAAACTCGCTCCTAGTGTCTCCTTTCAATGTGTGCTGATAGCAGCCCACTTTGTTCTTCAATGTTGGTGGTTCCCCCTTCCAGTACCACTCAACAACCTATCGTTGCCCGTCGAACACGGCCTTGAAATCCTTATCCTGTACAGTGTAAGCGGCATATTTTTCCTCGTGGACCTTCTCGTTCCCCTGTCGCGTACAGGAGTGATGCTAGAGCTGTGAAATCTTGCATGCATTAGTTTCAATTCTTCTAATTAATAACTGCAATGTTTCTTTCTAGAGACTATGTTGAAAAATAAATATCTTTTGGTCATTCCATGAGAGTATCTTGGTCACCAGACTACAGAACAGCTTTTAGAACATATGAAAAGTTTTCTCGTTGTTGCTTGGAAACATTTAGTACTTTACTTACTCTCGTGGTCTCCAATAAACCCTCTCCTAAACCGCTTATTAAATCTTGCTAACATATCTGCGAAATATTATTTTAAGTGGTAGCATTTCTGCGACAATTAATTTTCTTTATACATTGAAACACATTATTACTAGAAATCTTATACATGTAGTGACATGGTTAGTGGGTCTGGTCACTACTTCTGATCGAATCTGAGAATAGCCCTTAAAAGGATTGTTATCGCATATGGTAAGGATGAACAGACAAAAGAAGTTGAAAAGACGAGCAAGGCGAGAGATGTAGTTTCGGTCAGCTATTTATTTTCATACATGAAGCGACAATACAGAGGGTCAAAGCGTGTGTGAGTGACAAGTGTGGCAGAGGAGAGGAACAACGATACGCGAGCTGACTCTGCCAAAAGTCGACTGGCGAAAGTGTTTGGAACCACTCTATTTATACAAAAATAATCATTTGATGTTTAGCCGCTGCGTAGGCGTTTTATTTTGGTAATTTAAGGGTTGTTTGTTTCACGGTGAGGTAGCTAGCTAAGCAGATAGATAGAGTTGTTTATTTCACAGATGTTATTTCCGGTGGCTGTACATACGTAATAAAATAAATAGAATGGGTTGGAGTCTCAATTAGTAAACTAAACGACTAATTCTGTTTGTTTTTTTAATCAACGGAGACAAGCTAGAAAAATTATCGATTGGGCCCCGAGTGTGTTATTATAAAGCAGTTGGTGTGAAAATGGTCATTCAACTATATAAGGGCCTAATTTTAAAAAATCGTTATCTTTACTTCGATCACGTTGAATTTTAACAACTTTTAAAAGCATAGATAAATTGTTTTAGATATATGTGTGTTTGTTTTTAAATTGACTTTCTTTCCTGCTAGAAAAACAAACTTCTGTCGGCGGTGTGAGGACAGCCAGTATCAAAACATTGATGACAAATTACACATATGTATGTATCATTTTCTCTCATATCAATGATTATTCGGAAGTTTATTACGCAGAACTTAAAACGACTATTCTTGGTTTTACAATCGATACATATATGTCCTATTTCACACGTAATATTTCTATTGATTGTTCAATATGCTTTGATAATTCGAGAGAGTAAGATGTATTAGTGTAGCCACGTGTGAAATATGTGGAGAGTGTCACTAGACAAGGGAGGTAATAGATGTAAACATGGCTTCACAGCAACATGATCGTACAACTAAATCACTGGACGACGACGATGAAGACGAACTAGACAAAGTTGAACTAATGTTAAAACGAGCTGGCTGCCTCGAACTTCACTATAAAGTACAAGAGTGCATGGCAGAGCACAATGATTGGCGTAAATGTCAACAAACTTTGAAAGATTTTAAGGAATGTTTTAATCTCTCCAGGAAAGAAGGCACTCAATGATAGGAATTTCCAATTAATATTTTGTAAGTATTCGGCTATCTACACGGCCACAATCTGTGTGTAGAAGGGAAAGTAAACATGTATTAATATGGATATTTATATACTTTACATATTAACGTAGAATGGAGAAATGAAGATATCTAATCACTTATATAATCTAGACGTATATTTCTGATATTATATAACATGACAGTGTAAACAACACCTGCAAACTAGTAAATAACTGGGGTGGGCCTAGAGATTGATTTCTTAGGCAACAACTTTTATTTTTATCTGCATGTATGGAACGCAGTTGAAAGCCGGGAGGATGAGGGGCAAGGTCGAACCCAGCAGGATTTAAACTCAGTAAGATTGCTGCACACACTAAGCGTACCTTTTGATCATAGTATCATTATTTTGAATTTTATTTTTATTATCGTGATGTCACTGTTATGACAGTATTATTGCATGTATTTTGTGAGCTTTCTTAGGATCGGAGCTATTTTTAGTGGTTACTACTTAATTCAATGAAACAGTATTTTGTGATATAATTACATTAAGACTACTGAATACTTCTACAAACCTACAGCACGGACAGCCTTTTTTTTTGCAGCAGCAGGATTTCAATAAACATCGTATGTGTTTCAGAGTATATGATATATTAATTATACTTGATATTTTGAGGAATCGTCAAGTTCCATTAAACTTTGGTCGAGAGAAAGTGGCAGTGATTGAGAGAGAAATTAACAAACTCAAGCCTCTAAATACACATGCTTAGTAACAACTTATTATATATAACCATAACATTTACCTGTGTCATATCTAAAGTCAGAGTCGCAAGTTAATATTACCTGGTTTGTATGATTGCTCTACCTACTAGAAATAGCAACAAAATCCCCCTCAAATCAATTTCTGTCGTCTTAAGAAAGGAACAACACATTGGATGATGTGACCCTAGATATATTATGCTTTAAAATTAGATGGGTTAGTTTCCCATAGTTTGCTTGGTCAGGGCTGACCTTGAACTCAACAACAGAAACATCCAAAAATCAATTAAATTATTTAGCAAAAATATAACATTCAGAGAGGTGGGGGTGGGTCTTATGAGTATCCCCATTCCCACCTGTGCACTTCATTTCTGGCGCCACACCTGAATAGTGGAGTTTCCATCTATCCAAATCTACAGTATCAGAGCCACAGAATTGAGGAAACCCCAACTATATCTAGCCTCCTCCACTACTTCCTGATCCTTACCTGTAAGGGTTGTAATGTTCCAGGTTCCAACTGTCAAGGTTTGCTTCCTTCTGAACCCTCTTTGGGGTCTTGGGATACAGAATCTTTATGCATCCATCCAACACCTCCCAGGACAAGGCCTATTGCTAGTTTTTGCAACATGAAATGAAGACTGCAAAATATTTTTCAAACGGGTCCCTCTACCTAAGGTCTGAATGCTTCCCTTGTTAACCTGCATGAAGGACGATGCAATATGATTATTTTTCTTACCTCTCACCATATTGCAGTTTGACACTTTGTCAAAATCATGAAGACTGGGCTGTTTTAGAGGTGGCCTTTACTTTCCTCATCATCGCTAAACCACTGGGTTTTGAGAGTTTTCTTGGGAGTTACAGCTGTTACCCATTGCTCCATCTTTCCTAGTAGTTTACTGCTGTTGGTCCAGTAGGAGCCTGCCTATATCGCAACTAACCATCATATCTGGTGGCCATATCACTATCCGCCACCTGAAACCCATTCTCAAGCAGAACAGCATTAGGAGGGAGGATTTGCCTCTTGAAACTTAGGTTGAAAGATATGTCTCCATGAGTGCAAGTTTATACACCAAACAAGAAGTCTAAATAGAGGTCCTTCCTTGATGAAGTCACTGCAGCGTTAGATGTTAAGATTGAGTTATATATCCTGATGGGAGACTTCAATGTACATGTTGGCACTGACCACCTGACATGGAAAGGAGTGATTGGAAGGAATGGTGACCTCAATCTAAATACAAATGGAGAGGCCTTACTAAACTTCTGTTCTAGCAATGGACTATTATGAACACCTTCCAGCACAGAGACATCCATAAATATACATGATATAAGGGGAATCAGGGACAGAGATCAAAAATTGATTTTGTTATTGTCTCTGATCTATTTGATTCTGTGCTGGATGTTTGTGTTAAGAGAGGGGCTGAGCTGTCAACTGATCACCATCTAGTTACCTGCAAACCCAATCACAACAGCATTTTCTGATATACACGAGGTGCATCTGGGACTGATGATTAGTCTCTTGGAGGCTGAGGTCACAAGAGTAGTTAAAGAGCACAAATGTGGCAAGGCCACTGGGGAGGATGAAATCTGGCCTGAGATGTTAAAAGCCTTAAATAGGGAAGGTAATCTCTGCCGGGTGGCCTGGATCTATGGAAAGGCACCTAAGCAATGGCAATCGGGAGTTATAATCCCAATTTTCAAAAGGGGAGACGAGAGATTGTTCCAATTACAGAGGGATCTCCTTGTTAAGTCTCCCCAGTAAAGTCTATTCACAATGCGGCAGGTATTGCCAAGAGGTATATTCTTGAAAAGGCATATGGCCACATCCCACAGGACCTGCTGTGGAAGGTTCTGCAGGAGTATGGGATCAATGGTCAGCTTCTCGCTGCCCTGATGTCTCTATACAAATGTCCAAGTATTTGTGTTCGGATAAATGGTGCTATATCAAAACCATTCAATGTGGGAGTTGGACTCCACCAAGGGTGTGTACTGTCACCTCTCCTTTTATTATTTACATGAACGGGATTGACAGCCAGGTTGGAAGTGGTATCACAGCAGGTGGTAAAATCTGTCAACTGGAATTTGAAGACAATATGATGCAAGTCGGAGATCATCTTTTGTTGAGTTCGACAAAAGATGATCTTCGACTTGCACTTGATAGGTTTGATGCCAAGTGCTGCATGGCTGGAATAAAAATCAGTGCTGCGAAAACTGAGGCACGTTCTCTCAAGGAAGCCTGTGCAGTGCACTCTACATATGAATGGAGTTCCACTGAAGCAGGTGGAGAAGTTCAAGTATCTCGGGGCCGTGTTCACAAGTAATGGAAGGCAGGGGGCTGAATTAAGTGCAAGAATTGCAGGAGTTGATGTTGGTATGCACCAGCTTCAGTAAGTGTTAAAGCCAAACTTGCTATCTTCAATTCAGTATTTGTGCCAACCCTTCCCTATGGTCATGAATCTTGGGTTATGAATAGAAATGGCCGGAATGGGGTTCCTCAAAAGAGTCTTTGGAGTAACATTACTCGATAGAATGCATAGCTCGGAGATCAGAGAGTCACTCCATGTAGAGATGCTACTTCTCTGAATTGAGAGATTACAGCTTCAATACTATGGGCATGTGGTTAAAATGTCTCAAGAAAGAATCGCTGGATAGATTTTATGGGCACAACCTACTGCCCTCACAACCCTCAGCCCATGTCTCACTGCCATGAAGCATGACAGAGCGAACAGAAGCAGAAAACATACAAAAAAAAATACATAACATTTAGTTAACTTAGAAGTATCTAAACATTTCAATAATTCAAGAAATCCCTGACGTATTTTTTTTTTTTTTTTTTTAATTATCCATGGTTTCTTATATTTTTACTAAGCAGGACATCTTGAAGTAGAGGAGTTGTGATCTAATCAACCCTACTATTTTGGCACTTATTACCACTACCAGCCCTTCAGAATCTAATTAGGGTTATGGGATTCACAACTGCAATATTGCTGTCTGAAGCTTTAAAACTCTTTTCCTACTATATCAAACATAAAACTAATAATATGTTTCTTCATTGTGTCGTTTGCTTTGGTATTTCTGTTTGCCTTTTGCATACACGCACATATATATATATATATATTAATCAATGAAAAAAGAGTTAGTTGATTTGTGATCAACTCGTTCTTATATATAAGAGATGTAAACCACTCAACAGAATAAAATTATCCAAAGTATTATTATAATAATAATAGTAATAAATGAAAGATATATACTTATATATAATGAAGTGCAAAGTGAAACCTACTACAGTCAGTAGGCACCTCTAACAAAATACACCCCCGTCCCACTACCCCCCACCCCATCCACACCACCCCTTTCAATGTAAAGTTATGTTGGTACCACAACATCCAGCCCGAAACAAATGAGGTCGTGTAGGTATCACGACAAAAAAACACAGTCCACGCTGTAATGTGGCCGTGTAGGTAACACGGTAAAAACCTCCCAGTTCCACACTGTAAATGTGGTTGGTGTTAGGAAGGGCATCCAGCCGTAGAAAACCCGCCAGACAGTCCTATGCGAGCAAGATAACCACTCTTGCCTCAAGTGGGAAAACTCCCGTCCAAACCCATGCAAGCGTGGAATATGGACGTTAAACGATGATGATGATGATGATGATGAATGAAATAGAGATGATGAATGAAATAGAGATGATATAAAGTATATATCTTTCATTTATTACTATTATTATTATAATAATACTCCGGATAATTTTATTCTGTTGAGTGGTTTACATCTCTTATATATAAGAACGAGTTGATCACAAATCAACTAACTCTTTTTTCAAATTTCGAAGATGTAAAGTTTTATGTATAACATAAAGCAAAACCTCAACACATAAGTGGGTAACGTAACTCCCTTATGTACTGAGGTTTTTCTAGTCATATGCCTGGTGGTCACCGATCTGTCCAGCTCATTTGTTAACCAGCATATCAGGAAAAAAAATTATAGATTTTCTGTATATTTTGTCTGGGAACATGTTTTGCTTTATGTTATACATAATACTTTACATCTTCGAAATATATATAATGAAATAGAGATGATATAAAGTATAGATCTTTCATTTATTACTATTATTATTATTATAAGTGGATTGGCAGAATCAGTAGAGAGTCAGACACCATGCTTTGCAGCATAGAGTTATGGCCATTTACAGTCTGAGTTCAAATTCCACTGAGGTTAACCTTTCATCCTTACAGGATCAATTAATAATAAAGTACCAGTAACATACTGGAGTCAATTTAATCGACTTTCCCCACCCCCAAGTTACTGGCCTTGTGCCTCTGTGAATTGGTAGTATCGGTAGAGGGTCGGACGCCATGCTTTGACGCATAGAGTTACGGCCCTTGCCATTCTGAGTTCAAATCCCGCCGAAGTTAACTTTGCCTTTCATCCTTACGAGGTCGATAAAATAAAGTACCAGTAATGTACTGGGTAATTGCTGGCCTTGTGCCAATAGTAGAAACAATTATTATTATATGTTGTTTGCATTTGAAATTATTTGTTGTTTCACTTTCTAAAGATTTATTAAGTTTAAAGATTAAAATGTAATTACAAATACAAACAACATACATACCAAATATACACCATATATATACCATATATATATATACCAAATATATATGGAGACACATGGCTTAGTGGTTAGAGCATTGGCCTTGCAATCAAAAGGTTGTTAGTTCAATTCTCAGACCGGGTGATGTGTTGTTTCCTTGAGCAAGACACTTTATTTCACATTGCTCCAGTTTACTCAGCTGTAGAAATGAGATGATAGGGACTGGGATCCATATCATTCCACTGTAAAGTGGACGTGTAGGTGCCACGCCAAAAAAAGCACCCAGCCCACACTGTAAAGTGGTCATGGAGGTGCCATGGCAAAAAAGCACCCAGCACTCACTGTAAATGAGGTTGGTGTTAGGAAGGGCATCCAGCTGTAGAAATCAAGCCAGAATCAGTTCCCGTCCCACCCTTGCAAGCAGGGAAAAGCGGACGTAAAATGGTGATGATGATATACCATATATATATATATATACCATATATATACCAAACTCGACAACAGAGGAGGACTATCCTCAGGAGAAAAATATGGACGCTAAAGGACCCAGCCAGTAATAAATTTAAAAGCATATTACTTGATGTAAGGAAGAGCAATTAGAGTCCTACAATGTAGAACAGTGGGAATTCCTGAAAGCTAACCTGCTGAAGGCGACAGATGAAATCTGTGGCTGGAGCAGACCTATAGGCAGGAGGAGAGTAACGTGGTGGTAGAACAGTAAGGTGGAGGAGTCAAGGCCAAAAAGCAGGCTTGGAAAGTATGGCGGGATGGGAGAAGACTATGAAGTGGCCAGGAGGGAAGCTAGAAGACAAGTGTACTTCGCAAGAAGGGAAGCAGAGGAAAGACAGTTCAAGCATGTTCTACAACGCGAGGCAATGTGTCAAGGAAAACCGTGATATTGTTGGGAAGAAGTGTGTCCTGAATGATGATGGTGTACTTGCCATCACTGACGCTGATAAGAAGGTAGCTTGGAAGTGTCACTACGAAAGGCTACTAAATGAGGAGAATAATTGGGAGAAAGACAGTCTCCCCCACATCGATCCAATAGAGGGACCAGCGGTGCAAGTTGAAGGTAGTATAATAAGTAAGGCAATCAAAGATATGAAGACGGGCAAGGCGGCTGGGTCTTCGGAAATAGTTGCTGAAATGCTGAAAGCATCTGGAACGGTGGGACACACTATCGTCACCCAGATAGTAAACCAAGTCATACAGAATGGGGTTGTACCGAAGGACTGGCGTAGCAGCATCATCATTAACTGCTACAAGGGTAAAGGAGATAGGGGAAACTATAGAGGCATTAAATTAATTGACACAGGTCATGAAGGTCACAGAAAAAGTAATAGCGCAACTAATCAGAGAGCGAATTGATCTAGATGAAATGCAGTTTGGGTTTGTGTCAGGTAAAAATACCACAGACACTCTTTTCATTGTACGACAACTACAGGAGAAGTACCTAGCTAAAAGTAAACCCCTATACTTAGCTTTTGTTGACTTGGAGAAAGCCTTTGACAAAGTCCCACGCCCCATTATCTGGTGGGCTCTCAGAAAACTAGGTGTTGATGAATGGCTTGTATAAAGAAACAGCAAGGTTTAACAACGAATATAGTGAAAAGTTTAGCGTAAAAGTTAGTGTTCATCAGGGCTCTGTCCTTAGCCCCCTCCTATTTATCGCCCTACAAGCTATAACGGAGGAGTTCAAGACCCACTGATGATCTAATGCTTATAGCTGAATCAATGGTTGAACTAGAGAAGAAATTCCAAACATGGAAGTATGGCCTAGAATCAAAAGGCCTTAAAATTAACCTGTATAAGACTAAAGTTCTAGTTTGTAGGAAGGAAAATAGGGCACCGGTCCCATCTGGGAAATGGCCATGCTCAGTGTGTAGGAAAGGAGTAGGCAGAAACTCCATTTTATGTCCCAAATGCAAAGTATGGGTGCATAAAAGATGTAGTGGGATCACATGTAAGCTAACTAAGAATATAGATTTTATATGTGGCCGGTGCTCAGGTGCAACAAGTAGCAGCAAGTGCCCACAGAATACTAGCTTATTCCATTGCACAGATGGTTCTATAGAAATAGTGGACACCTTCCGTTACCTGGGTGACAAAATCAGCAGTGGTGGAGGGTGCTCTGAAAGTACAGTAGCCAGAGTCAGAACGGGATGGAAAAAGTTCAGAGAGCTTATACCAAAGGTTTCTCTCTAAAAATGAAAGGCAGACTGTAGGGTGCCTGCATACGAACAGCAATGTTACATGGCAGTGAGACTTAGGCATTGTGTGCAGAGGACCTGCGCAGGCTGGAGAGGAACGAAGCTTGCATGCTCCGTTGGATGTGTAATAGTAATATACGTGAACGGCAAAGCATAAATGAACTAAGTGAGAAATTAGGAATAAGAGGGATCAGATGCTGTTTACTCGAGAGAAGACTACGTTGGTATGGTCACGTGATGCACATGAAAGACGACAGCTGTATAAAAAAAGTGCAGGGCGATCAAAATAGATGGTAGCCACGGAGTAGGCAGACCCAGAAAAACCTGGGACGACTTAATAAATTCTGACCTCACACACACCTCTCCAAGACAATGTCACTGGAGCAAGATCTTTGGCGCTACGCAGTAATACAGAAGATCCACCTTGCCTAAGTGCAAAGCGAAACCTACAGTCAGTAGGCACCTCTTATCAAAATATACCCCTGTCCCACTACCCTCACCCCATCCACACCACCCCTCTCGATGTAAAGTTATGTTGGTACCACAACATCCAGTCCTAAATAAATGAGGTTGTGTAGGTGTCACGACAAAAACTTTGGTACGCTTTCATCAGATAAAGTACAAAGTTTGTTTTATAACTATTGGACATGACCAAGGATAATATACCATATATATATATATATATATACCAAATATATATACCATATATACACCATATATTACCGTATATATATATATACCATATATACACCATATATATACCATATATATACCAAATATATACTATATACACACCATATATATACACAGTATATATACACCATATACACATACCATATATACACCCTATATATACACCATATACAAGACATGTACTGCAGTTGTAATCTAGTAAATTTCTAATTTTAAAGAATGACACCATTTTTTTGTCCCAGAATCAGAATCTGTGGGACAAAGGTGACATATTGACAAGAACAAATAAAAAGCTAGGTGGCTTTTTTAAAAGACAAATAAGTGTCCTGATTTTTATTGTTACCAGAATGATAAAAGTAAGTTGATTCTGGTGGTATTTAAACTTAATATTACAAGAATTTAACCCATTCTGGTGGTATTTAAACTTAATATTACAAGTATTTAACCCATTCTGGTGGTATTTAAACTTAATATTACAAGTATTTAACCCATTCTGGTGGTATTTTAACTTAATATTATAAACATTTAACCCATTCTCTTGATCCTGTCACTCATCTTCTCCTAATATTATTTACAAAGATTCTAAACAAATCTCCGATATGCCCACAAATATTCAGATGATTTATTTGATCTAATTTGATGAAAAATAAAATCTTTTAAAACACATTTTTCTTTCTTGCTCATACAGAAATGTTTCTGGCTTGGTTTCTATGCCTGAATGCCCTTCCTAACACCAACAACATTTACAGTGTGTACTGGGTGCCTACATTTCACCTACTTGACCACTTTACAGTGTGGACTGGGGCAAGTGTGTAAAGGCATGGGAGAAGGGTGGTGTGATCAGATGTGAGTGGGGTGTTAGGGCATGGGAGGTGTATAAAAGTGGGAAGGAGGATAGTGGTTAAGAGGTGCCTACTAGATGTATGTTTCAACCTGTGCACATAGGAAGGTGGGTCTTCTGTATTATTGTATAGCACCAGAGATCTCGATCCTGTGTCATTGCCTTTGAGAGGTGCAATTGTGCAAGGTCAGCTTTTATCACCTCATCCCAAGTCTTCCTCGGTCTTCCTACTCCATAGCTTCTATCAACTTTGATCGCCCTGCACCTTCATACTCATCACATGTCCATACCAGTATAATCTCATCTCTAGCATACCCCTCTTATACCCAGTTTCTCTCTCTCAGTTCATTTATGCTTTGCTGTTCATGTATATTACTATTACACATCCATCGGAGCATGCATGCTTCATTTCTTTCAAATCTTCGAAGGTCTTCTGCTCACAGTGCACAGGTCTCACTACCATGTAGCATTGCTGTTTGTATGGACGCATCATACAGTCTGCCTTTCATTTTGAAGGAAAAGCCTTTTGTAGCCAGCAGCGGTAGTAGCTCCCAGAACTTCTTCCATCCCGTTCTGGCTACAGTACTTTTGGAACACCCTCCTCCACTGCTGATTTGGTCACCCTGGTAACGGAAACTGTCAACTATTTCTACTGAGCTGTCTGGGCATTTCAAGGAGCTAGTGTCCTGTGAGCTCTTGCTATTTACTGCTCCTGAGCATCGGCCGCATGTAAAATATATGTTCCTTGATAGCCTGCCTGTGATCCCACTATGTACCTTGCATTTGGGACATAGGTTGGAATTTCTACCTACTCCTTTCCTACACACTGAGCAAGGCCATTTCATCATCATCATCATCATCACCGTTTTACGTCCATTCTTCCACGCTAGCATGGGTTAGACGGGTTGTCCTGTCGTGGGCAGTGTCTGGTCGGCTGACCATGCCTTGCTCATACAGGAACTGATTTGGTGTGCAGGAGAGAAGACTGCATTGGTTTGGACAATGATCATTGGGTGAAGAAGAGCCAGGAAATACCAGTGGAAGGAAGTTGCAATAGAGGATGACCAAGAAAGACCTGGACAAAGGTTGTAAGACCTGACCTCAAAACACTGAAACTCACAGAGGCGATGACAAAGGATTATGATGTGTGGAGAGATGCCGTGCTGAGAAGGACTTGTCTAACCTGTGCATGGAAAAGTGGATGTAAAAATGACGATGATGATATATACATACATATACATATATATAAATATATATGTATATATATATATACACACACATATAGTATTAACTTGGATATTTACCATGCGACCCTCAGTTCCTACCCCCCCCCCCCCTCTATGCACTTTAAGGCTTACTACCCTGTCTTTAACCTAATTCATTCAATCTGAAAATATTGAAGAGATAAGACACTTTCCCATTCTTCTCTGCTAAAATGTATCACTAGAGCTGATTCCAATTTTTCCAGCCATCCATCTAATCTACGAAGGTATTTTAGCCTACATATTGTCGTTAATATTATGATGTTCCCTGCTGTATTAGCGTTAAATTTTCCCTGCTGTATTAGCGATAAATTTTCGAGGGTTTCTCTTAGTAGTTTTTTTCATGACGTTATTATTGTTAATTTTACTGATGTAGTATTAACTTGGATATTTACCATGCGACCCTCAGTTCCTACCTCACAAATTCCCCCCCCCCACCCCCACACACCACCATAGTCTATTCGACCAATCAAACCTAGCATGCCATTTCCACTGCTGCTGCTACTACCTGCCTAACTAACTCTCTCCTCCTCTGGCGCATCCCAACACACCCTGCCATTACCCCACCACCACTGTTCTTCTAGCCCTCAATTTTCCCACCGTTATGGATGGATGAGCTGGGAATACACGAGCAACTCTGAATCAATAGATGAAATATGAATCTGCGAGCTACCAAGCACCCACGTGAAGCGCCAACCCAGAGACCCTCCCCTACGAGTGTCGACAAATGCCCAAAACTCCGAGTTGGTACCATCAATGTAGGCTCAATGAAAGGAAGAGCAGGAGAAATCGTAGAAATGCTAGAGCGAAAGGAAGTTGATGTATGCTGTGTGCAAGAGACTAGATGGAGAGGAGGGTCTGCTAGAGTCCTTGTAGGAAAAAGCCAGTGCTACAAATTTTTCTGGGTGGGAAATGACGATGGGATGGGTGGTGTAGGTATACTATTAGCTGACAAGTGGGTAGATAAAGTAATCTCAGTGTACAGGGTAAATGCAAGAATCATTAAACTCAGACTAGTCCTGAATAAGACAATTACCACAATAATATCAGCTTACGCACCCCAATCGGGGCTGCCAGACGAACTTAAGGATAGGTTTTACGAGTCCCTAATACACACTACTGCTCTAACAGACGACAAGGACTTCCTAATCATTGCAGGAGATTTTAACGGACATGTAGGTAAACACTGCGACGGCTTCAATAGAGTACATGGAGGCCATGGAGTTGGCACAAGGAATGAGGAAGGATTCAGACTTCTAGAATTCTGCGACGCCAATGACATGTCGATTTGTAACACAAACTTTAAAAAACCCGACAACCACCTGATCACCTATAGATCAGGGGAGCACTCTAGTCAGTTAGATTTTATCCTCATCAGAGGACGTGACAGATGGACGGTCGTAAACACAAAAGCCTTCCCTAGTGAGGAATGTACATCCCAACATAGCTTAGTTGTCAGCGACCTCACGGTCAGAACTAGACGAGCCCTGAAACAGAGGCCAACCTGGAGAAGAAAGATCTGGAAGCTGAAAGTCCCCTCAACCAGTAACAGATTTAAAGATATTTTACTCAACGCCTACGACAGTAAAGAAGAACAGATAGAGACATTTAACGTAGAAGAGAACTGGGAGTTCCTAAAAAATAACTTACTAGAGGCGACGGATGAGGTTTGTGGCTGGAGTAAGACCTCAAGCAGGAGGAGAGTGACTTGGTGGTGGAACAATAAGGTAGATGAAGCAGTCAAGGCCAAGAGACAGGCATGAAAAGAATGGAAGAACGAGGGGAGCAGGGTACATTACATAGAGACCAAGAGGGAAGCTAGGCGACAAGTATACTTAGCTAGGAGGGAAGCAGAGGATAGAAAATTCAAGCATGTTTTACAACGTGAGGACCAGAAACAGGAGGTATTCAAGATTGCGAGGCAGTGTGTCAGACATAGTTGTGATGTCATTGGAGAGAAGTGTATCCGGAATGATAAAGGTGAGCTTGCCCTCACAAGTGCTGAGAAGAAAGATGCATGGAAGAGTCATTATGATAGATTACTAAATGAGGAGAATGCATGGGAAGAAGAGACCCTACCCCACGTAGACCCTATAGAGGGACCAGCAGTACAAGTCAGCGGCAGCGTAGTAAGTAAGGCAATCAGAGATATGAAGATAGGGAAGGCAACCGGTCCATCGGGTATAGCTGCCGAGATGCTGAAGGCATCTGGGTCTGTAGGTCACACTATAACCACACGTATCGTTAACCAGGTAATACTAGAGGGGGCCATACCAAAAGATTGGTGCAGTAGCATCATTGTCAACTGCTACAAAGGTAAAGGCGATGCACTAGATAGAGGAAACTATAGAGGTATAAAGTTGATGGACCAGGTCATGAAAGTAACAGAAAGAGTTATAGCACAGCTGATTAGGGACCGGGTGAATATAGACGAGATGCAATTTGGGTTTGTACCAGGGAAAGGCACCACTGATGCCCTCTTCCTTGTGAGGCAATTACAGGAAAAGTACCTAGCTAAAAGTAAGCCACTCTACTTGGCATTTGTCGACCTTGAGAAAGCCTTTGACAGAGTTCCACGTGCAGTAATCTGGTGGGCTCTTAGAAAACTAGGAGTAGATGAATGGCTTGTGAAAGCGGTACAAGCCATGTATAGGGGAGCAGTCAGCAAAGTTAGGATTGGCAATGAGTATAGCGAGGAATTTAGCGTACAGGTTGGGGTCCACCAGGGCTCTGTTCTTAGCCCTCTCCTGTTCATCATAGTCCTGCAGGCAATAACGGAGGAGTTTAAGACCGGATGCCCATGGGAACTCCTGTATGCTGATGACCTCGCACTCATAGCTGAATCTATGGTAGAACTAGAGAATAAATTCCAAACCTGGAAGCAGGGACTAGAGAGAAAGGGCCTCAAAGTCAACATGACAAAGACTAAGGTCCTTATAAGTAGACGAGAAAACAGAACCCAGATCCCCTCAGGGAAATGGCCTTGCTCAGTATGTAGGAAAGGTGTAGGTAGGAACTCCTTTCTCTGCCCCAAATGCAAACAATGGGTACACAAGAGATGTAGCGGGATCTCAGGAAGCTTAATTAAGAATGTAGGATTCACATGCAGCAGCTGTGCTGAAACAGCAAGCAAACAGCCACAGGAAACAAGTACCACCAATCTCTGGGAGGGCCCTGTAGAAACAGTAGACAGCTTCTGCTACCTAGGTGACCGAATTAGCAACGGAGGTGGGTGCTCAGAAAGTACAATAACTAGGGTAAGAACGGGATGGAAGAAGTTTAGGGAACTACTACCACTGCTAGCTGCAAAAGGCTTCTCCCTCAGAATGAAAGGCAGACTGTATGATGCGTGTATCCGAACAGCGATGTTGCATGGTAGTGAGACCTGGGCGCTGAAGGTGGAAGACTTACGTAGATTAGAGAGAAACGAAGCCTGCATGCTCCGATGGATGTGTAACAGTAATATACGTGAACGACAAAGCATAAAGGAATTGAGAGAGAGACTGAGCATAAGAGGAATCAAATGCTGCGTGCAGGAGAGGCGGTTACGCTGGTATGGACATGTGATGCGTATGAAGGATGACAGCTGCATAAAAAGGTGCAGAGCACTAGAAGTTGATGGAAACCGCGGAGTGGGGAGACCCAAGATGACTTGGGATGAGGTGATAAAAGCCGACCTTACCCAACTACACCTCTCAAAGTCAATGACACACGACCGTGACTTCTGGCGTCACGCAGTAATACAGGGTACCCGACCTCCCATGGGTACATGCTGAAGCATATAAACAATATGCCCCCCACCCCACCGCAAGGTGGTCGTGGAGGTGCCACGGCAAAAAAGCACCCAGCCCACACTGTAAAGTGGACGTGTAGGCGCCACGAAAAAGCACCCAGCACTCACTGTAAATGAGGTTGGTGTTAGGAAGGGCATCCAGCTGTAGAAATCAAGCCAGATCAGTTCCTGTATGAGCAAGGCATGGTCAGCCGACCAGACACTGCCCACAACAGGACAACCCGTCTAACCCATGCTAGCGTGGAAGAACGGACGTAAAACGGTGATGATGATATACACACAAAGTAATATAATTGTCTTGGATTTGAAAAAGGTTTTTCAGCATTGTCACAACCACCTCTTTTCTCTCTCTCTGTTACACACTCATACCATCCTCTTTCCAACATGACCAATCATCATCATCATCATCATCACCGTTTTACGTCCGTTCTTCCACGCTAGCATGGGTTAGACGGGTTGTCCTGTTGTGGGCAGTGTCTGGTCAGCTGACCATGCCTTGCTCATACAGGAACTGGTTTTACATAAAATATAGAAGAGCTTTAATCTAATAGATCATTGTAGATTTGCTATGTATGTTGTACTCTAGTTTACTTTTAAATCTATGAAAGTCTTTATAATCACACAACAATTTGCAATATGTTGAATTTGTTTTCATGTCTCTTCTCTTCCAACAGAATATCAAAAGAAGTTCAAAATTTGGTGTCATTGCAAAGAGTGTGAAAATCAAGGATTATTTATTGGTTTGGTTTCGCTCTCCATCCATTAAAAACATTAAAACTTTTTATTACAACTGAAATATCTAATAAATTTATTATTTTCTAACCTTGTATTGTTTAAGGTCTTTTATTTATTTCTCATATATTCAACAGGTGGTCTGCTAGTAAATTATATTTTTCTTTACCTTCTTCTTTGCCCACTTATTCCTGAGAGGGTTGTGGGGGAAGAGTCCTCAAATACTTCTTCCAGTGGGTCCTGTCAGAAGCAACTGTTTCCAACTGATCAGGCTGGATTCCAAATGTGACCAGCCAAGCTCATGGATGTTATCCACCCATCTTGCTCTAGGTCTACCCATGGGTCTCCTACTGGTTGGTTTTGCCTGTAAAATCTGCCCAGAGATTCTTTCCAGAGACATTCTAACCACATGTCCATAGTATCAGAGCTGTGATCACTCAATTCGGAGAAGTAGGTGTTTTACCTGGAGTGATTCTCTGATCTCCAGTGTTTAAAAAGAATTCACAATACAAAGATAGGAAACTCTCTAGAAAGATATTGTAATCAGTCTAAAGTCTGTCTTGAACACAGAGGTTCATCAGGCTGGTGCTGATTCCAGTTTCCATGGTATGAAATGACAAGAGTACAAGGCTTCCCCTGGACAGGATGCCAGTCCATCACGAGGTTAAACCCCCAGCTTCTACTGGTTCTCATTTTCAGCTGAATATACTGGAGCAATATGAAATGAAGTGTTTTGCTCAAGAACACAACACACAATCCAATCTAGGAATCAAACCCACGACATTATAATCATAAGTCCAACACACTTACCACTAGGCTACACACCTCCACAGCTATACTTAGAGATAGGATTTAATAAATGGTTCTTTTTCAGAAAGGAGTAAAATTACCATTTACTTATAATATTTAAATGAAACAAAAAAAAGGAAAGGGAAAGAAGAGAATGAACGCTTGTCCGGGTTGAGAGGCCAGTGCTTCAGGTGTCAGGGTCTCCACATGGCAAGGAACTGAAGCCTGAAATAATTTGCTACTGATGTAAGCGGGCAGGCCACATCACCAATAATTGTGACCAGGGAAACGGTCAAAGAGGAGGTACTGTGCTGGTAGCTACCCCCGGAAGCATGTAGAGGTACTCTTGCAGTTGTGGGGGTGGGGATATCATGGGCTGTTGTGGACATTGGTTGCACAACGGCATTAGTGACCCTAGAGGGGGATGAGTAGTGTGAGGGCAGTCAATGGTAGGGAGATGCAGAGGTAGAAGTAAGGGCAGTCAATGGCAGGGAGATGCAGAGGTAGGAGTAAGGGCAGTCAATAGCAGGGAGATGGAGATGGTGGTACAAGAAATGAAAATAAGGCTGTGTCATATGACGGATGGGATTAATGTGACTCAACCTCCATCTCATCCCCTCGGGGTTTCCACCTCCACTTCCACTACACGACCTACTCATACCCTTCCATTGATCCCATCCTCACCCAATCTTCTTGCCTTCTCATGCGTGCCTCACTCCACTCCATCCCCTTGCGTAAAACAACTGCCTGGGCTCCAGAATTGTCTACAGATGCACCCTTCATGTTGAGGACAACAAAAAATATATCTACATAGGATCAACTGGAAAGGATTTTAAATCCTGATTCTATAATCATGCCAGCACCTTAAAACATTGGCACAAAATATCACAAACCAGCCTGTTGGAGCAGATCTGGCAGCTAAAAAATCAAAATCATCAGCTTCAGAATGGAATGGGCTGTCCTTAAATGTACATCTCCATATAGTCTGGGAGGTAGGCAGTGCCAGTTGTACCTCTCAGAATCTGCAGAAACCATCAACTAGAGGTCCGCGGTTGTGATGGACTGCTTGCACCAAAACACACACCTGTCCACCAAGTACACAGACGCGTGAACCCCCTAACTAAAGCATCTAACACATGGCCATATCAGGACTACACCATACAACCAAGTAGAAGGAACCTTCTAAATATATGTATTTATGTATCTTTATTTGTTTTTTTATATACATACATATGTATATAAAGGTGTATATCTGTGTAAGACTGTGTGTGGCTGTGTATGTACTTAAATATATTGATTGTATTCATGAATGAATATGTAAACGTGTGTATGTGTGTGGGTGCACATATGTATGTGTGTACGATTGTGCGTGTGTGTATGTGCATGTGTGTCTGTGTCTCTGAATATGGAAATGTTTGTGTTAACTTTAAGGCCTTTTGTTTCTAGACCATGCTTCCATGTTTGGAACTTCTCTAGTTTAGCCATAGATTCAGCTATGAGAGTTAGATCATCTGCATATAGAAGTTACCATAGGCAAAAAGTGGTCAAGCTTTGTATGTAGCAAACGACCTTTATATATATAGCAATATATAAGTCTGGTTATGTTAATCACCTGAAGTCACATGAAAGGAAAACCACCTGCATCACCACTCAACAAAGACCTGGCGAAATAACGTGCATGATATACAACAAAGTGTGTAGAACTAGTTCCGGACTAAAAAACACATGGTGGTACATAAAGATTATGTCCCACAAGGTGACACCACCGCTGCTGTGGAAAGCGCAATTCTCTTGTCATCTGTGTTGTAAACCATGCAGATCTATAGCTGGCCTACTAAGTCATCTACGAAGTCATGGATGCAGATGGGATGACAATGAAGAATCAATAAGAGACAGCAATCGTCTGTGAAGACGCTGCAATCCTCATGTATGTATGTATATATATGTCATGCAATGCAAAAAATGTCACATATCAAGCGATGCCTGTACTTGAAGCTTTTTTAAGTGAGGAAAGGCTTTGCATGGGGCCAATCCCACTCTCTGAATATTGAATGCATTTTCCCAAAAAGAAGAACTAGTCTACATCATTGGATGCAAACGAAATCACAAAATGACCTGTGGGCTTATGTCAGACACCTGCTGGTGTGTGTAGGATCAATTCAGCTATCAACTGAGTCCACTGTGAAAATTGTGGCCATGGTGAAAGAGGTTGTATAGTGGACACACCTGAAAGGTTTGAAGGCGAGTACTTTCCTCTTTGGTGAAACCCTGATTAATTTCTTTAGGTTTTACTTGAAGAGGAAAATCACGGTGGAGGGGGAAGTGTTGCCTTGAAAGCAATTTATTGAAAGGTGAGTGAGAGAGGAGCATAGCCCGAGTGAATGGGCCCACTTTGAGTGTAAGCCTGTAGATTAGAGGAGAACAACTGGGACAGGACACTAACCCAAGAGATCAGGGCTATGGTTTTATAGGGGTTTTTTCACAAGTAACCCTTGAACGTCTCCTTCCTTTTGAGGAACCTCCTTTGTTTTAATTCTTATTTGTTATCTTTCCATTTTAACATTGCTAAAATTTGTTTACACACAAAACGCACACACCAACACTATGTGTTTATCCTGTGCCGTCATAATGGTTTTACTGAAGTAAACCCTTTGTGATTATAAAGAAATCATTATTATATTGTTCTGTTTCTCTATTGCCGTGTTCAGGCCTTGAACCTAGGGCAATAGAGGCTTTCATTATAGAGAGAGAACTTGTCTGAGAATGTGTGCTGTTGCTAGTAGCCTGATCTTCTGTAGCTTATATTTGCTGATCTTGCAGGGAAGGATGCTAAGGTACAGGTCTGACGATTTGGGTATTAATCCTAATGCCCCTATTACCACAGGGATAGTGTTTGTGGTCATCTTCCACATGTGGTTGATCTCTAATCCAGGTCTTTGTGTCCGATCTGTTTTGTTTTTTATGATGATATCTGGTCTGTTGGCAACGATTTCTTGGTCGGTTATCACAGGCATAGATATGTTGTTTTTGGTTGATGTTCATACCATTTGTTAGAAGTTTGGATGTCATGAGAGCGGCAGGGCATCCAGTGCATATATTTGGAGATGCAGTTGTGTCTTTCTATATAATCAGTTTTTGCCAGTTCTGGACACCCAGAGATAACATGATCTACTGTTTCTTCATGATTGTAGTATATTCTGCATAGAGGGCTAGTCCCATCTTTCACTTTTTTGTGTCTATAGGCCTGAGTGTTTAGAGATTAGCCACAAGACATCTAAAAACAGCCTGCACACATATACCCTGTACTGAATAAAAAAATTGTGTGGGGGCGGGACTCTTTACTTGAAGCAAGTGTTTCTTTTTCTTAATGATTAATCCGAGGCTGGGTAATGTGCAATCATTGGGTTGTACAATAGTAAATGAGAAGTGTGAGAAAAAAGTGAATTGTGTAGACCAGGCATGTCAAACATGCAGCCCGCTCAGAGGTTTTTACAGCGCAAGCATGTTTTATCTTCATAATATAAAATTTTTAAAAATTTTGGATACAATTGTTTTTTTTTGTGTAATTTTTGTCAACTATTTTTAACTTGCATCAGCATCTGCTCGAGGGTCAAGGTGAACGGTTACCTATCGGAGCCGTTCGCAATCACCTGTTCCATTCGACAGGGGTGCCCTCTCTCCTCCATTCTGTATGTATTGACTCTAGAGCCACTACTGCGGAAATTGGAGCTGTTGCAGGGCATCCCTCTAGAACAGGGACTGCACAAAGGGGCGTTGGTTTATGCCGACGACGTGACGGTAATGGTGTCGAGCACCTCGGAAATCGGGGTGATTGGCAACTTACTGAAAGAATACGAAACGCTGACGGGAGCAAAACCAAACCTGGACAAGTCTGTCGGTTTGCAACTCGGTACGTGGAGAGGCAAACCGATGACGTCCGACAGCGTCGTTGGACACTGGACGGACGGACTGGTGAAACTCCACTTCGACATTCTATAGAGGGATTGTACGTTACAAGGGCGACGACGTGCTCGGAGAGACTCTGGGCGTCAAAGACGATGAGCTCACCAGTCTGTTTGGTAGGACTTTCCGCCTGGGACCTATGGACAACTTCCAGAAGTCCCTGGCCTGGCAGTGCTACCGAGGAGCTCTACCGGTTCGTGACAAGATCTACAGGCACGGACGCCCCAGCAGGGATCCTTCCAAGAGGACGTGTCGAAGATGCGCACAGGACATTGAAACAGTCCTGCACACAATTGTACACTGCCCGGGCGTAACCGACCTGTGGAACTATGCAGAACAACTGCTGTCGCGTATGGGACAAATCCAGTTGACTGCCGAGTCCATAGTAAGGATCAAACCGCCAGCCTCTTTCAAAAACGAAAGAGAGGCGGTTTTCTTCTGTATGGTGGCTATGGTGAAAGAAGTTATATGGTGGACGAGATTGAGAGGACTGAGGACAGATGCCTTTCTCTCCGGACAACAATTGATTCCCTCCTTCAAGTATCACTTTAGAAGGAGAATCAGAGTGGAGAGAGAGGCACTGCACCCCAGTAAATTTACTGAAAGGTGCGTGAATGAAGCAAAAATGACCTGAGTGATTGGGCCTTCTCTGTTTATAAGCCTGTAGGTTGAGGAAGAGAGCAAAAGGAAGAAGGGAGCACTTGCACAACACGCTCCTGGAGTTGAGGGTTGTTCTATCGACAGGGTATTAAACAACCCATTTGTGGCGCCTCCCCCCTATTGGGGATTTCGATTGTTGTAATTGTTTGTTTTTATATTTTTTACACGACTGTATGTAAAATCCCCGGCATGTCTTTGTATTGTCCCCTTTTCTTGTGCGCCCTTGTGGCTAATAAAGAAATAAACTCCTATTACAACAATAACTCCTATTACAACAATAAATCCTATTACAACAATAAATCCTATTACAACAATAACTCCAGCATATATAGGCACTCACAACAATCTTAGGCCTACTATATGGCAGAACAAATAAATAAAAATTTCAACATCACACATGCACACTTGTAGGTCAGCAAAATCTCACATAAATACAAACATAATTACCACACACACACACACATTCACACCTTTTCCACACACCCACAACTTCTCCACATTTATCTCTATACTACTAGAACTCATCTGCCTGTAATTTAAGTGTTAGCAACCAGTGACAAATACAAGAAAAAGAAGTTGAATTAATACAGTCACTGGAAATTACAATTGTATTAGTGAGCAGCTGATCTGTGATCTACTTTTCTCACCAAACACTGAAATGCCAAGGAAGCAGCACATAAAAGTACAAGGAGGTCACATGCCCCTAACATTTGCTACCTAAAGCTGCCACCTTTCAATGAGAAGATGACAGCTGCCATCTGTAGGGAGGGACTGAATATACAGCTAGTATATTCGGGACCCTCATTGAGGTGACTGCTCCACAGATACCAACATACAGTGATACATGCTCACTTTCTAATTGTCCCATCAACAACATGTGTGAGAACATATGTGGTCTATAAGATCCCATGTAAAACTGCAGCTCCTCATACACTGCAAGTACCATAAGGAGGCTACACACACAGATCAAGGAATACGTGACAATGAGAGTTCTTCCACCAGAAAACCTCTTGATGCCACAACCAAGACATTGAGGTCAACATAGGGTGAAAGGAATATGGGAAATATAAGAATTAAGGAAGCCATTTTAATTAGCTGATTAAAGCCAGAAATTGATAATAGGTCAGAGAGGCACGAGGTGGAATGGTTACTATAGCAACTCTGCACATGTACATAAGTTTTTCCAACACATAAGATCAGTTACAGAAGAATGCTCAAATCATTTGTTTGTTTTATCTAAGACTGTTTCAGCCCCGTATCTGAAAAGAGGGTAATAGCCCTGAAATATGTTATAATACGGGTAAAACATTGTTTGGTTTACCATCATTTTCTCTTTGTATTTTCTACCACATTGTACCAGCTTTTAAAAAAACTTATTGGTCATTTACTGTATACACACATACACACACACTCATCATCATCATCATTTTACGCCCGCTTTTCCCTGCTTGCAAGGGTGGGACGGGAACTGATTCTGGCTTGATTTCTACAGCTGGATGTCCTTCCTAACACCAACCTCTTTTATAGTGAGTGCTGGGTGCTTTTTTGCCGTGGCACCTCCACGACTACTTTGCAGTGGAATGATGGGGACCCCAGTCCTATCATCTCATTTCTACAGCTGAGTAAACTGGAGCAATGTCAAATAAAGTGTCTTGCTCAAGGAAACAACACATCACCCAGTCTGAGAATTGAACTCACAACCTTTCGATTGCTAGGCCAATGCTCTAACCACTAAGCCATGTGCCTCCATATATATATATATATATACACACACATACATCAATTTTTCTTCTTCCCTGTTAACATTTTTTTTTCTTTTCCTCTTTCAGATGAAGTGCAATCACAGACATGTAATGCATAGAACTGAACATTATATAATGTAGTCAGTAGATATAGACTTATGTAATTGTACAGAAACATATGTTAGAAATTGAACACAATAAATTTCTCCTTCTGTCCACATCTTCCTGTTACCATATTTATACTTATATATATGTGTGCATATATAAACACACACCCAAAGTCAATGTGACTATAGGCTGGGAAACAAAGAATGACATACTTGGTGAAGCCCAATTACTAATCCTCTTTGAAGTAGGCCCCTTGTACCTCCAATTTGTAGCCCAGCAATCCATTCATGGTTCAAACAACATCTAAAATGATTCTTCCGGACTGGCCCTCAGCTCTGCCATCTTATACTTATTTATCCAAGGTACACTGTATCCCTGCAGGAGAATATCTAAATAATCAGAATTACCCATCATCATCATCAGTTTTACATATTCTGTGAGTCTCAGGGATTTGAGATCAGCTCTCACCCTACCCCCATGTCTTCTTTCAGACCAGCTCTCACCCTCCCCCATGTCTTCCTTCAGACCAGCTCTCACCTCCCTCCCCCCATATCTTCCTTCAGACCAGCTCTCACCTCCCTCCCCCCATATCTTCCTTCAGACCAGCTCTCACCCCCACCCCCATGTCTTCCTTCAGATCAGCTCTCACCCCCCCCCCCCAGGTCTTCCTTCAGACGAGCTCTCACCACCTCCACCCAGGTCTTATGGTTTAGAGGTTAGGATGTTCAGCTTGTGATCATAAGGTCGTGAGTTTGATTCTCAGCAGTTTGTTGTGTCCTTAAGCAAGATACCAGTTAACTCAGCTGGAAAAAATTAGCTGCACCTGTAATTAAAAAACTACCTTTGTCACATTGAGAACCTCATTAAGAGTACACGTGTCTGTGGAATGCTCAGCCACTTGAATGTTAATTTTATAAGCAGTTTGTTTTATGATTGTAAAAGTGGAAGAATCGTTGGCCGTAACTGGGGTCCAACAGTCACACAGTACATCATTATATTTCTTGTATAAGATTACAGTCTATACTTCAATATAAGCCGAGGAGTGACCAAATAATCGATGATGGAAGAAGGTTGGCTTATATTTCGGCTCAATATTTTCACAATTTTCAGCCGTTTGGCAAAACGTTTGTTACTTATAAACGGCCGTCAGCTTTATAATATAGATATGATATATCTATATATATATGGTATATCTATATATATAGATATGATATGATATAACTATATATATGGTATATCTATATATATGGTATATGATATATCTATATATATGGTATATCTATATATATGGGATATGATATATCTATATATATATGGTATATGACATATTTTAAATTATATTAACTGCAGTATCCCGTTGGAACAGTTCTCAGTAGTGTTGTACTTTAATTATCTGTAAGCTTATTTTTGAATACATTTTCAAAGTACCATTATTTCATTAATAAATTGAAAATTTTAAATTAAAATTTAGTTTGTATCACATGCTAATTGTTCTTTATCATTAGTGAGTAGTTTCTTTGACGATCTTAGTCATATTTTAGAATTACCGTTAACAGAAGTGGCATTCTATTATTCTTGCACTAGTTTCAGTCACCTGACTATTACCTGCCTGTCACCTGTCTGTGACCTAACTGTCATCTGGCTGTCACCTGGTGATCCTTAAACAGACTTAGACCATCATATTGACCCTAGTATTTATTCTATTAAAATCTAGTTAAACCACTTCCAGAACACATATGAAGACAGACATTATTATATATACGGTGGTGGTGCCAGGTACCACCCTCCCAGGTAGTGGTGCCAGGTACCGCCTCCCAGGTAATGGTGCCAGATACCCAATCCACCCTCCCAGGTAGTGGTGCCAGGTACCCAGTCCACCCTCCCAGGTGCTAGTGATAGCGCAAAAGAAAGCAAACCGTTAAGTGGTTGGTGTTAGGAAGGGCAACAATCTGTAGAAACATAGTTGTCTGATCTACCTGCCTAACCTGTCTGATCTACCTGTCTAACCTACCTGCCTAACCTGCCTAATCTACCTGTCTAACCTCTCTAGCCTCAGATCCTAATCCATGTAAACATGGAAAATAAACATGAAATGGTGATATAACAGGCTTCTGCAGTTTCCATCTACCAAATTTCTCTCACAAGACAGTCAACCTGGCGTTGTAGAATTTATGTTTAAAATATTTAAAGTCTGGTTGAAATTCTCTGTCTATACATATTTCTCCAGGAAGGAATTTATTTGGGATAAACTAAAATGTAGCAGCACTGTCCAAGAAAGGATTCTTTGCAATCACTGTACAAGGGTAGGCTGAAACGTCCATGGGCTGACTATGAAGGAGTGATACTAGATCTGTAGTCGTGGCCCCAAAACTGTGGACCGTGTGAAGGGTTCGGCATAGGCAACTGGCTTGTCCCTCCTTATAGTAGTGCCATCCAGTCTCACACTGTAAATGTGGTTGGTGTTAGGAAGGGCATCAAGCTGTAAAACCCCAGGCCAAATTTACAGCCCCATCAAAGCAAGGTACAGCATGGCCAGACTTGTCTCTTGATGTGGACGACCCGTCTGACCCATGCTAGTGTGGAAAAATGGATGTTAAACGGTGATGATACAGTCTGAAATTTACAAAAAAAAAATGAAATGATCATGACTGGAATAAGACCACTGAAACTACAACTGAAATATGGTGGCAGGAACAAAAGAACCATACTGCATCATCCTTTCTGTGAGTTAACAAAGGACACGCTCAGGCCTTAGATAGAGAGGCCATTTTGAAAAATATATTGCAATCTCTATTTTATGCTGCAAAAACTAGTGATGTGCCTGTGACTTGTCCTGGGAAGTGTGGGACATACAAAGGTTGTGTGTATCGAGACCCCAGAGGGGGTTCAGAAGGGAGCAAACCATGACAATTGGAACCTCAAACATTACAACCCTTACAACTAAGGAGCAGGATCTAGTGAAGGAGGCTAGATTCTACCGGCTAGATATAGTCAAGGTTTCCTCAACAAAGTCCCGTGGCTCTGATACTGTAGATTTGGATGGAAACTCCACTATTCAGGTGTGGTGCCAGAAATGACTGCACAGGTGAGAGTTGGGATACTCACTAACCCTTGGCTGTCAAAATGTGTTATGGACTGGATACCATTAGGAGGGAGGATTTACCCCTTGAAGCTTTGGCTGAAAGATAAGTCTCTGTGGGTGGTGCAAGTTTATGCACAAAACAAGGAGTCTGAATACAGGTCCTTCCTTGAAGTCACTGCAGCGTTAGATGTAGTTAAGACAGTCATATATCCTGATGGGAGACTTCAATGTACATGTTGGCACTGACCACCTGACATGGAAAGGAGTGATTGGAAGGAATGGTGACCCCTTATTAAACTTCTGTCCTAGCAATTGACTCTCTATTATGAACACCTTCTTCCAGCACAGAGACAGCCATAAATATACATGGTATAAGGGGAACCAGGAACATAGACCAACTTATCACCATCTAGTTATCTGCAACTTGAGACTACCTAAAGCCAAAGAAGCCCACAAAACTGGCAGGTCCAGAGTGACCTACAGGATAAAGTGACCTAGTATGTAGATACTATGACCTAGTATGTAGATACTATTGCATCCAAATTCGGAGAACTATCTGAGCAAACTGAGGAGGTTGAGACGGAGTGGAAATTGTTCAGCACAGCAAACTCTGCTTCAGCTGTTAAATGTTGCAGGCAAAAGAGGCTTGGCGTGGTGCTGAATGGTACAAGGACCCCTTGGTTCAAACTAGAGGTCAAAGATGCCATCCAAGCAAAGAAGAAGGCTTACAAAGCTGAGCTTGGAAATATGGTTGATAACAGAACATCTATCTATAAAAACAGGCTTTTACAATCCATGAAATATTTTATAAGAAGGAAGATTAGGAATATGGTTGATACTACAGACATGACATAAAACAAGCTACACTAAAGACTAGGGAAGAGAAGAGAAAGAGAAAAAAAAGGAAAGGAGTCAATCATGAGATGAGACCAAGGAATATGTTTCTCTGGTCTGTTGATACTAACTGCCAGTTGCAATTCCTGGCATAAATAGAGAAAGAAATACTAAAAACCTTTCAACCATAAGATATTTTCAGTTTTGATTTCTATATATAGAACTTGCCTCAATATTAATCATCAGAATTTAGTGGAGATAACATGAAATGAAATAGTTTACACCTATGGAAATTTAGCTGCTCTCCTATGGGATTGCATCTCAGAGGAAGTTTCTCCTTATGTTTTAATGATAGAGGCCCCCAGTCCTATCATGATTAAAATAATGTGAACTGAAGTGTTTTGCTTAAGACATAGTAGGTAATCTAAATTCTATGAGGTATCAAATTGAGACATTACTTTCTGATCACATAATTGTCAGTTTTTCATTTTCTCAATGCTTATATAAGGTATGTTCATTAATAAGTTGGGTGGAGGTTGGTAGAATATCAGTTAAATTATTTCCTATCCAAACTTTGATGCATGACAGCTGATATCATGTTGAAACAATTTTACATTTCATTAGGATCAATACTGATTAGTAATAAACTAAAGATTAGTTTCAGATAACTGACTGTAATATCTTCCTCTGGATAAAGAAAAACATCCCACCCCACTTATGACTAGACAAAACATTAAGATATGTCATAGTACTGACCTCCAAAAATCAAAGATTTCCACAGAAATGCTGATCAGAGGGCCTGAGGGTATGGTTGTGACAAGGTGTGCAACTGTGTGAGATAGTGGTCTCATGCTGTCTCAATGCTTCATAGAAGCAAAAGGAACTAAATAATAAATAAAAATTAAAAAATCATGTAAGTGTGGGAATGAAGATTGAATTGATCAGTTTAGCTTTAGTGTTGGGATGTTTGAGAGTATCAAGAATGGCTTCTGTACTCTCAACAGTGACTGTTATTAGACTTGTATACCATCAACCTCTCCATCCAATCTTCCATCGTCAGTGAAAAGATTCCCAACTACTTCAACTGTTTGACTTGTTAATTTTGAGGTTGCCGGATGATCTCAAATCCTGGCTCACCCCTGTCTTGTTGATCTTGTTCATTTTCATCATGTCGTACTGTTTAGGTTGGTGGAAAGCTTTGAGATGTTTTTTTCTCGTCTGGTTATCAGCAAGCATCTTATTCAAGGCCTCTGAGTCACGTGATGAATAAAAAGGGGTGACAGGACACATCCTTGTCTCACTCAGACTAGTTTGAGATCTCAGCTGAGTCCTCATGTTCCGACTACAATTGCATTGTTTGTGTAAATAGCTCAAATATTGTTGAGAAGGTGGCCCCTGATGTAGAGATCTAGCCCACTCCACAGATCACATTGTCAAAAGCATAATTCAGTTCTGTTATTGATGGTCCTGTTATTTAGATTTTAGTGATGGGTAAACTAGGACTGAATGGTAGATATGTATTTATATATAATTTAACCCTTTTTATATCAAACCACTCCAGATTCTATGATACAAAACTGTTTTAAAGTATTTATATTTATCTGAAAATCTTCCATTCTAATCTTACGTAAGAACATAATATCGGTTTAATAATGTGAAAGTTAATTATTTTACTAAGTTCCTCAAAACTTGATTATTTTCAAAACTATAATGTCTTTCACTCATTAGAAATATGGTAATGAAAGGATTAAACAGCATAATTTTGTATAGATATACAAAACTAATATGGGTGGAAAAACATTAGTAATTAAACCTCTGCTGTAGTAGAAAGACAGTATCTAAACAACTGTAATGAATATATCAGCATATGTACTCCAATCAGGACTGTCAATTGGACTAAAAGACAGATTCTACAAATCCCTAATGCACGGGGACTTTATAATCATTGCTGGTGACTTTAATGGGCATGTTGGGCAATTCTGCAACGGCTTTGAAGGGATCCATGGAGGTTATGGATTCGGTGCGAGAAATGAAAAAGGCTCCAGGCTATCTGTAACACGACATCAAACAATGAGACAACCACTTAATCACCTAGAGATGGCATACCAGCTAGATAGACTTTATCATCCCTAGAATATGAGACAGAATGACAGATGTAAATACAAAGTCCCTCCCTGGTGAAGAATGCACCTCCCAACATAACCTAGTAGTTAGCAACCTCATAGTTAAGGCTAGACAAACTCGACAACATAGGACAACAAGGAGGAGAAAAATATGGAAGTTGAAGGACCCATCAACTAGCAACAAATTTAGAGGTATGTTGATTGACACTTTCAACACTAAGGAAGAGCAAATAGAGACATGTGATATAAAGGAGCAATGGGAATTCCTGAAAGATAACCTACTGAAGGCAACAAATGAAATCTGTGGTTGGAGTAGGTCTCTGGGGAGAAGGAGAATGACTTGGTGGTGAAACAGTAAGGTAGATGAGACAATTAAGGCCAAAAGACAGGCATGGAGAGAATGATGGGATGGAGGAAATAGAGAACACTACTAGGGTGATTGGAGAGAAGCTCGGTGTCAAGTATACTTTACAAGAAGGGAAGCAGAAAATAAGAAATTTAAACATGTTTTGCAGTGTGAGGACCAAAGGCATGAGGTGTTCAGGATTGCAAGGCAATGGATCAGGGAAAATTGTTATGTTGTTGGAGAGAAGTGTGTCCGAGATGATAACAGAGTACTTCCCTTCAATAATGCTGAAAAGAAGGTAGCATGGAAGTGCCACTATGAAAGACTATTGAATGAGGAGAATGAATGGGAAGAAGATAGTTTACCCCAAGTTGGTCTAACTGAGGGACCGGCTGTACAAGTTAGCAGTAGTATAGTAAGTAAGGCAATCAAAGATATGAAGTCAGGCAAGACAGCTGGACCTTCGAGGATAGTTGCTGAGATGTTGAAACCATCCATATAGTAAACTAAATAATACAATATGGTGTCATACCCAATGACTGGTGTAGCAGCAGCATCAACTGTTACAAGGGCAAAGGAGACATTAAGTTGGTTGACCAAGTCATAAGGGTCACAGAAAGAGTTATAGCACAGCTGATCAGAGACCGAATTAACCTCGAGATGCAGTTCGAAATTGTGCCAGGTAAAAGTACCACGGATTTCCTTGTGAGGAAATTGCAGAAGTACCTAGATGAAAGTAACCCCTACACTTGGCATTTGTGGACATGGAGAAAGCTTTTGACAGAGTCCCCCATTCCATTATCTGATGGACTCTTAGAAAACTAGGAGTAGATGAATGGTTTGTTAAAGCTATACAAGCCATGTATAGAGGAACAGTCAGCAAGGTTAAAATTAACAAAGACTATAGTGGAGAATTCAGCATGCAGGTAGGAGTCCACAAAGGCTGTTCTTAGCCCTCTCCTGTTTATTAACAGGCTATAACAAATGAGTTTAAAACTGGCTGCCCATGGGATCTTCTGTATGCTGAATCTATGGCAGACCAATGTTGCATGGTAGTGAGACCTGGGCACTGAATGCAAAGGATTTACAAAGATTTGAAAGAAATGAAGCTTCCATGCTTCGATGGATGTGTAATAGTAATATACATGAACAGCAGAGCATAAATGAACTGAGAGAGAAACTGGGTATAAGAGAGATTAGATGCAATATACTAGAGTTGAGATTGCGTTGGTATGGTCATGTGATGCATATGAAGGACGAAAGATGTATAACAAGATGAAGGAGGCTCAAGGTTGATGGAATGAGGTGATAAAAGCTGACCATGCACAATTTCACCTCTCAAAAGACACAGGATGGCGATCTCTGGCACTATGCAGTAATACAAAAGACCCACTTTTCCATGTGCATGGGTTGAAACAAACATCTTGTATGCACTACTTTCCCCCTTCCATACACCTACATGTCCTAACATCCCTTCACCTCTTGCACCTCCCGTGTCCTAAAACTACCCCCTCACATATGCCCCTAGATCTACCTCAACCCCCCCCCCCCTACCCAAGTCCTCAGCCCACACTGTAAAATGGTCGTGTAGGTGTCATGATAAAAAGCACCCAGTCCACACTGTAAATGTGGTTGGTGTTAGGAAGGACATCCAGCTGTAGAAACCAAGCCAAAAACATCTGTATGAGTAAGACAAGATCATTGCATCTGACATGTCTCACAACAGGACAACGCATCCAACCGATGGTAGTGTGGAAAAATGGATGTTAAATGGGGATGATGATGAAACCTGCATGCTTAGGATGGAAGACAATTTCTCTGCCAAGTCAGCTTGATCATTTCTTGAATGTTAACTTTACAAAGATCACCTACTTTGAAAAATTCTTTAATTTAATTAGTCATCTTTGCAGGCTCAGAAAGTACTTTTTTTTTTTAATATACCTGTTAGCCTTTTACTATTTACATTACTCTATACATACCATTGTATTTTTGTGGTAAAGGCTTTACCTCACATAATATCGAATCTATGAGATTTTGATATTTATTTTGAGAACAAATCCTTCACATTAGTATGAGTGGTTAGTTACAGCCGGTTTGAACAGAAAGAGGTGAGAGAATTCTAGCCGGATACAGAATTTTTAAACCAAGTTTTTGTATGAGAGGCAGTAAGGAGTTATTAAGTAGTATTACCAACTCAGTTGTTTATGCTGTAGGGGAGTAGACTCTGGCAAATTAACTTGTCCTCAATAGGATAAACAAGAAATTATTTATCCTTGTGTCAACTGATGGTGTAGACTTAGGATCCGATATTCCAGCCATGACAAGCCTTTTTTTAAAGGTATAATGTATCAAGAAGTAAAATATCTTAAAGAGATACATTTCTTATTCTGTCAATAGAGTGCAGTTAGATTTGGCTGCTATTTCTAGCAGATCAAGCAACTATATAGAGGTTCATTGACTACAAGGGTTATGGTGTATTTCAGTTTACACCAATACAAACTCATCCATCCTACTCCAGCCCAGCCTGTACTAATCACTATTCACAACTCCCCAGATCATCAACTTCCCCTACAAACATTAACTACAATACCTGCACCAGTCACAGATGGTAAAAATCGTAACCTTCCTTTTTCACTAAACTTTTAAACATTAAAAAATAGTTAATAAAAGAAAACATAGCAATTGAACTGCTTAATAATAATGTGCAACATTTAAATCCTTAAGTTCTTAAGTTGTCCAATTTCATACCACTGTTATGATAGGGCCCCAGCCCTTATTAAAACACTGAGATGCTAAAAACACTAAAATTGATAATAATTAAGGTTTTTCATGTTTCCAACTAATCCAACCTGCATTATTGCATGTCTGTCTGTGTGTCTTATATTGTTTGTGTATGTCTGTGAATTATTTTGTTTGTGTGTGTATATATATATTGGGCATGTGATGCGTATGAAGGATGACAGCTGTATAAAAAGTTGCAGAGCGCTCAAAGTTGATGGTATCCATGGAGTAGGTAGGCCTAGGAAGACTTGGAATGAGGTAATAAGAACTGACTTTACTCAATTACACCTCACTAAGGCGATGACAGAGGACTGTGACCTTTGGGGCTATGAAGTATTACAGAAGACCCGTCCTCTATTATTCTCGGGCTGAGGCATATATCTAGTAGGCAACACCATTCCCTAACATCTCCCCTCCCTTATATCTACGTCCCCAATTTCCCAAAGCATCTTCCCCACCCCTCCTAAGTTCCAGCCTCCTCTATAAAGTGATCGCCCCTGGAACCACGACAAAAGAGTTTAGTCCACATTATAGTGGTCATGTAGGTGCCATGACAAAAACGAGCATCCAGCCCACACTATAGTGGTCATGTAGGTGTCATGACTAAAGGGAGCACCCAGCCCACACTGTAAAGTGGTTGTGTAGGTGGTTGGCATTAAGAAGGGCATCCAGCTGTAGAAACCAAGCCAAAATCAGTTCTGTGTGAGTGAATTCACGGTCCCCAGACCTGATCCTTCACAAAGGGACAGCCTGTCCTACCCATGCTAGCGTGGAAGATGGACATTAAACGATGACGATGGTGCGGTCTTGACTAGATTTAATTAACAGCAGCACTAACGTAGCATCACACAGAATAAAGTTCCAAACAATATTTTTCAAATCTCTTAAATGCACCACCAGTTATATCAAGTAGAGAAGTCTCCCCATTGAACATGATCTCAACACTGAGGCTATTAAAGGCCCTGGGTCAGTGACTGTCAATATGCAGCCACACTATCAGCATGTTGAAGAATGGATTTGAAAGCAATCAAAAACAACTTGACACTCAGGCCTCCACAGCTAAAGATGTTTCTGTTAATCAACATAGATAAAACAATCCTATATACTGACACAACCTTGAATTGAAGGACACAGTCACCATACTTCTGAGAAACTTGGATCAGCCAAGATTGTGAAATGGAACACGTATGCTTGTGACTGGACTACACCCTCACAGGATGTGGTAAGGGAGACATTTATACCTAGAATATCGCTAATACCAACAGATGTCCACCTTTTATTTCAAATGATTGCAGTTTCTAGTGAGAGTCAGTTACACAATGACTATCAACAAGTCCCAAGGTAAAACACTGCAGGCTGTTGGTCTCCATCTAGAGGAGGGATGTTTCTCACATGGTCAATTGTATGTAGATTATTCCAGACTAGGAAAGCCCAACAAACTTTTCATACATGCTCCAAAGAAAAAAGTTATAAATATTGTAAATAGTGAAGTTCTGTAAATGTTTTAGAATTTCCACCGTAGAATACATTTTTCTATTATTTTCTTTATTACCTTCTGTATTTGGATATTCTAAATAAATTTTAAAAATTGTTATTCAATATTTCAATACCTTTTAACATCTTTTATTCTAAGGAAAATGGACATTATGACAGATGACTATAGGTGAATAGACTTATGATTTGAACACAGTAGAGACCTGGGCAAAGGCCGGGAGTCCGCTAGTATATATAGTGATGATAAAAAAAATACCAGCAAGTTTAACTGTAAAGGCTTTCTTAAGAACCAGGAATTTGGAACTAGGTCATTTATTTCTTGTTTTTTTTACTAACATTTTGTTTAAAAAGAAATTATAGAACTGCTATAGGTAGAACATATGAAATTTAAGATCAAAGTTTATCAAAACAATACTGAAATTAAAGAGGAAGGCATTTCAGAGGACAATTTGGAAGAGAAAGAGAAGTATAGCTAATAACTGGAGATACATGAAGATATTAAAATATGAAACCAATAACTGAGATATAAGTACTGAGATCTTATAGTAATCTAGTTGTTGATAGGCTCAAGGAAATGGTGAATATTTTAACCTGTAAATCAATGTTTAAAAGGAAAATACTGTTGTTTTTTAAGGTTTTGAAAATAGTTATTTGAGGATGAACATGTAAAATGTTTACATTGCCTTAAAGATAAATTAGGATATTAGATTTAACTAATTTGGTAAATTAGAAGTTATGGCCAAAAAGAGAAAAATACTTGTTAGTATTTTAACCATTGAAAACAAACAAAAACATTTAAACAACTTATTAAACAACAAGAACCACAAAAACAATTAATGAAGAAATTATTACTTTAATATTTTTTTAGCATCAAAAGCAACTTGGTCATAACATCCAGATTTTCTGAGATATACCATAAAGAAGGGACCAAAAGAAAGTTGAATGGCTAATAAAAATAAAAATATTAATAACAATGTTAATGTCAGCT
>OZ024746.1:102033210-102048210 GCA_964016885.1 Eledone cirrhosa
CTTGTTCAACATTTATTGCTTCTTTTGCACTAGTTTCAAAATAAGGTATCTCTCCTTTGCTGTGGCACCATCCTTGTGCTCTTTTGGCAGAAATCTGTCAAAATAAAATAAAAATTATGATGATTTATTTTTTAAACATAGTAAAAAAAAAATATAAGAAAATATAAACATTAGAAAATATTGCTTTAAGTAAAATAATGTAATAATAATGGGGGCATATAAACCTACTGAACAGAAAAGGATGGGTCGAACCCACACCCCTTGTTTGCCACCATTTACGTCAATGAACCCACCAAACTCCTCCTGTTATTTTGGTGAAGGGGCTTGCATGTTGTGTAGATCCAAGAGAGTGTTACCATCTGGAGTTTTGCTTCTGTAGAGCCACCCTTGATAGGTCAGTCACCCAGCGAGGTTCCAGTCCAACAGTGACCCACAGTGTATCAGCTTGTCACTAAGATGGCAATCACATCATCTAACTATTCTGCAGAGAGCCAACAACCTGCACAGGAGAATCCTCAACTTGTTACAACACCAAATAGAATAACTTAATAGCATTAGGTAAACAAAGAAAGACCATATGTTTAAAAGTGGAATTTAGAAATTGAATTTGAAGATTTCTCCATAACTTTGAGTACATAAAATAGTCTAATAATGGGACATATAAACCCACTGAATAGAAAAAGATGGACATCGGCAGATACTTTCATAGTTAAACATATATCCATAGTAGATATTTCACATCATGTGTTTAAAATGTTTTATTTATAATTCAAACATTTTTATAATTATTTTTAATAAAAACAAATCTCAATAAAATAGAGGTTATTGAAATTTCAGTTGACACTATGTTGAACACTGACCAGGTGAACAAATATGAACAAATATAAGTTTGTTGAAGATGTCTGACTGAAGATATTGTTTGTCATTTAATACCAGTTTTCCATGCTAGCAAAAGTTGGAGAGGTTGTCAACAGAGTCAGTCCTCAAATGGAGCCACTGTTCTCTCAGATGGGACCAGGGTCTGAATCTTTACTGAGTGCTCAGACAGACATCTAACTTGTATATGATCCCACACTCTACCAAGTACATTTTATTATGGCATGGCACCAGCTCTAGACCGGTTGTTGTGTGTTTAACACAGCTACAGTGTCTACCCAGCCCTTAGTTTAGCAAGTCTTTATGGTTGGATAGCGTTCCTATCCCCAACCACTTTATAGAATGTACTAGTTGTATTTATCATGAAGGTCATTAACACCAGAGTGGTTGTACTGTCTTATGCTGTACTGCATATTTGATGTGATCAAACAATATTGATCTTTGATCACATCACACCATCTCCCAGTATTGATATATGAAGTTATCAGAAATCAGGTGACACTAATAGAATGTTGTTGTAAAACAATATGTGGCTGTATAATTGTGATTAACAAGTCTGCTAAGAGTTTCACATCAATGATAAAACGTTATTACTTACCGCTCTGTTCTCTAAATCAATTTTGTTTCCTATGACAACAAAAGGAAAATGCTCAGGGTCTCGAGGGCTAGCTTGTATGAGGAATTCATCCCTCCAACTGTCCAAAGATTTGAAAGTAACTTGTGCTGTTACATCAAATACCAGCACACAGCAGTCTGCTCCTCGATAGAAAGCAACCCCAAGACTTTGAAAACGTTCTTGACCAGCTGTATCCCATATCTGAAATAAAATATTAGAAATTATAGATAAAACAATAATACAGTGGAACCTTGGTTCAGGAACGGTATCTTGAGTAACAAACACACAAGACAGCAACAACAGTTGGCAACAAGCTGGGAGTAGTGGCAGGAAACATCACTTGCTGTGTAGTTAGTTACTATGATGATATCTGTCTTTCACACACACAGTCTGTCTCACCATTTCGTATAGGTAAAATGGTTTCAGTTTCAGAACATTTGAGGTGATGAACGGCCTTCTGGAACAAATTATGTTCGTAAACTGAGATTCCACTGTATAAACATAATTACTATTTTTTAGTATTAATTGTAGGTTTCCAATATTAGAGACTTGACTGAAATTATGTCATTTAAGTCCCTCAATTGCATTATTCAAATAATTTTGACAAACAAACAAAAAATGCATACTTCTGTAAAATGGGACCGTTTTTTTTTTTAAGTTTCAGGAGACAGCAAGAAAACAACATATTTTCAGATCCTCGGAACAAATTTCTAAGCAGTATCGGTTAACCGACATTGAATAGACTTCATGCATGAAACATGGATATATAATCTCACGCTTTTTTGGTGCACAGAAAGACTAATGTTTTTTTACATTTGTTTAAATTTTCACAGCAAGGTTTATAAACTGTAGTTATAACCACTTCAAATTTATCTTAAATATCTGAAATCATTGTTAAAGCCATTTACCATGCTTCCTTACACACACACACACAAGAAGGGAAAATGGGAGAGAAATGAGCTTTTAAATTTGTATGTATCTTTGAATAAAATTTACTTAGTTTGGAAACTTATTATTTCAACTAAATTATTATGTTGAAAATTAAGTATTTTTTTTATTATATCAAAGTCAAAAATATAATTTTAATAAAATAAAAGCAGCAGCTAATGCGGTTGAGAATAAAACCAAATATTTTTGATTATTTTAAAGTTAGAAAAGTACATTTCAATTGCTTTTAATTGAATTGTTGCAGAATTTAAGTATATTTTGTGTTAAAATCAAATCCTGCCACTGTCAACTATGACAATAGAAACTCTACATAGGTGCAATAATAACAGTGAAGTTGGGGACTTTGAGAATCTTAACAGACAAAATGTTTTGCTGTATTTAGTTGTAGCCTTTTATGTTTCAAGTTCAAATCCAGCAGAAGTCAACTTCGACAATTCACCCAAGATCAGTAAATAAGTAGCAGTGAAATACGGGGTTCTATATAATTGACTACATGTGGTGCTGGCTATTCAGTTATGACACACCTACAAACACTATATCTAAAAGGAAGTGACATCCCATTGGCATTAAGCTATCTAGATATCATCATAACATCCATTTTCCCTGTTAGTGTCATTGCCACACACTACAGAGGGCACAAATTGTATCATGACACCAACATTAACAAGTTTGTCATGATTGAGGTAAAACAAGATTGACATACTATATATACCTTTGACAGTGTAGTATATATACCTTAGACACTGTAGTATATATATAAACCTTAGACACTGTAGTATATATATACCTTAGACACTGTAGTATATATATACCTTAGACACTGTAGTATATATATACCTTAGACACTGTAGTATATATATACCTTAGACACTGTAGTATATATATACCTTAGACACTGTAGTATATATATACCTTAGACACTGTAGTATATATATACCTTAGACACTGTAGTATATATATACCTTAGACACTGTAGTATATATATACCTTAGACACTGTAGTATATATACCTTAGACACTGTAGTATATATACCTTAGACACTGTAGTATATATACCTTAGACACTGTAGTATATATACCTTAGACACTGCTATATAAACCTTAGACACTGTAGTATATAAACCTTAGACACTGTAGTATATAAACCTTAGACACTGTCGTATATATTCCTTAGACGAGTTGTCCTGTTGTGAGACAAGCTAGGTCAGATGACCATGTCTTGTTCATCTAGAACTGACTTTGGATTCATTTCTACAGCTGGATGCCCTTCTTAACACCAACCACATTTACAGTGTAGACTGGGTGGTTTTTGTCATGACACGACCACTTTACAGTGTAGACTGAGTGGTTTTTGTCGTGTCGCCATAGATTCTTGGATTTTGAGGCACAATGATAGATTTAGGAGATGGGTTGCTGATCACATATTCAAATTTTAATATCTTTTTTTTTTTTACTGTATTCAGGGAGGAAAAGGCAGTGCCCATGACTCTTGGCTTGAATGCTACAACTGAGTGGTCACTGCTAAAAAGACACCCAAGTACCAGGTGATGGTGTTAAACTGGGTGACAGATTAAGTCCAAAGCATCTTGTTTGATGTTCTAATAATTCACCGCCCTATACTGGCCTTTGCAAGGAACCCAACAACTTGCTCCTCACTAAACAAAAACTAAAAGGTCCACTCACATTTCATGTTTGAATAATATCTCAAATGCAAGAAATGATTTCTAATTTAAGAAGAAGACCAACAATTTTTAGGGAGAGGAAGCCAACCCTAATATTAACTGGTACTTTATTTTATTGACCTCAGAAAGTAAAGAGCTGGAACAAATACTGCTAAACATTTGCCCAATGCTGTAATGCAACTGCTAATCCACCATCCTCAAATTAGCTAATCACTTCAGCCAAGATATGTTTGTCCTTTCTTAATAATAGCAGCCAAGTTTTTAACCATATAAAATACCAGAAAAATAAAACACACAAAAAACAAAAAAAAAACAAAAAAAAAAAAAACAATAGTAAAATTGGAGTTTATGCTGCAATCTTAAGTTTGAAACAAAGAAAAAGAAATTAAATCCCAAAATAATAGTTACCTGCATTGTGACAAGCCTGTCTTCCACCATTACCTCTTTTGTTAGGAAATCGGCTCCTATTGTAGCTTTGTATTGGTTGCTGAATTTTTTATTCACATACTGATTCATCAAAGAAGTCTTTCCAACACTAAAAATAACAGATACATTTAAAAAATTTACTGGGTTTTTTTAACTCTTTTGAATTGTTTTATGTATAACAATAATTTTGTACAAAATTTCAAACTTTCTTTAAGATATTAAACTGACCCGACAACCATAAGATATCAAACTGACACGACAACCATAGGATATCAAACCGGCACGACAGCCATAGGATATCAAACCGGCACGACAGCCTTAGGATATCAAACCGGCACGACAGCCTTAGGATATCAAACCGGCACGACAGCCTTAGGATATCAAACCGGCACGACAGCCTTAGGATATCAAACCGGCACGACAGCCATAGGATATCAAACCGACACGACAGCCATAGGATATCAAACCGACACGACAGCCATAGGATATCAAACCGACACGACAGCCATAGGATATCAAACCGACACGACACACATAGGATATCAAACCGACACGACAGCCATAGGATATCAAACCGACACGACAGCCATAGGATATCAAACCGACACGACACCCATAGGATATCAAACCGGCACGACACCCATAGGATATCAAACTGGCACGACACCCATAGGATATCAAACCGGCACGACACCCATAGGATATCAAACCGGCACGACACCCATAGGATATCAAACCGGCACGACACCCATAGGATATCAAACCGGCACGACACCCATAGGATATCAAACCGGCACGACACCCATAGGATATCAAACCGGCACGACACCCATAGGATATCAAACCGGCACGACACCCATAGGATATCAAACCGGCACGACACCCATAGGATATCAAACCGGCACGACACCCATAGGATATCAAACCGGCACGACACCCATAGGATATCAAACCGGCACGACACCCATAGGATATCAAACCGGCACGACACCCATAGGATATCAAACCGGCACGACACCCATAGGATATCAAACCGGCACGACAGCCTTAGGATATCAAACCGACACGACAGCCTTAGGATATCAAACCGACACGACAGCCTTAGGATATCAAACCGACACGACAGCCTTAGGATATCAAACCGGCACGACAGCCATAGGATATCAAACCGACACGACAGCCTTAGGATATCAAACCGGCACGACAGCCTTAGGATATCAAACCGGCACGACAGCCTTAGGATATCAAACCGACACGACAGCCTTAGGATATCAAACCGACACGACAGCCTTAGGATATCAAACCGACACGACAGCCTTAGGATATCAAACCGGCACGACAGCCTTAGGATATCAAACCGACACGACAGCCTTAGGATATCAAACCGACACGACAGCCTTAGGATATCAAACCGACACGACAGCCTTAGGATATCAAACCGACACGACAGCCTTAGGATATCAAACCGACACGACAGCCATAGGATATCAAACCGACACGACAGCCATAGGATATCAAACCGACACGACAGCCTTAGGATATCAAACCGACACGACAGCCTTAGGATATCAAACCGACACGACACACATAGGATATCAAACCGACACGACAGCCATAGGATATCAAACCGACACGACACACATAGGATATCAAACCGGCACGACACCCATAGGATATCAAACCGGCACGACACCCATAGGATATCAAACCGGCACGACACCCATAGGATATCAAACCGGCACGACACCCATAGGATATCAAACCGGCACGACACCCATAGGATATCAAACCGGCACGACACCCATAGGATATCAAACCGGCACGACACCCATAGGATATCAAACCGGCACGACACCCATAGGATATCAAACCGGCACGACACCCATAGGATATCAAACCGGCACGACACCCATAGGATATCAAACCGGCACGACACCCATAGGATATCAAACCGGCACGACACCCATAGGATATCAAACCGGCACGACACCCATAGGATATCAAACCGGCACGACACCCATAGGATATCAAACCGGCACGACACCCATAGGATATCAAACCGGCACGACACCCATAGGATATCAAACCGGCACGACACCCATAGGATATCAAACCGGCACGACACCCATAGGATATCAAACCGGCACGACACCCATAGGATATCAAACCGACACGACAGCCTTAGGATATCAAACCGGCACGACAGCCATAGGATATCAAACCGACACGACAGCCTTAGGATATCAAACCGACACGACAGCCTTAGGATATCAAACCGACACGACAGCCTTAGGATATCAAACCGACACGACAGCCATAGGATATCAAACCGACACGACAGCCTTAGGATATCAAACCGGCACGACAGCCTTAGGATATCAAACCGACACGACAGCCTTAGGATATCAAACCGACACGACAGCCTTAGGATATCAAACCGACACGACAGCCTTAGGATATCAAACCGACACGACAGCCTTAGGATATCAAACCGGCACGACAGCCATAGGATATCAAACCGACACGACAGCCATAGGATATCAAACCGACACGACAGCCTTAGGATATCAAACCGACACGACAGCCTTAGGATATCAAACCGGCACGACAGCCTTAGGATATCAAACCGGCACGACAGCCTTAGGATATCAAACCGACACGACAGCCTTAGGATATCAAACCGACACGACAGCCTTAGGATATCAAACCGGCACGACAGCCTTAGGATATCAAACCGGCACGACAGCCTTAGGATATCAAACCGACACGACAGCCTTAGGATATCAAACCGACACGACAACCTGAGGATATCAAACTGACACGACAACCTTAGGATATCAAACCAGTATCATCAGGCCAAATCAATATTTCTATTGTTGAACACTTGTCATACTGAAATCAATAGATACTTTATGTACTGAGCATTATTCAAGTGTAAATACAGATACCATCATAATTTATAGGCTCCTTAACTATTTTAAAGAAAAATCTTGTTTTTATTTTTCTTATTAGCTCCCACAAAATAAATAATTACATTAAATTAAATTTACAGCTCTCACCTATTCAAGTTTAGCTGGCCTCCTAAATATCACAGTAGGTTTCTCAGGGGTTTTCAATTATAGAAACCTAGTCCTATCATAAAAAACAATGTGAAATGAGAGAACACATGCCACCCTTCCAGGACTTAAGACTTTATTATCAAGAATCTAATACCACTAATTATCTTTATAACATCTACTTTGTAGTTCGCTTCATATGTAATATAGTATGTAGTCTAAACACTAGACTACATACTATATTACATATGAAGAGAACTACAAAGTAGATGTTATGAAGATAATCTGGAGTATGTAATTTTCAGTAGTCACAAGTTCAGATTATTAGAAGCTACTGTATAAAAGAACAAGGTTAGAAATTGGCTCAGTTCCAAACACCTCCAGTGAAAGAAATTTTTCTAATCATCAGATTAATTTTTCTTTCTTATTGTAAAAGTTAGAGCAGTAGCTATGAATTAATAGTTATACATAGTATATTCTATGGCACACTAAACTGAACCAGACAAAGCAAAACAAAAAGCTTCTAAAATTATGATGGATTCATTGTCTACATTTCCTCTCCTTTGACAGTTAAACATTATAATTATTCAACAAGACTAAATATATACATTTTATATGTTGGCAGGGTTTCTTCAGCTGGATGCCTTTCATAATGCTAATCACTTTACAGAGTGTACATTACAATATGGCACCAACACTAAAAAGGTTGTCATGTGCTTGGCAAAACTGAAGAGTCCTTTCTACCCTGTATTGTCTCACTCTACAGTGTCTACCGAGTCCTTTCTTTCATAGCACCAACACTAGAAAGGTTTCCAAAACCTCAACAAAACCAAGGAGTTTTTTCTACCCTATGTTGTCTTGGCTCTAACAACTTTACATGGAGTACTCATCTTGACAAACACTGGAGTAATTGCCCAGTTTACCTCAGGCCAAAAGGGATCTTTCCACTCCATACAGCCCTCCATTTCCCACATTTACTTCCAACATCATAATACTATGTTTTTTTAACTATATGTCATTTTTATATATAATTTACATATACATACTTACATACATATATATCTATATATGTGTATGTATGTAAGTATGGATATCTATCTATCTATCTATCTTCTGGGATGGACACGTGTTAAATTTGCTCGGTAAGTTTTGTTTAAATTTCTTTAGAAATTCGTCATTGTGAACTATAAATTTTTATACCAATTTGTAGAGGGCTTGACAGGTCAAAATTTGATCTGGTCAGTCTCCCAAAATATCATGGCCTTCAGGGCAAAAACATCCAAAATATTTTTGAAAAAATTTTTTTTGCAAAACACTTCAATTTTTTTTAAATGGCTGAAGCAAAGGTACCTACTTCTTTGTCAAAACAAGAAGATGGGAAGGGAAAGCCATGCCTACTTGACCAGCAGGTAGTAGCAGACATGGACAAAGGAATGCCAACATTATCGCTTCAACATTTAGAAGAGGAACAAGCTTCAGCTGCTTTTAACCCTTTAGTGTTCAAACCGGCCAAAACCGGCCAGAATTCTCTACCTCTTTCTGTTGAAACTGGCTGTAACTGGTAACTCAAACTGATGTTAAGGTATTGTTCTCAAAATAAATACTTTCAAAATCTCAGATTCGATATTATGTGTGATAATTATGTGAGGTAATGCATTTACCATGAAAATATAATAGTATATATATAGAGTAATGTGAATGCTAAAGGGTTAAGCAACTGAACAGGCCTGACGTCACAAACGTCACATGTATCCACACACAGAAGGAAGTATGTGTAGCAAACACTAACACCACCACAATAAATGAGAACAACAACAACAACACAACAAAAGGAATCAGTGGCAACAACGAATGAGACCATCATCACCACCAACAACAACAATAACAAAATTTCATTTGCAGCAACAGGATTTTAAATACTACTCCATGGACATTTCCCAAAAGTCCCAATATTTGGAAGAAGCTTCCAACTTTGACGTTTGAGGGAGACTCCCCCCCCCCCCACACACACACACATACATACCCCCACAAGTAAGAGAAATGACACAGAAAAAGAAGCTAATTTATAGAACAGTTGACATCAGTACCAAAAAACCCATAACACTCCCAACAAGCACTATCGAAGCTGCACTAAAAGACATCAAGCCAGACGTGGCATACCTCCAAAGAGGTAAACTGTATGGAAGTGTGTCAGTGCTCTTTAAGAGCGAAACTCTGGCACAAAAACACTCGGTTCCCCCAATAAAAACAGATCAACACATCTTCCCCACATACATGGGAAGAAGATCCTACAAAATAAAAATAACCAGGATCCCAGCAGAGGTCAACATATGGTGGATCCTACGCTGCATCCTGAAGAAGGATGAGGACACCCTCCTATCTGTAGACAGGACAGACCGGCATAACTGGTTTGGAACCTGCATCGAGGTTCTGGTACAAATGAGGCCAGAGAGAGTTGAGAAAAGACCTCAGTGCCATAAGTGTGGGAAAACCACACACTTAAAGGCCTTTTGCCCTCTCTTAAACAAACCGAGGACAAACAAGGTGTTATTACCAACACTCCAACATCAACACTCCAAACCAAACAACACAAACACCTGCAACATCCACTCCCTCACCACCACAGACTAGAGACAACCACACACACAAAATCCCACTGAAAAACCCTCCATTGCTTCTCCCCCCCCCCCCCTGTCAAATACGTCCATAAACACTCCACCATACAACATACCCCTCCCATCTACCCCTGATTCAGAAGTCTCAGATACGGGAACCTCTACATCTCCAAGTGAGAATGAAGAGGAATCCCAAAATCCAAAAAACATCTACAGAAAACACGCACACACCCAACCCTACCATAAACACACCGCCACAAACGACAAACACACCAACAACACAACCAAACACTTCACCAACAAAACAAACACCCACACCAACACAATCATAAACCCCAACCACAAAAAAAAAACTACAAACAGAAACGGTACACATAAAAAACAACACACTACACATACATAAAAACAAGAAACAAAGAACCGGTGGAAACTGTCCGAAAGGACCCCACAATACAAACGGAAGGGAAAACCTTCCCCACCAACGACCCACCCCTAAAACCTCAAACTTATCAGGTTAACAACCCTACAGTATGAAACTTTAAAAGAGAAATTCCCACATGATGTGGGCCCTCCTTGCCAAAAGCCCCTTAACCGTGTCCTGCTAAAAGGATTCCCTCTCTCCCCAAACACCACCAATCTGGACATGGAGATCGAACAACCCGACCTCCAGGAAACGAAAAGGTAACTGTTCCTGCCTTTTCTCTCCTTAACTCTTCTTCACCAACATGGCGACTATACAAGCTGGATGTTTGAATATAGGTGGCCTGGGCATGTCCTGGAAACAGGGCCAGCTTTTAAATGATCTCAGGTCACATTGTATAGATGTGATAGCCATCACCGAGTCCAGGATTCACGACAAGCAGCAGCTAACCCCCATGTTTAATGATTTTGAGATCTATGTATCTCTGTCAGCCAGGAGGTGGAGTTGCTGTTGTTTCGAAAAAACTTGGCTCGCAAAATACAGACGATTCACTTGGACCCGGAGGGCAGCCTGGTGGTCCTGGACGTGAATGGTAGTGAAGGTGGGGCTTTCAGACTGGTGGCCGTATGACTGGGACATCGCGACCAGAGTTCTTCAAGTATCTGGAGCCATTCCTGGGAACGTCTCGCTCCTTAGTGTTAGCGGGGGACTGGAATGGCATCTTAGACGCATGTTGGGACTATGTAGGAGCTTGTGATAATAGAGGGGGGGTGTAATAGCCTCAAAAATCTCATCAGCCAATTCCAACTGGCTGATAGATATCGACTAGACTTCCCAAGTGCACCACTATGGACGTGGAGCAACCGCACTGGGTCTTCTAGATCGTATTTAGATAGATTTTTAATTAGACAGAATGATAAGGAAACATGCCTATTCAGACCACAAATTAGTCACCTGCGTAGTCAACCTTGATAGAACACAGACAGGGACCCGGACACTGGAAGCTAAACATGTCGCTCCTGGCGCTTAAGGCCTACAGTAAACAGATTAGCACCTTAGTTAAGTGCCAGTTGACGGGGGTGATCATCAACAACAGGGAAATTAGAATAGAATCGATAGCATTTAACAAGGAAGTAGCTTTAGAAAAAAACAAAACGGAAAAGGATCTGGTAGCTAAAATAGAAGAGGCACATAGGAATGGCAGTACAGCTGACGTGCTAGCGGCGAGAACGGCACTAGACCAGTTCTTCAACGTGAAACACGAAGGTTGTATTGTCAGAAGTAGAACACGTGCTCTAAGAATCGAGGGAGCCAAAGCTGTTAGCTGGGCCCGAGTGGCAGAGGCGAAAAGTGGCAACAAATCCACAATTCGGTCTTTGCAAGACAAAGATGGACGCATTATACTTGAATCCAAGCAGATGTGCACGGCCTTCCAGCAGCATTTTGCACAAGTGTTCGGGCAAAGCGGTACATCGAGCGAGGTGATGGACTTCAGCTCCTACATCGACTCTCGAGCACGGATGCGGAGAGCTGAGAAAGACCGATCACAGAGGGCGAAATAGAAGATGCCCTAGACCGCTGCAGGAAACGCAAATCACCCAGTTTAGATGGTCTACCCTATGAGTTTTAGATAGGCATGCCAGACTTGTTCTCTGGCGTCCTCGAAGCGGTCTACTGCAACTGGCAGCAGAACGGGAGGATTCCCAGTTCTGTAGGCAGATGAGAACAAGGGGGATGAGATAAGCAATTTCAGGCCCATAACTCTGCTCAACACAGAGTTAAAGATTTTGGCCAAGGCTGCGCTTGTTAGCAGCAAGGCTGGCGCTTGTCGTCGAGAACCTGGTAGGGGAAGCCCAAACGGGTGCAATCCCGACCAGGTCCATTCACGACAACCTCCACCTCATGCGATACATCATAGAGAGGGTAGGGTGTAAACCTGGCTTCGGTGGGGCTCTGATCAATTTAGATCAGTCTAAGGCATTTGATAGGGTCGACCAATACTTGGAAGCAGTTCTCAAGGCGGCCGGCTTCGGTCCCGTCTTCAGAGGCTGGATCGCTGCCATGCACACCAGCATCTGCTCAGCAGTCAAGGTGAATAGCTACCTATCAGAACCATTCCAAATCATGCGTTCCATCCGTCAGGGATGCCCTCTCTCCTTCATTCTGTATGTACTGACTCTCGAGCCATTACTGCGGAAAGCAGCGTCAGCTTATGCTGACGACATAACCGTAATGGTGTCGAAAACCTCGGAAATCAGGGTAATCTGCAACCTATTACACGAATACGAAACGTTGACAGGAGCAAGACTAAACCCAAACAAGTCTGTCAGTTTGCAACTCGGCACATGGAGAGGCAAACCCATGCCTTCCGACAGTGTCGTTGGACGCTGGACGGAAGGACCGGTGAAATTGCTCGGGGTCTGGTTCGGTCCAGACCTCCAGGTGGACAAGAACTGGAACGAGGTCACGGCGAAGGTGTTTGCTCTCAAACAGAAGTGGGCTGAGTGAAAACTGTCCTTGAAAGGTCGAGCGGAGGTAGCGAACACTTACATAGCGTTCGTCATCTACTACCGCTTGACAGTCGTGCCTTGCCCCCGCGAATATCTTACCAAAATGGAACGCCTACTCTTCAATGCACTGGGGCTACGCCATCTCCAGGTATTCCTGACCGGTGAACTAGTGTGGCTGTCGTTTGTGAGACAAGCTCTTCCACAACTCGTCTCACTAACAGAGCTGCAGTCCTGGGTCAAGCTAAGACCGAAAATGGGTGCCTGGCACTTCGAGTGCCTACAGGTGCTCACAGCCCTCTACCAAGCGGAAACGGCAATCAGCAGAGACTCTACTTCGACATTCTATAGGGGATTAGTGGAGGATAAGTGTGATGAAGTTCTCGGGGAAACTCTAGGCATCGAGGAGGACGAACTGACCAGTCTGTTTGGGAGGACTTTCCGTCCAGGGCCTATGGATAACTTCCAGAGGTCTCTGGCCTGGCAGTGCTACCGAAGAGCTCTACCAGTTCGAGACAAAATCTAACCTCTAATCTGTACCTTTTCTTCCTAGATACTTCTCAATTCTCATTATTACTCACCACAATATATCCTTACCCTTTTAAATACTTTATAATATCACCTTGAAAAATCTTTCGTAAACAAACATTTTTTTAAAGTTAGATTATTCATCCTCAATTCATTATTTTTTCTCCCTTTCATGCTCATCTAACTTATACATATTACACATATTCATCCATTCATCCACTCTTCGACCTCTTTTCACAATATATCCTTAATTATTTAGCGGTATTAGTTGTAGATGTTATCGTCACTTTAGCAGGGTGGTAGAATCAGTGGTCATTAGTTGCTAGTGTGGTAAGTGATAGTATCCTCGTTGGATTATCTTGTTGACATAGACGAGAGGGAAGGTCCCTCGATCTATTTACCATCTATTCACAATATTCCTTTCGTCAGGTCGCCAATTCCAGCAGCATGGATTAAAGATGTTATTGAGACACGAGTAACATAACAACTTCAACCGCAGTAATTAGAGATGAAATGTTTGTTTATTTATATGGTTGAAGTTACAGATACAAAGAGGTTACAAAATGGAATGTGCCATTGCGCCGTTAAGCCGGCGAAGCTAGTGGTGCAATATCTCACCGTTACATTATGCGTGTTGCTGGCTCGAAGTTTCTGGTACAAGAGCGAGATTCTTCAAATCTTCGCGGTGAATTTCTTCCTCAGGGCGCGTAGGGATACATCCTCTTCTACTGGCGCTGATTGGCTGAACTGAGCCAAATCACGCACAGAGAATGTATGTGAGCCCGCGGAATGTAGGTCACTACAATTACATTACTATTGTTATATTTTTGATAATACATATCAACAATTTCTTTCCATCGCACATATTATTAAACCCTTAAATATTATTCTTAATACATATTAACAATTTCTTTTCATCGCATATATTATTAAACCCTTCAATATACAAACCTTAATTTAACATTATTCTTAAATTTTTCTCTTCGTTAATTTTCAAATTCTTTTAATTTATATATTATCTTCCAACGGTTTTTTAACCTCTCTATGTAAAACAATATATTTTTCTCAGTTATAAAAGCTCTCTCTCTCTCTCTATCACCCATCTCTCCTCCTATCTCATCCTTCCTTATTATACTCCTCCTCCTCCATTCTTTACTCTCATCTCCCCCCCCCCCCTCAATTTTTTTCCCAATATCACATCAATCTAAAACTACTTTTCATATGTTGATTTAAAACTGCACTATTCACAAGTGTTTTTTAACCTTCATATGTCTCCCTATTTTATCTGACGAAAACGCACCCCTCCTTTTCACCGCCCACCCCAC
>OZ024746.1:102075710-102130710 GCA_964016885.1 Eledone cirrhosa
GTATATTACTTAAGTTCATCCTGTTATGGAATTTAATGTTTATAATTCAAATGAATTGTTTAAATGAGGTTGGAAATATAAACAAAATAAATCCTAACAACAAAAATGCTAATGTTACATGAGCTGTTTTTAAGTCATGATAATGTATCATTGTTAATAATAATATTAGAATATTAAAAATGGATTCTAAATGACAAATGAAGATACAGTGATGGAATATGTTTGAGACTATAAAACAGGCAAAACTGAACTTTCATCCACAGAATACAGTTATTGTGTGAAGAACAGCAGGGAAATTAGTTTAGAAGAATTATTTTTTTGACAAATGGAATACAATAAAACATTGTTCAAAATCAAACAATTTAAGAGAGTGTTGTTGAAATCAGTTACTTTTGATCAACAATCTAACATATGACTTCTTTAGACATATTCTATGGATATCTTCTCAATGTCCTCCAGTTAAAACTTCTTTATTTCTTAATGCAGATATTTACATCTATGTTTCCCATGAGTTCAGATAACTTTTTATTATTTTTTTTTATGTAGATGATCTTCGACTTTCACTTGATAGGTTTGAAGCAGAGTGCTGTATGATTGGAATGAAAATAAGTGCTGCGAAAACTCTCAAGGAAGCCTGCACAGAACACTATATGTGAATGGAGTTCCACTGAAGCAGGTGGAGAAGCTCAAGTATCTCGGGATTGTGTTCACTAATGATGGAAGGCAAGAGGCTGAATTAAGTGCAAGAATTGCAAAAGCTGGTGCAGTAATGCGCCAGCTTCAGCATTCAGTAATCAGAAGGGAGTCCTCCGAAGGGTCTTTGGAGTAACATTACTCGATAAAATGCTTAGCTCAGAGAGCAGAGTCACTGCAGGTAGAGCCGCTACTTCTCTGAATTGAGAGACCAAAGCTCCATTGCTATGGACATGTGGTTAGAACGTCTCAAGAAAGAATTGCTGGACAGATTTTATGGGCGAAATCAACAGGCAGGAGACCCCAAGCAAGATATTTGGATAACATCCATGGCTGGTCATGCTTGGGGATCTAGCTGGATCAGTTGAAGATGGTTGCTTCTGACAGGACTTGCACCATTGTCCAATGAAATACAATGGTTCAATTAATTGAGCAATTTTGAAGGATTTACTTAAATTATTCCTTCTTCACAAACTTAACATATGATTCTTATAAAATTATGTTGGAAGATTTAAATTTAAATATGCCTAAAAGGGTTGAGAGGACTCTTTAGTTGTGTCAAAGATACAACAACCCCTCTAGTGTTTGTAATCTACAAGATAAATACACCTAGTAGACACTAAAGTGGTTGGCATGAGGAAGGGTATCCAGCCATAGCTTGCCAAACAAAAGGTTGGGAGGACCCTTTAGTTGTGTCAAGGACATGTCAGCCTCCCTAGTGTTGGTGATTTACACAATAAAAGCACTCAGTACATTCTATAAAGTGGTTAGTGTTAGTAAGGATGTCCAAGCGTAGAAAGTTGTTTTGGCAAGTTTGGTGACAAAAAAGGTTAAATAGAAATTACTATTCGGAACAAATGGCTGCTCTTCACGTCACCCAAAACAATTATAATACCATCTAATGTAGGATAAAGATCGGAGTAATATTTAAATTGGCTTAGAAACAATGTAGCAGTAGGTATAAACTATATTGCATTTTGAAAACTAATCAGGTTAGATTAAATAGTTTGCTATTAATTAAAATTTAAAAAGAGGGGCGGACGGTAGAAAAATAATTTTGTATGGGCAGTTAGTTGAGTGAACTAAAAGTGTAAGAAGGAAAAACCAACACACAAACCGAAGATTAAAATAGGAAGTAATTTGTAATCAAAGAATAAATCTTCAGATGCAAATTCACTAGAAATATTAAAAGTAAAAACTTACCCACTGTCTCCAAGAATAATTACTTTAAGCAGCACCTTCTTTCTGGATGCCATTATTTTACAAGTTGTACCAACTTAGCTGTAAAAATATAATATCTATATTATCCCAATGAAAAGGCAAATAAAATAATACTTTCAATACACACTGACATTTTATATTGATTTCAATAAGCTAGTCAAGCAACCAGACTGCTTTGAAGTAGAAAAATAGGAAAGAGTATTAAAATAGAACAATAAACAGATTATTTCCTTTTACAGTATAAAAGAAAGCCTATTGATAACATTCTAAATGAAAAACGAAACTCATTACATATTTCAAACTATTAATTAATTAGATTTAAATAAATTGAAAAAGAACATACATTGATTGACGCCCACCAAATGTTTTAAAAGAACTTTTGACAGAAAATATGTTATCGGTGAGTTACTAGTGTAAAGTACATATACAGTCTCCCCAAATTATAGACGGGATCATCTGATAAACTGATATAGCAGAGGAAAACACCTTGTTTATCTTCAATGGCGAGAAATTTGTATAATCTTAACTACCAAAAGCTCTCATATCAATCATTTTTAATCAATATATTTCTAAACATTTCCTATAGAGCTGTTGCAAATCCACTGCCTTTGAAAAAAATATATATAATCAACCAACACGCAGTTGAAACAGTTACACAAATATCTAGCTAAAATGGAATACTTCAATAAACATATCTGATATGTATTCATATGTAGGAATGGCTGATTAAGCCAACAAAATATTTACCAATAAATTTAACCCAGTAATTTGTATGTGGAAACAGTCTAATCACCACCACCCTCAAAAATCCAACTTCTATGAACTATACACTAATTACTGCGCACTATAAACAATCTTTAATAAATCTGATCTTTGATGAGAAAAATGTAGAATATATTAGCTAATATATAGAAAAAAGCCACCCTGCAAGAAGACAATTTGTAAACATGGGTGAAATAGAATATCAATTTATAAACAAAGTAATGATGTATCGTTAGTTTTTAACATATTCTGAATCAGCACATTCAAACAAGTCCTTTATTGCAAACATTATGTCATTTAACTGAAATTTGTGGAAGAAATTCTTTCTACATTTCTCAAATTTAAAAAAAAAATTAAATGCTCTGAAATACGTTGTTCAGCTTTAATCTAAATAGGTCCTTAATTTTAAATAAAACATATATTAGAATTATTTGAGAGAAAACGTTTAAATGATTGCTGTATTAGATTTATAGAACATAAATTATTTTAGGCAACCTCAGAAATATTTCCAACTGAATGTGAATTCAAGAGACAGCTTTTATTAAGTGTAACAAGAAATAAATTATTTGGCAAAACTTAAAAGTATGGAAATCTAAAAAAATAAAAATTTAACACTTGCACCAGAGGGGGGGGGGGGTTATAATGGGGGAGTGAATCAGTTAAGATATTTTGTCAGCTTGCTTTTATAATATCCACCATTAATATTAGATTTAGATAAATAAATTCTAATAAGTCAGCCTATTAAAATTGTTAATAATATCGAACACTATGGAGTAAAACTACTTCCCATATTTCCACCCAAATAGCTTTACAACATTCAAAAGCAAGCTCCTACAAGACAAAGAAGCTATTTATTGATGATTTATATCGTGAAAATGAATTCTAATATTTTTTTAAATATCGATCCCAAGAAAGGTTGGGAACGATTTTGTTTTTATGAGGAGATTTAACAAAAATGTCAGCCGAATCCTTAAGCTATATTTCAAAGTCAAGAGTATAGACACGATATAGCACCACTTAAATCTACAAATAATACCCACCCAGTTTCTGGTGACAAATACAGGAAAATCTGTATTGTTAATCTCATTCTATTTCACCAGTGCTCCTACATTTTTGAAAATTTGATAAAATGCGCAGGTTTTCATTGATAGTTTGGTTGTTCTCAGATTAAGTGGCAGGTGCCCGAGGAACAGATTAAGCTAGAGATTGTTACATTTGTCCTGTCACAACAGGCAAGACAATTCACTATTAAATACACCCACCAAATCTTGACACAATTTATCAATTTCCACTCGAGAGAGAAAGTCTTTATAATACATATACGTTGTTTGAATATACTGAACATCGCATAATTTCTAACACACATTTATATATATATACGTGTTCGTTATATCATACAAGAAAACATCGAAAAATGAAATCATTATACTGTATTAAATACGAACAGCTTCCTTCTATCTACAAAATACGGAATTAAATTGAATAATTACATTAGTCATGGCACAAGCAATGACTGGCGATTTTTTAATATATATTTACCAGACAGCTAAAGTACACACTGTTAGAAATATAATTATATATATACACACACAAACATACATACGTGTGTGTACATACGTATGTATGAAGCAGTTTAGAATAGTCTTATATACATTACCGATGTGAAGGAAAGGGAGGTGTGTACGCAATTGCAACAACTGGATTAGCGTAGAGAAATTAATTTCTTTTTCACCCCACGAATAAACACGATGATAATAATATTAGCAATCCGTAAACTGTAGCAGTTAATATAGCGACTGACTTACCTAGAGAGCTTCGTTTATTTCCAAGTACAGATGCAGCACCAAGTTAACCTACCAACACTAAAAAATGGCGATCCCGTGACAGTGTTGTGACGTCATTGTTGAAGAGAGTTGCCGCGAGGTGGCGTTACATACTGCTGTTCTCCAAGACTTCATATTGCTGACTTCTCAGACGACTTCATGTTGACAATTTCATATTGCTGACTTTACAGACGACTTCATGTTGATAACTTCATATTGCTGACTTTACAAACGACTTCATGTTGACAACTTCATATTGCTGACTTCTCAGACGACTTCATGTTGACAACTTCATATTGCTGACTTCTCAGACGACTTCATGTTGACAACTTCATATTGCTGACTTTACAGACGACTTCATATTGCTGACTTCTCAGACGACTTCATATTGCTGACTTTACAGACGACTTCATGTTGATAACTTCATATTGCTGACTTCTCAGACGACTTCATATTGCTGACTTTACAGACGACTTCATGTTGATAACTTCATATTGCTGACTTCTCAGACGACTTCATGTTGACAATTTCATATTGCTGACTTTACAGACGACTTCATGTTGATAACTTCATATTGCTGACTTCTCAGACGACTTCATGTTGACAACTTCATATTGCTGACTTTACAGACGACTTCATGTTGATAACTTCATATTGCTGACTTCTCAGACGACTTCATGTTGACAACTTCATATTGCTGACTTTACAGACGACTTCATGTTGATAACTTCATATTGCTGACTTTACAGACGACTTCATGTTGACAACTTTATATTGCTGACTTCTCAGACAACTTTATATTGCTGGCTTCTCGGCAGTTTATAACATTATTATACAACTTGTCACTGAAATAATAATATAGAAAAAAAGGAAATACTTTCCTTACGTAAAATTAAATCAATCAATATCTATTATTTCAAATGAAATAATCGAATACCGAGAAATATGTACACATACATAAACCATATTAAAATAATGTCATGAGGGAGATAAACTAAAAGCTGTCCAAGTGTTTCTATCATTGGCTTTTTGCTGAATTGTGGTGACTTTTGCATTCAGTTCTTTTGTGACCATTCTTTGGAATGTGGTCTTCGGTTTTCGTCTCTTACAGCGACCTCCTGGTAGTTGATGTAGCAGAAGACACTCAGCATGGAAGTTACTAATTGGATGCCAGATATGATGACCAATTCATGTCTAATCGCCGCTTTCGAATTTACGTATAGAGATGTGACTGTTCTGTGTGAAGATCTCCGCATTTGTTATGCGATCTTGGTATGTTACGCCACAGATAAGAATCGTTAACACAACAGAAATAGTTGAACTGATGATACGAACCACACCAGTGTAAAACAGTTCCATAGTGAATGAATTATGTTTAATTTAATTTGTAAATATGTACCAATGAAAGAATGCAATAAAAAATTAAATATTAATACAATTGTAGATTTTTTAAAATGTTTATATTGATAGAAAATGATCAGTTTTCGTTGAGGATACCAACATAGCTGATGTTTATAAACCTATCGCATGATTTGTTGTTTTCATTTCCAAGTTTCCCGATTGTCCGAAGCTTCTGTAATCCAAATTAACATTTCGTATTTTCCGAGCAAACGCATATGAACCTTTCAAAGTTTTATTTTATATAAATTGCAGTTTTATTTTAGCAGTCGCGGAAGTCTTAGTGCATAGATGTGGTCATACGAAAAATGTTAGTTTTTAATGCATTATTTGCCTTATAAAGTCTATTATATTTATTTTCGAGTTAATGTAACACATTTTTCGTCGGTTTGTGTGTAAGTTTTATAAAGTGACAAAGGTTAAATGAGCTGATAAAATATTGCTCTCTTATAATATTTTATTTGTTTAAATGACAGTTGTAATAACACCAAATATTACTGGTGAAAAACGCCGATGATTAAGGGAAAGGTGGAGCAATGGCATGAGTAGCTTGACTTGAGAATCTGTTGACTACATCTGTAGTTTAACTATTGGGAAAATGTCTAGAACATTACATTGATCAGTTTCACTCAAAGTTTTCAAACACCTAAATCCATCTCATCAACTATGCAATTTGACAGAATACGTGAAATCATGCAATCTAAACTATAATAAAGTAAGAAGCGTCTAAACTCTAATAAAGTAAGGAGCGCGGGATTGCGTACGGTTTATAATTTTTTATCCCATTAGTAAAATAAGTTGGATTACTTTGAATAAATAATGAATGAATATTACATAATTTATTTTACTAAATTTCGTGGCTGTTCATTAAATATATTTTATTACTTATTTAAAGATTCCCTTCTTTAAAATTTTCAAATGTCAACACTTCCGGTTAGCGGTCGCTTAAATAAATATTCATATATTTCTGTCACTAATTTTCTCTTAATGCAGTTTATATATAATATCGTCTTTTTTAATGTATCATGGATTACGTTACTGATTAAATAAGAGAGTGTAACACAGTCTTCGTTTAATTTCTGTGTATTATATATTGTCAATTACGATTTTATTTGATGTATCATATCTACACGCATATATACTTGCGTATAATATCAATATACACACTACACATGCTAGCAGAAAACCACCCGAAGGGTGGTTTTTCTGCTAGTTTCTTTAATTTTCATGCTTTTGGATAAATTATTTTAGGTAGACTTTTATGAATACTGGACGTAGCGTTACCTAATGTTCCCCTGTCCAAAGTTACGGAGAAACTCCCATTCACTCTCCATTGATTGGGAAGGGAGGGAAAGATGGAGTGCGACGTTAGCAACCTTACATCCATTAATTACTACAGAAACGACGAGCTGATAGGTGACATGGGGACAGGCCCATGACATGGCTGGCAACCTTGTGAAATACAGATCTCATCACCCATTATTCATGGGGAGCAACATGATATAAAGTGCTTTGCTTAACACTACAAAGCCAGAAATCAAACTCACAATTGCATGCTATTCTATGTATACATGAGTATACACTCACATAACTCAGCAGTGGCATGGAGTGCTTTCAACTGGAATTAGCAATAGGTTGTTGGTTCCTGCCGACAACAAATTATTATACCACTTGAATAGTTTTCTTTTTAATATTCATCCATTATGTATATTTTATTCACCGTTGGATACAAATGAAATCAAAGACATATATCTATATTATTCTGCTACTCTACAACTGTATTAGTAAATCTAAAGCAAATCTTAATATACTGTATTTCATACCAAAGAAAACAGCATATGTTTGAACTTGAACCCACAATCCTAGTGAATAAAGTACAGTAGATATCCACAGAGATGTGAACCATTAGAGATTATCTTTAGTTTAAGGTAGTAGTTCTTCAAAAGTGTGTTACTATAGCAGAGTAATCCTAGAGATTAAATTAATATTTTAATTCGCCTACATGAACATTATGACAATAAAATTACATGTATGTGTAAACAAAAATATTATATTTTATTGAATATCTTAACCCTTTAACATTTACATGACGCTATATATACTATTGTATTTTCATGGTAAATATTTTATCTCACATAATATTGAATCTATGAGATTTTGATATTATTTATTTTGAGAACAATACCTTAACATAAGTATGGGCAGCCAGTTATGGTTGGTTTGAACAGAATGAGGTGAGAGAATTCTGGCCAGATATGGCTGGTTTAAATACTAAAGGATTAATGGCACTATAATGACAAAATGCCAGGTTCATTATTTTCTTGTATAATTTAATAATTATTATACACTGACACATGATAGTAGTGTAGTAATGTTATACACTGTGGCAGTGTAGTAATATTATACACTGTGGCAGTGTAGAGAGAATGGTAAATACTACTTATGGTTCTGTTAGATTCTCAGTTGATTGTTTCAAGGAATGATGCCCAGCCTGTGGCCAATACTGGTGGTCTTCTCAGTGAAGACAAGCTCCACCCCTGTGGCCAACACTGGTGGTCTTCTCAGTTAGGACAAGCTCCACCCCTGTGGCCAACACTGGTGGTCTTCTCGGTGAGGACAAACTCCACATCTCCATTGCACTTCAAGTGGGAGCTGATGCTTGGGGGGAGGGTAGGTCTGAGATGTCACTGTGGTAGGTCCCTCAACTCCACAGGCCTCCATGGTTTGCCATGCTGTCTGAATGCTGGTTGTTTCGCCCACCACACCGAACTAAACCTGATCACCAAACAGGCCCTGGTTTGGGTTAATATCCCCACAGTTCTGGAGATGGTTGGATTATCCAGAAGTGATGGGAAGAGACCAGATAGCCTTACCCTTTGTACCTGAATAAGAGGTAGGTGTCTCATCTGGGACGTCACAGTCAGTGACTCTCTTGCTCCCTCCCACATGATAGATGCCACAGTAAATGTGGGGGGTCACTACTTCTGTAGCCGAATGGAATAAAATTCAGAAATACCTGATTTATCTAATAATTATTTTTTCCAGCCTGTGGCGTTTGAGATGTTTGGTGCAGTTGGGCAAAGTTCTTGTCATCATTGGCGACTCACCTTACTGGGGTGTCTGGTGATACCCCTGAGGGTGCCCGGCTGTTTCATTACCTTAGCCTCGCCATCATCTCACCTTACTGAGGTGTCAGGTGATACCCGTGAGGGTATCTGGTTATTTCAGTGCCTTAGCCTCGCCATCACCCACGGTAATGTTGTGTGTTGGCTTTCCTCAAAATATTCCATTGACCCATGTGATGTGTTGTGTGGTCGATTGTCGTTTTTCTTTTTTCTTTCTTTCTCCTGCTCTGGTCGTGTGTTTTGGTGTTGTTTTTGTGAGGTTTCTAGCAATGGTTGGTTGTATTTGTTATGTGTTTATATTTGTGTTTATCAACATTATATTTGTAATGTTATTCTGAAAGAACTGTGAGCAATTTGTAATGTTATTTATGTATATACATATTATTTGATAAAAACTTAATATTAAAAAAATAAAAAAATACTGCTTCATTGCTTCTAATTCAATTGTCTCATAAACCGAGTTTCCAACATCGCGAAAGAGTCATGATAGTCATTTAAAAACACACGTATATTATATTCCCTTTTGTTTTATTTCTTAGTATTATGGTATACCATTTGACAGTTTTTACTATACAATACTATCCCAAAATTAGGCTGTGAGTTAGCAGAATCTTTAGAGCATTGAACAAAATACTGAACGGTATTTTACGTTCTGAGTTCAAATATTGCCTTTTAGTCACCGGGGATGGATAAAATCAGTATCAATCAAATATTATGTCAATTTATGATCTTCACCGAGGTGTGAATGAATTATAACAGAAAACAGGTTTAGAATTTCTGTTAAAATCTGTTACCATTTCGATTTATTAAGACATGACTGAGTTAAATGTGAAAGTTTATGTGAAAATTAAGAATCGCTGAAGAAAAGAAGAGTTTAGTGTAAGTTTGAGAAAATGTCGTTTAATTGGAGTTACCGTTCCTTGTAGAGTAGCGAGTGGTGAGTTAACTGGAATTATTAACAGTGAAACATGGAAAACAGGGATTTTCAGCCATCTGAATTGGGTACTAAACAATAGTAAGTAATTCTATTATCTAACGATCTCATTTATCTTATTTTCACTCCTTTTTTTTTTTTTTAATATAAACATTATTTAATCATACACACAGATCGACGTGGAAGATTATTTAGTCAATCTCTAGACAAAAACAACTGAAACAAATCAATTTAAAATATTAGGGACAATTAATTATATAGACCAGTTGATGTAGAAAAAAAAACACAATTTTAAAATATTAATTTTAAGGTCCACTTTAAAGCGAATTGAAAGAGAGTTCTAAATATAGAATTCGGTTATATAGTTGGCGTTTCTTACTTTTAGCGGTCGCAAGAATGAAAGTAAATTTATTTTCATTTTCGAACGTCGTGTTTACATTTTGTGTGTGTATTTAAACGAAACATGCTGGCGACGAAGCTTCATCTTTGCACTGCTCCATGTGTTCTCTATGAGCTGTGTGTGCACATCAGGGTCCGCAGGATCTACAAAGTTCCGTTCGTGCACCACAACATCATGAACGTAAATCCCACCTTCAATTTCCTCAATTTCCGAATAGGAAGCCCAACCATCTTGTAATAAGGCTTGCAAAATGGTGAGTCCATCATTGACGAGATAGAAGAAACCAAATACTTCCATAGAAAGTATCATCGTGGCCTGTGGAGACAAGGCCACTGGGTCTTCGGCGCTGTTGAACGACATTCTGGACAATGCTACCTTGTAGAAGTCCCAAATCGAAGCCGTGACACTCTCGACCCCATCATTCAGCAGGGATTTAGCCAGGCAGCCGCATCATCTCCGATGATTGGGCTTCCTATTCGGAAATTGAAGGTGGGATTTACGTTCATGATGTTGTGGTGCACGAACGGAACTTGTAGATCCTGCGGACCCTGATGTGCACACACAGCTCATAGAGAACACATGGAGCCGTGCAAAGAAGAAGCTTCGTCGCCAGCATGTTTCGTTTAAACACACACAAAATGTAAACACGACGTTCGAAAATGAAAATAAATTTACTTTCATTCTTGCGACCGCTAAAAGTAAGGAACGCCGGAATTCCATACAGCTGATAATTCTAAATTCCAGTTGATTTCATGGCAATTATCTGTGACCAACGTGGTATTATATCGACTGTAATTATTAATGGTTCTTCAGTGGGTAGCGGCCCCTTGAAAGCTACCACGTCGTTTCTTCCGCATGTTTATTATGGTATGTTGTAAGGTCCAACTAGCTCAGACGGTTCTAGTTGTTGTTTACCTCCACCCAGGTCAGTTCAGCTCGAACAGAACTGTAATCACAGACATTCCAATCGTAACCATACGTGTTTTTCGTGTGTATAAAGAAGCCAAGGCCACAATCTGACGTGTTTTTTTCTAAGAAGGTAGTGTAGCAATTGGGGGATTTGGCTGCTAATTTTAGCCGGTAAATGAACAGATTTACTTCATCTTTTGTTAGATATTAATTAATAGAGTTACCATTCTATGATGGTTTGATAACATCCATGATCTTGGCTGGTCTCGCTTGGGGATCCAGCCGGATCAGTTGGAGACTGTTGCTTCTGACAGGATTCAATGGAAGGGATGTTTGAGGATTTTGTCCTCACGACCCTCTCAGGAATAGGTGGCCGAAGAAGAAAAATAACATTGGTTGAGCAATTAAGATTATTGCTATGTCATACAGACACTGTAATCGCCAATTTTCTTTAAATCAAATCGAGGTTTTGAAACTAGTAAGATTCGTGTGCAGTTTTTCCTTTAACTTTATACCATGAATCAAAACAATGGAACAAATAACAATTTTAATTCACTATAGTCATATTGCCAACATTTATTGAATTTAGTTGTTTAATTACTGTAGACCTCCGTGTATAATTTACAACTTTTGATAAGAAAAATGTCTGAAAAAACCTATTTTTGGTGTATAACATTAATTATGGTGTATACCACCCCCACCCCCCAGCAAACAAGGAAATAAAAAGCGTGGTTTACACGGAAGACTATGGTAATAGCGTTTAAATATGGTACTTTAGGTTTAAAACGGACAGAGTCGTCAAACATTCCTTACAGTGGGTCCTGTCAGAAACAACCGTCTCCAACTGATCTGGCTGGAACCCCAAGCGAGACCAGCCAAGCTCATGGATGTTCTCCAACCACGTGCCCATAGAGCTGTGATCTCTCAATTCAGAGAAGCAGTGGCTCTACCTGGAGCAACTCCCTGATCTCCAAGCTATTACCTAATGTTACTCCAAAGGCCCTTCGGAGGAACCTCATTTTGGTCATTACTCAAGATTCATGACCATAGGTAAAGATAGGCATGAACACTGAATTGAAGATTGTGAGTTTGGCTTTTACACCCACCTACCTTCTAGTGCTGAAACTGGCAGATTACTGCACCAGCTTCTGCAATTCTTGCACTTAATTCAACCTCCAGCCTTTCATCATTCATAAAAATGACCCTGAGATACTTGAACATCTCCACTTGCTTCAGTGGAACCCATTCAAATGTAGAGTGCACTGCACAAGCTTTCTTGAGATGATGAGCATCTCAGTCTTCTTAGCACTGATTTTCATTCCTGCTGTGATGTACTCAGCAACAAACCTATTTAGTGCATGTTGGAGATCACCTTCTGATGAGTTATGTAATACTATGAGATCTGTAAATTTCAGCCAACTGATCCTACACCTGCCAGTCTTGATATGCCTTCCAGTGCGGCTGCATATGTCAATCCTATTCAAGAAAATTATGAACAGGAGGGATGATAATACACACCCTTGGTGGAGTCCGACTCCCACATTAAATGGTCTTGACTTATCACCATTTATCCAAACAAATACTAGGGTATTTCTACCAGGACTTCAAGGTAACAAATACTAAGGTATTTGTATCAGGACTTCAAGGTAACAAATATGCAGTTGGATAATAAAAGTAATGTAATTAGTTTAAGTGTGACATGTAATAGAGGTTTTTAATAAAAGCTTTTATTAACAGTAAATTACACAGCTCGTTCCTTGTACTGTTTTGTTCTGCTGACTGGTGACACCCTTCCTTGATGGCTGCCTCGTCATTCTTCCTCGCCTCATGATCTCCACGAGACTTACCCTCCAAGAGTTCACTTAATACTAATTAGCAACTATCACATTATTCCTCCTTGAAATGTTTTGACTTTTACATCCTGTCGCAATTCTTGCACTTCACCTCAATTGTGGACTTAATGAAATTAATGTATTTGATTTTTGACGGCTAACATTGCCGACAAAAGGTTGTTCTCATCCTTCTATAACTCCAGTGTTGCGTCTAACTTGTGGACTTGATATGTTCGTTTGTCAAAGACCCGCACCGTCACTGTTAGGCATCCTTGCAGAATCAGTGTGAACCTCTACGCTAGGTGTTATCCTTAAATCACTCAATTCTGGTTCAACTGCTACTAACTTAAGTGGGTGAGCCCCTCCTTAATCCATGCCATATTTATTCCAGCATGTACTACATATTTTGGATTCAACCCTATCTAATGTGGTCTTGTACATTACATCCTCACCTATTTTGAAGAATGGGTTTACACCAACCCTCAGTTGTCTTTTCATCAGCTTTTCAGCAGGTGATAACTTACAACCACCCGAGGCACTTCGATGGTTAAATAGAATTTTGTTCTAGTAATTGACAAAACTCCCCGTCTTAGGATCAAAATGCTTCAACACAGATTTCACAGTTTTTATGGCCCTTTCAGCAGTGGCGTTAGATGCAGGATTTAAGAAGGTGTCTCTATCTTTCTGCAGCCCAGTGATAACAACATACTTTTCAATGCAATGGATTCAGGCCTGTTGTCTGATACTAAGGCAGTGGGTACTCCAAAACAAGAGAAGACCTCAAGTATCTTGCTTTTTACCACCCCAGTTGTATGATTAGGACACACAAATGCTTCAATCCACGTTGAATAAGCATCTACAATGATTAGAATGTTGCTGATGTTTGGAACACATGCCCAATCCATGTGAAATAGGCCATGAATCATTTGCCTTTACTAGATTTGGCCTAATCTCTGGCAACTGTCACAAGATTTGACAAACTTCTCCATAGAGTAAGCCAACCCAGGCCACCAAATAATTATTTGCTGAATGATCATGTGCTTGTCGTGTATTTTAGCTAATACTGAGGCTCTATAAGGTGCTAGAATAAATGGATGATTCTTATGATATATCAAGCTATTTTCACTGGTTAGAAACTCCTTCTCTTTAATGAATTCTGTTGTAAAATCCTTTCCTTTATTTTGTTGTCTAATGCATTCACATTTATGTGTTCTGCCACGCACTGTCGCATTCGTCCAAATGTGAAGCAAAGAAAATTATATTGCTGTCATTGTTCTCACTATACCTTAAGTGTGAGAGGGCATCGAAATGTGGAATGCTTTTACCCGGGACGTGCCTTACGATAAAATCATACTGTGATAGAATCAAGCTCCATCAGGCTATTTTCTGTGAAGCTCGTCGAGGTACATCCAAATCCTTTGTGAAGAGTGTTTTTAAGGTTGGTAATCCGTTTCCAAACAATTGCTTTCCCAGAAGGAAATGCTGCAGTCTATCCACGCGCCATACTACTGCATAGTCCTCTCTCTCTATGTTTGACTAATTCCATTGTGAATGGGTAAAGGTGTGGCTTATGAAAACTACTGGTTCCTTGTACTGTTTTGCTCTGTTGACCGATGACACCCTTTCTCAATGGCTGCCTCATTGTTCTTAGCAGACGATGACACCAAGATACTAATTAGCAACTATCACAATTAGTGCAAATTTTGTATACTTTCACTTTCTCAAAATGGTTTTAATTTAAATAATAAGCAGGTCTGAGCTGTGTACTTTTTAAAATAAATTTTGTTAAAATCTTTGAGTGATCCCCAAAATCTATGTATCAATAAGAACAATGGTTGTAAACTGTAGAAAAGCTGCCAAAGAAAGGGGCAGTAAGACTCTTCAGATATAATAACTTCCCTAGTGTTAGTAGCACCATAAAATGTACATGTTAGGGCATGGGATCATATGTTGGGCCTCTGCCATCCTGGAGATCAGAGACTCTTCTTGAATACTGGCCTGTCTGTGACAACATGTCCAACTCTTGCTAGCAGGGAAAATGGATATTAATAATGAGAATCATGATGCTAAACTATTTAATCTGTCTTGCACCAAAAATACATTTTCCCTTTTTTATAATTGTGGTTTGTGAGCCCATTCTTACCCAATATCTTGAAACACTGATTTGGTTGTCATGTCACATTCCACAGACTATAATATCATTTGGTTGTCATGTCACATTCCTCAGACTATAATATCATTTGCAATATTATGTAAAGTTCAGATTTGAAAAGACTGCTAATGGTTTTCTGAAATTCTTCAAATGATGAGGAAATACCTTGAATTATTCTATACTCTGCTTGAGGAAGCAACTTTTATGCAATACAGTAATGGATCTAATTCTACTTATTGATAGTCCATATTAAGATCCAATTTTGAACAGAAGTGTTAGGCGTTGCCTTCTTTGTATATGTCCCTACATAATAACACTACAGCCAATGCAGAAATGTTGTGGAGCTATTCTTTATATGAACCGGTCTCATAGGTTATATTACTGGTTTTATAGCATGTATAATTAATAAATTCAAAGTAACCTCTTTTAAATCACTGACATCTTTGAATAATTCTTTAGAGTTTATTAAATCATTTTTTGCAGTTGAGAAAGTATAAATGTAGTTTATTTAAATCAAGCCATATAAAAAGGCTGATTTACAATCCAATAAACTGCTACCAATCATAGATTTGGTAAGAAATATTCTATGAATATGGTGAATTGAATGAATTTTTATGTGTGATCTGAATAATTTTAATTGAAGTTAGATGTGCAGTTAAGCCATCTCAGCTTTAAATGAAATTGATTGTTGTTTCAGAATCAATAATAAACGACGTGAGTAATCAACTTTTGTTTGTTGTTTTAGTTGATTACAACCATTAGTTGTCTGAAATAGAACTCATTAGTAACAGTGCTTATCCATGTAACTTATTGTTCTTCAATTGGTGTCCATAGAAGTGTTAAGTTTGAGAAGCATTGGTTTGCTAGATTTTCATATACTTGTAAAATGGCATCCTTCTGCCAGTCACTTCTGAAACCACCTACATAACTTATAGTTGAAGTTTGCCTAATGTAATTAATATTATTTTCCCTGTAAGTAAAAGCTTTATTTCCTTCCATGTGGCTTAGTGTTCAACAAAATGACATGTCTACACCAATACTCAATCCAATCCTATTCAATCAATGGCCTTCTCACTCCTGTTGGAGGAACCGCTCCCCTCACTCCTGTTGGAGGACCCCTCCCCCCTTAGTTGACCTCCAAGACCTTCTCATTCCTGTTGGATGACTACAACAGTTTTATTCACAAAGTTTGTCTCCTCAATAAATCAATCTATTCTACTATCAGTATCATCTATATTACTAAAACAGAGAATGTCTGTCTGTTTGTCTGTCCAATCACTAAAACTCGAGAACCACCCAACCGAGTTTTTTTCAAACTTTACACATGGTCCCGTGAGTGTTTTGAGCAAAAACAATTGCAAATTTTCAATGCCCTAGGGACCGCATTAGGCGATTTAGCAATCTCTCTCTATATAATTCTTAGTCTTTCTCTTTTTAGATAGATACATAGATATAACGTTGTGCCTTCATAATACCTGTCTGTATGCCTGACTGTCTGCATTACGTCATTATGACGTGATCAGTGTGTGTGTGTATATATGTATATATAGTGTGTATATATATATATTCTTATGCCAGGGAACGTCTTCACGAGCCAAAGTATCGTCTTCCTGTTTTCTGCAACGTTTTTCGAAATATTTACATCTGCGTTCACAGATTGATTGGGTTAGATAGGCTCTCATGTTTTGAGGTCAGCTAGGTCAGATGACCACATGTAGCTCAGACAATCAGTTTTGAGGCCAGCTAGGTCAGATGACCACATGTTGCTCAGACAATTAGTTTTGAGGCCAGCTAGGTCAGATGACCACATGTTGCTCAGACAATCAGTTTTGATACCATCTAAGTCAGATGACCACGTATTGCTTAGATAATCAGTTTTGTGGACAGGGAGCATTTTTCAAGGCACATGCACTACCATCTTACAGGGTGGACTGGGTGCTTGTTGTCAAGGCACCAACACTACCACCTTACCAGGTAGACTGGTTGCTTTTTATTGTGACACCAACATGACCACCTTACAGAGAGGACTGGGGGCTTATTTGTTGTGACACCAACACTACCACTCTACAGTGGCTGTAGTGTATTTTATTATGGCCAGTTCCAGAAAGAGGAAAGCCAGATTTGTCCTAAGTAGTATTTTGAATTGAAGAGTGGGGAAACTAAATACTGTATTGTATATAGGTAAATAAAACAGTTATTGCTCCAATCAGTCTCACTAAACACCAACCTGTACCCATGACTCCTGCTACACCGTACTCCCCCACCAAGGTCGGCAAATCAAACACGGACCACCTCTCTTCCAAGGCATCCATAGCCTGACAGCAACAGCCACCATCATTTCTGGTAGTTCAATAGTAATTTCTAACATAGGTACAAAACTTGAGTTTCGGGGAGAGGTGGGGTTGGGCATATAATCAGTTATATCTCCTCTAGTACTTGACTGTTATCATAACGACTGTAGAAGGATGAAAGGTAAAAGTGATTTTGGCAGGATTTGAAATCAAAGTGTAAAGGATTGTAACTAAATAGCTCAAAACATTTTGTCTGACGCTCTAACGATTCTGCCACATCACCAATCTTGGAACATGATAAGTTCCGTAAAGAATTATTAAACATCTGGATTAAAAAAAACACACTTAAAACTCATAATTATGCTTTTCAAAAATAGAAGTTTACTCGTCTTTTGTTTTTGTAATATAAACAAATCTAACGATTTAAATTGAGTTAGTTAATTATAATTCTAAGAGTTCAAATAATGACGTTTTTCCCTCGTTGCTCAGCCTTTTTAAACTTCTCTCCCGGATAAGCTTAATTTGTCATGTGTTATGAAACAATCGTCTCATGATTCTGAGTCAGCTGCACAATTCTGGGTCGTCGTCTGACCTGTAAACAAACACTAACCGATTATTAAGATTGTTATACGTAACAAACCTGTTTAATAAAACAACAACATCAGGTGTTGTTTAGTCCCAGCTCGAATCAAACATTTCATTAGACTTCAGGACATGATTTAACACATTAGTTTCAGTCAATGTTTATAAACAGAACTGCATTTTTTTAAAAGATGGTAAATTGTGTGTGAGTGTGTATATATATATATATATATATATATATATATATATTTAGGTTTGTTGGTTTACCACTGTTCATTCCATATTGTAATATTATGGAGAGCACTCGACGTAATGCAACTCATCCGTCTTCGTTTGTGTTGGTGCGAGTACGGAGTTAATTATTTAATTATTATAAAATAACAGGAGGCTGGGCTGGTGTACTTCCTTGAAAGGTTTATTATACTATGATCATTTCAATGACCGGGTTCAGTATGAATTCAGTGACATCACCAGGGATAGTAGAGGTTGCTAAATGTTCGGTCGCCCTCAGGTCTCTGATTTTCAGCCCCATGGATTTTGTCAATTATATTCCTTTGTTATATTTCAAATACCTGATGATGTCACCGAATTCATACTGAACCCGGTCATTGAAATGATCATAGTATAATAAACCTTTCAAGGAAGTACACCAGTCCAGACTCCTGTTATTTTATAATAATTGTTTCTACTTTTGGCTCAGTGTATTACTGGTACTTTATTTTATCGACCCTGTAAGGATGAAAGGCAAAGTTAACCTTGGCGGGATTTGAACTCAGTCCGTAAAGGGACGTAACTGTGTTGCAAAGCATGGCGTCCGACTCTCTACAGATACTGCCAATCCATCGCCCTAAAATAATAATAATATATATACTAGACATGAAAAATGCGCAAGCTCAAAAGAGCCACAGAATGTTATAATAAACCTTCAAAAGTGTGGGACTAGAGTTGTTATTCAAAAATATTGTAATCATTATCTATCGTACATTCCGCTTTCTAGCATAGTTACGTCCCTTTACAGTCATATATTCACATTTAGAATACATCATTGAACAGTACTTTGAATTGCATCAGCCATTGACCATTATGTGGATTGGCAGAATCGGTAGAGAGTCGGACGCCATGCTTTCCAGCATAGTTACGTCCCTTTGCGGTCTGAGTTCAAATTCCGCTGAGGTTAACTTTGCCTTTCATCCTTACGGGGTCAATTAAATAAAGTACCAGTAATACACTAGGATAATTGCTGGTCTTGTGCCTAAAAGTAGAAACAATTATTATCATAGTAACAAAATAATTGTGTTGAAAATGAATATGATGCTTATATGAACGATCAAATCTATAATGATATTTTCATCGAACTATAACATTAACAATCGTATTGTATCATCAAATTTTTATCACTGCAAACTTTCATATTAAGCCATTTATCATTACTTCGCTTTCGTACTTTTACAGATGTAGATATTCGGCTGTATCTTATATCTAATATCATGGTAATTTGTATGCAGCGTAAAATAGGTTTATTAATAACTTTAATATGAAATGTATTAAACAGGGCTGCGGAGTCGGCCAAAAATTGACTGGCTCCAACTCCGGATCCGATACTCCATTATTTCCTAAATTTCGGCTCCGCAGCCCTGTTATTATATTAATTTATTTTATAGTTGTAAATCATATTTTTATATGTTACACTCTAAGAATGAACTAAGTGAAATAGTGTAAAAAGAAAGGCATGGTTGGTTTAAGCTAATGTCCAATATCTCATTAGATGTTTAGTAATGATTAATACGAAATGCACTTAAACCGAATTCTATATTATAAATTCACTTAATTAATTATCGTGTCGTCTTGAGTTCCTTATGAGTCTCTTTTTTATAAAAGGATGCTACAGATTTTATAAAAAAGAGACTATGAGTATATGATAATTGTTTCTACGTTAGGCACAAGGCCAGCAAGTACCCAGTGTATTACTGGTACTTTATTTTATCGACCCCGTAAGGATGAAAGGCAAAGTTAACCTCGGCGGGATTTGAACTCAGAATGGCAAGGGCCGTAACTCTATGCGTCAAAGCATGGCATCCGACACTCTACCAATCCACCGCCTATATGATAATGAGTATATGATAATAATATTACGTAATTATTTATAGCTGTTATTACATTAAACATAGATGTATTTATTGTGATAATTTTTATAAAGGATGCCACAGAATGTACGATAGATAATGATTACAATATTTTTGAGTAACAACTATATATATCTATATCTATATATATCTATATCTATATATATCTCATCATCATCATCATCATCATTTTACGTCCGCTTTTCCCTGCTTGCAAGGGTGGGATGGGAACTGATTCTGGCTTGATTTCTACAGCTGAATGCCCTTCCTAACACCAACCTCATTTTACAGTGAGTGCTGGGTGCTTTTTTGCCGTGGCACCTCCACGATCACTTTGCAAGTAGAATGATATGGATCCCAGTCCCTATCATCTCATTTCTACAGCTGAGTAAACTGGAGCAATGTGAAATAAAGTGTCTTGCTCAAGGAAACAACACATCGCCCGGTCTGAGATTTGAACTCACAACCTTTCGATTGCAAGGCCAATGCTCTAACCACTAAGCCATGTGCCTACATATATCTATATATATATATATATATCTATATCTATATATATCTATATTCCTGTGTAGGAAAGGAGTAGGCAGAAACTCCATTTTATGTCCCAAATGCAAAGTATGGGTGCATAAAAGATGTAGTGGGATCACAGGTAAGCTAACTAAGAATATAGATTTTATATGTGGCCGGTGCTCTGGTGCAATAAGTAGCAGCAAGTGCCCACGATACTAGCTCATTCCATTGCACAGATGGTTCTATAGAAATAGTGGACACCTTCCGTTACCTGGGTGACAAAATCAGCAGTGGTGGAGGGTGCTAGAGTTACCTGGGTGACAAAATCAGCAGTGGTACAGTAGCTAGAGTCAGAACGGGATGGAAAAAGTTCAGAGAGCTTATACCACTATTGGTCGCTAAAGGGTTCTCTCTAAAAATGAAAGGCAGGCTGTATGATGCCTGCATACGAACAGCAATGTTACATGGCAGTGAGACCTGGCATCGTGTGCAGAGGATATACGCAGACTGGAGAGGAATGAAGCTTGCATGCTCCGCTGGATGTGTAATAGTAATATACGTGAACAGCAAAGCATAAACGAACTAAGGGAGAAATTAGGAATAAGAGGGATCAGATGCTCTTTACTCGAGAGAAGACTACGTTGGTACGGTCACGTGATGCGCATGAAAGACGACAGCTGTATAAAAAAGTGCAGGGCGATCAAAATAGACGGTAGCGATGGAGTAGGCAGACCCAGAAAAATGTGGGACGACTTGATAAATTCCGACCTCACACACACCTCTCCAAGACAATGTCACTGGACCGAGATCTTTGGCGCTACGCAGTAATACAGAAGACCCACCTTGCCTAAGTGCAAAGCGAAACCTACAGTAAGTAGGCACCTCTTACCAAAATACACCCCCGTCCCACTAACCCCACCCCATCCACACCACCCCCTTACGATGTAAAGTTATGTTGGTACCACAACATCCAGTCCTAAATAAATGAGGTCGTGTAGGTGTCACAACAAAAAAACACACAGTCCAAGCTGTAATGTGGCTGTGTAGGTAACACGGTAAAAACCTCCCAGTCCACACTGTAAACATGGTTGGTGTTAGGAAGGGCATCCAGCCGTAGAAAACCCGCCAGACAGTCCTATACGAGCAAGACAACCAATCTTGCCTCAAGTGGGAAAATTCCCGTCCAAACCCATGCTAGCGTGGAAGATGGACGTTAAACGATGATGATGATGATATCTATCTATATATATATATCTATATATATATCTATATCTAGGAACGAGTAGGACCCCGACGGCTGAGCTCAAGCCGTTTCGACGGCTAATTCTGGACCAGTAGTATTGAGTACTTTGGTGCGTTATGGTCCACTTGGTTCCTTACCACATTTCCTTTGTTATATATATATATATAATCGATATGCAAATTAGGCTGCTCAGCCGTTAATATGCATAAGGAAAGTATATACTTTCAAACGTTCAATCATCTGACAGAAAGCTATACGATGCTGACGATAGCTAATAAGCTTGAAACTAGTACATCATTCCTGTGTCAGTGTTGAACAAAAAGGCGACGATGGTTGTCAAACACCGTACGGCGTAATTCGGGCTGTTTGTTTACAAACAAACCGAATATTATAATAAATGTTCGGTAAACCCATACGTGCATATATATGTGTACATGTATGTATATATATACATACTACTATACGTCTGTATACATATATGTATGTACGTATACATACATACTTACATTTAAGTATCAGCCGTACTAAGAAGCGATACTCTGACCAACTCCATCTCACTCAACAAACATTAGGATATACCTAAGTATTTTCCCAATTTAGTGTTTGGGGTGCTAACTAATCAGTATTTTGTGGATAGCTGGTTGTATTATTTTATATGAGACATAATTAAATAAATATCTCTTTCCTTCCAGACGATCATTTCGTTATAAGATTTCTACAATTTGGGATAGATAATGTCCATATATATATATATCACACGTATATATAAACAGGAATGACAACTTTTAAAAGAAAAAGTTTGGTGACTGTCGGAGAAAACTTCAACCCCTCCGAAAACTTTCATTTCAGACGTAAACAAAAGTGTGAGTGTGTTATACAAGGAGGACTTTATGGACATTTGTGGTGTATTTAACATATAACTTCCTTTCTTATTTCACCAAGAAGTGTATGGTAGACGTACGGTAGAGTATTTACAGAGAATATAAAGTTAGGAATGAAGTGGTTAATTAGGTAAGTGAAGGCACTGAGAAGGATTATAGTAAAATAAACTATCATCTTTAGGACATTAAAGGAAGAATATATAAACATATCGAGGAGGACCAGGAGAAAGAGATAATTATTGTATACTGTAAAAACTTCACTTTTAATAATTGTTTCTACTTTTGGCACAAGGCCAGCAATTATCCCAGTGTATTACTGGTACTTTATTTAATTGACCCCGTAAGGATGAAAGGCGAAGTTAACCTTGGCGGGATTTGAACTCAGATCGTAAAGGGACGTAACTCTTTGCTTGGCGTCCGACCCTCTACCGATACTGCCAATCCACTGCCCTTTTTAATAATGATTTCTAGTATAGGCACAAGGCCAGTAATTTGCGGTGTGGGGTAAATTTGATTAAATCAACCCCAGTACTGTAAAGTATGGTGTCTGACTCTCTACCGATACTGCCACCATACTTTTGATAATAATAATTGTTGTAAATAATGTAGATGACATTTGGTTTATGAAATAACCAATAAGAGTTTAATGTAATTGATATTAGACATTATAATCAGTAATCTGAGACAGAAAAGAGGACACATTTAGCGGAGATTTGAAAACTCTAACATTATTATAGAGTCGGACGCCATGCTTTGCAGTAAAGAGTTACGGCTCTTTATGGTCTGAGTTCAAATCCCGCCGAGGTTAACTTTGCCTTTCATCCTTACGAGGTCGATAAAATAAAGTACTAGTAATGTACTGTTGGCCTTGTGCTATCTTTTGCTCTGGTAGCGGCTCATTTTTCCACCCCTTTAGTCTGCATTTTGTTCTATGGGGTCTAATATGTGGGTATTACATGCTTGTGTATTTATTCTCTTTCTTTTTTTCCTTTCCCTTTCCTTTGAATATATTATATTTGTTAGTGTTTTCGTTCTGTAACCATTATATTAAATGAGTTTAAAAAAGAAAGAGTTAATAAATAAATAAAGAGTTATACTTGTTTTACCCTTCCATTTCCAATTAAACCGAACGCTATCATGACTGTATGTGTGTGTTTGTGTAAATGTATATATGTTTGTATGTATGTTTGTGTAAATGTATATTTGTGTGAATGTATGTATATTTGTGTGAATTATGTCCGTGATAGTATATTTTTATAAGTTTGTGTTTGCGTGATTATAGTTATATACTCATAATAGTTATATACTCATACATATCTGTTAGAATGTTTTAGTCACTTTAGTGTTCTAACATATATGTGTAGATTGTAAATTTTTTTTTCAAGGTCTGGCCATGTGGTGATTACATGCCATTGGCTAATTTTCAACCAATCAGAGTAAGTGTTGCTCAAAAGCATCTGCCATGTTTTTTTGTTTGTTTTCCTAGTTCATTTATTTTTGTTATTTCGTTGTTATATGATTTTTTTAAATTTATATGAACTATTTTTAAAACAAATGTAATATATTGACGTTAGGGTTAGGCGGTCAATAGATAAGATGAAAGTCTATCGTAAAAGTTTGTACAAATATTTTTAAATTTATCGTTTGTACAAAACGATTCTAAATTTTTGTTTGTAAAAAATTTTTAAACACTTCAAAATAGCGTATATTCATGTTCTGTAATGTCCCATTTTTGTGCGCACTTGTGCCAAATAAAGAAATATATCTTTGTATCTTGTTCCTCTTTATATATTGCAATCGAGTATAGGCAGAGTTCTGATTATAATACAAACTGCACTTTGTTTGTAAATATTTCTAAAAACATTGTAAAATTTTGTCACATGCTTTTAAAAATCTTTGATATGTATATATATATATATAAAACTGAGGTTGTCTGTCTGTCTCTCTACTAAAACGGTCACCGCACATCTAAACTTATAGATTAAGCTCCAGCGGAGAGATCGGTCAAAAAAAATTTCAAATCGAATGTGTAATATTGATGTTTCAGTTAAAATGTATAAATACAGTTGAGAGACGAGTTATTTCTCTTTAATGCAACGTGAGCAGACAATAAATTATTGAAAAGGTGCAAATTTTCACTATTACACATTTGCATTATTGTCAGTATTAACTTTGCCTTTCATCCTTACGGGGTCGATAAAATAAAGTACCAGTAATACACTGTCACTATAAGTAGATGCCCATTCACAAACAGTATTGAAAATATGTTCTTCGACAAATAAAAATGTTTTGTTCATACTATTTCGACTAGCGCTTGTTGTTCTACTCCACGCACGACCACCACAAATTGGTGACCAGCTCAACACAAGTATTGGTAGAGCGTCAGACACCATGCTTTGCAGCATTGTTATGGCCCTTTGCGTTCTAAGTTCAAATCCCGCCGAGGTTAAATTTGCCTTTCATCCTTACCAGTTCGATAAAATAAAGTACCAGTAATGGACTGCGGTAATGGCTTTGTGCCAAAAAATAGAAACACTATTAATGTGCAATAAGAGCAAAATCTCACGACATTGCTCAATTATTTTATCTAATGTTGCAACAATACAGGGAAATGTAGTTTATGTATTTTTTAAAATATTTGCTCATAGGCTTTTCCAATTTCTCTCAGCCAACAACTATTAAAAAGAGAGTTGCTCAAGATAACAATTTAATCACAAATTGTTGTTATCTTTTAATACACTCCAAAAAGTCATCAAATTATGTGCAATAAGAACAAATCTCATTAATTTGCTCAGAGAATAAAGAAAATTTATATAGACTGATAATTGCAATTGTATGTAAATATTTTATTTTTATATTGTTTATTTATTTTTTGTTTTCTATTATGTATAATATATTGATCAATATTGATTGTTTTTTGTTGTTGTTTATATTAAAAGTCTGAAAATATTTTTATACATCTTACACTTTATTTATAAGATCATTTATAATAACAATTATATAATCTAATTACATTACAACGATAATTTATTATTAATATATATCATGTTTAACTAGAATTTTTACAAGCGTTGCCTTAAAAAAATATTAAACTAGACATGAAAAATACGCAAGCTCAAAAGAGCCACAGAATGTTATAAAAAACCTTCAAAAGTGTGGGACTAGAGTTGTTGCTCAAAAATATTATAATCATTATCTATCGTACATTCTGTGGCATCCTTTATAAAAATATCACAATAAATACGTCTATTTTTAATGTAATAACAGCTATAAATAATTACGTAATATTATTAAACATAGATGTATTTATTGTGATATTTTTATAAAGGATGCCACAGAATGTACGATAGATAATGATTACAATATTTTTGAGTAACAACTCTAGTCCCACACTTTTGAAGGTTTATTATAACATTCTGTGGCTCTTTTGAGCTAGCGCATTTTTCATGTCTAGTAGATGTATGTATGTGCACAATCATACGCGTCAGGTGTAGAAAGTCATAATCTCTCTCATCACTCTCTCTTTCTATATATGTAGTGGTGGTGGTGGTGGTGACGATATACCGGAAGTGCAACTTTGAAAAGAAGTCAATTTGAAATTATTTATTTTTACAAAATGATTTTTGTTTACGAAATTGAGTAGATAAATCATGTAATATTCATTCATTATTTATTCAAAGTAATGGTGGTGGATTGGCAGTATCGGTAGAGAGGCGGACATCATGCTTTGCAGTATATAGTTACATCCCTTTACGATCTGAGTTCAAATCCCGCCGAGGTTAACTTTGCCTTTCATCCTTACGGAGTCGATAAAATAAAGTACCAATAATACACTGAGATAATTGCTGGCCCTGTGCCAAAAGTAGAAACAATTATTTATTCAAAGTAATCCAAATTATTTTACAAACGGAATAAAAAAAAAAACCGTATGCAATCCCACAGACCTTCCTTTATTATAGTTTAGACTAGCAGCAGAACTACCCTTCGGGTGGTTTTCTGCTAGCATGTGTAGTGTGTATATTGACATTATACACAAATATACATGCATGTAGATATGATACATCAAATAAAATTGTAATTGACAATATCCACAGAAATTGAAGAGAGACTGTGTTACACTGTCTTATGTAATCAGTAAAGTAATCCATGATACATTAAAAAAGACAATATTATATATAAACTGCATTAGGAAAAAAATTAGTGACAGAAATATATGAATGTGTATATAAGCGATCGCTAACAGGAAGTGTTGACATTTGAAAATTTTGAAGAAGTGAATCTTAAAATGAGCAACAAAATTACGAAATTTAGTAGATAAATTATGTAATATTCATTCCTTATTTATTCAGAAGTGTCATCTCGGACGATAGCGAGGGAGGACGCATTGAAAGACCCATTCTGTTGTATAGGGCTCACTCCTGTAGGTTGACTACTCTACCCTGGTAGCAGAGTGTAGGGAAGTAGCTCAGGGGTGGGTGGTCTATTCTACCTTGGTAGCAGAGTGTAGGGAAGTGGCTCGGGGGTGGGTGGTCTACTCTACCCTGGTAGCAAAGAGTAGGGAAGTGGTTCAGGGCTCAGAACACCACTAAAGTTTCAACAAGAAACCTATTGGAAAGTGGCTGATTCTTCAACAGATTGAAACGTTCAGCTTGTTGGACAACGGGTTTGTCACTGAATGCAACAGGTTATCACTGGAGAAAGTGCTACAGTATATTGTGTCCAAGATAAGGGGCCTACCACCATAGTGTGAGAAGATTGTCGTGCTATCTGCTGTCCCCTTCATCTAATCCCACCAGTCCAAGCTGTGATAGGAAGACAGCAGCATCCAAACCATGTTTAATTATTTCGTTGAAAATAGCATAGTATAGTGGAGGTACCAACACTGAGGTAGTATGAAAGGGAATGAAGGCCCAAATCATCTACCATGGATCCACAATGGTATTGGTGTTGCTTGCAGATCTAGAGGCCAAAGCTCAGGGAAATGTAGATGTTTAACTGAGTAGAAGTTGACAGTGAGGATACAGTGTTTAGCGAGTCACAGGAGTTGGGAAGTGGCAGACTGCTGGTCAAACAGGTGCACAAGGGTGCCTGAAGCCTTGTCCCACTAGTTGGTGTTCTATTTGCATTAGGAGACTGGATGTTCACAGAATAGAGGCTAAGTCAGCTCCAAGTTGTGCTGTCTGAGTTCCCCGATCATAGTAGTGTGTTGTGGAGTATCTTTATGAGGGCACAGCAGGAGGTCAGTGATGAAAGAAATGGTTGTGCTGGTGAAAGGACAAAAAACATCCAGTCCACCTTGTAAGGTTTTAGTACTGGTGCTACAAAAAAAGGCTCCCAGTCTACCCTGCAAGGACATAGAACTGCTGCACAGAGAATCTCTGGACACAGAACTGTTGGACACTGTACTTCTGTAATGTCAACTCATTTCATTTCATTTTACGTCCGCTTTTTCCCTGCTTGCAAGGGTGGGATGGGAACTGATTGTGGCTTGATTTCTACAGCTGGATGCCCTTCCTAACACCAACCTCATTTACAGTGAGGGCTGGGTGCTTTTTGCCGTGGCACCTCCACGACCACTTTGCAGTGGAATGATATGAACCCCAGTCCCTATCATCTCATTTCTACAGCTGAGTAAACTAGAGCAATGTGAAATAAAGTGTCTTGCTCAAGGAAACAACACATCACCCGATCTGAGAATTGAACTCACAAATCGGGTGATGTGTTGTTTCCTTGAGCAAGACACTTTATTTCACATTGCTCCAGTTTACTCAGCTGTAGAAAGGTGATGGTAGGACTGGGGTACATATCCAACTCAGTCTATAGAATTGGACAACTGACAATGAGTCACAGCCATAGAATTCTCCATCTAACCTGCTCCATGTAGTTCAGATGTCTTATTGTAATGGTGGGTCATGTATTGTTTCTACCTGTAATGGTGGGTCATGTATTGTTTCTACTTGTAATGGTGGGTCATGTATTGTTTCTACCTGTAATGGTGGGTCATGTATTGTTTCTACCTGTAATGGTGGGTCATGTATTGTTTCTACTTGTAATGGTGGGTCATGTATTGTTTCTACCTGTAATGGTGGGTCATGTATTGTTTCTACCTGTAATGGTGGGTCATGTATTGTTTCTACCTGTAATGGTGGGTCATGTATTGTTTCTACTTGTAATGGTGGGTCATGTATTGTTTCTACCTGTAATGGTGGGTCATGTATTGTTTCTACTTGTAATGGTGGGTCATGTATTGTTTCTACCTGTAATGGTGGGTCATGTATTGTTTCTACCTCTAATGGTGGGTCATGTATTGTTTCTACCTGTAATGGTGGGTCATGTATTGTTTCTACCTCTAATGGTGGGTCATGTATTGTTTCTACCTGTAATGGTGGGTCATGTATTGTTTCTCTTGGATTAGTTCTGAGGTGACATCTTCTATGACATCTCATTCACTGCTGTTTGTGATGATGAGATAACAAAGTCATTTTTGTTGTTTAGTTCTCATAAGCAGTGATTAGACAGACCTAAGATTAAAGGCACTCCACTTGTGATCATCCCTTTTTTTTTCAGGCATTACCCACCTAGGAGTATATTATTTAATGTGTGTTTCCAGCTTCTGAGATAGACAGATTCCACATTATGTTTAATGATGACACAAAGATTTAATGTTTTGTACTGCTATTTCTTTAAGTGGTGGTCCTTTTAAAACCAAATGTTACCAACAAGGAACGGTAGTCTTCTAGTGGTGTCATGCAATCCCTATGGAACCAAAAAACATTGGAAAGGGACTCTTTATTTGACTAGCGCTGGTACCACTATAAAATGTACCCAGTACAATCTGTAAAGTGGTATTATTGGTACCATAGTATTGGTACCTTGTCTACTCTGTAAAGTGGTGGTGCTGGTGTCCTGAAAAACACCTGTGCTATAGTTAGGAAAAACTACAAGCTGGTTGGTGTTAGGAAAGACACCGACTGTAGAAGCCATGCCAAATATACAATGAGCAAGATTGGTTGTCCAATACCAGGAGTAGAATGTGGTGAAAGTCATATGGGTTCTCTAACTTAGGTGGTTGCTTCTCACCCTTTTATGGCAGGTGGTGGTCATGGGTGCACTGTGTTTTGGATAAACAATGCCATGATCATGTCTGGAATGCTTTTGTTTGCCAGTTTCCATAAGCAGGACTGTCCTGTTCCTAAACAACAACAGCTGCAACAACTACTACTACATCACCATTTCATTCTGCTTATTGTTAAATCCAGTTTATCTTTGTACAAGGTGAACTGTGTCAACACGGCCCTAGTTAATACTAAGATACATTGCCAGACAAGTGTATATTGAGTACTCTTATCTTTTTGTTCTAATTATCAGTGTGAGTATGTGTATATTATGTAATAAAATAAATAGTATGACTAAAGAATTAGGTTAAACAAACATTGATAGTAAAATTAGGGCAAAGAGACTGTTAATTGACTGTAAATGCAAAGAATTTACTAATATTAAAATGTATATATCATCATCATCAGCAGCATCGATTAACGTCTATCTTCCACGCTAGCATAGGTTAGATGGGTTTAGAGAACAATAGAGGGTGGGTCTTCCATAAAACTGCATAGCATCAGAGGTCGCGGTCCTGAGTCCATTGCCTTTGAGAGGTGTAATTATGCACGGTCAGCTTTTATTAGCTCGTCTCAAGTCTTCCTTAGGCTACTCACTCCAAGGCTACCATCAGTTTTGAGTGCTCTGCACCTTTTTATACAGCTGTCATCCTTCATATGCATCACATGTCCATACTAACGCAATCTCCTCTTCTGCAACAACTGATCCCTCTTAAGCCTAATTTCTCACACAGTGTATTTATACTTTGCTGTTTACGTATATTGCTATTGCACATCCATACTAGGACTTTGTACTCTCCTAAGTAGTAGGGATAATAGGGCACAGATCTCGCCTGGGAAATTGCCCTGTTCAGTGTGTAGAAAAGGAGTAGGTAGAAATTCCATTCTATGTACCAAATGCAAGCAATGGGTACACAAGAGATGTAGTGAGATCTCAGGCAAGCTAACAAAGAATGTAGGTTTTACTTGTGGCAGGTGTACAGGGGCAGTAAGAAGCAAGAACCTTCAGGATACAATCCCCTTCAAATGTTCAGATGGCGGCTCGGTTGAAGTGGTAGATAGTTTCCACTACCTGGTGACCAAATCAGTAGTGTGGGAGGGTGTTCCGAAAGCACAGTAACCAGAATGAAATCAGGTTGGAGAAAATTCAGGGAGCTACTACCATTACTAACTACAAAAGGTTTTTCTCTCAAAATGAAAGGCAGACTGTATACAAACAACAATGATGCACAGCAGCGAGACCTGGGCATTTTGTGCAGACCTGCGAAGATTGGAAAGAAATGAAGCCTCTGTGCTTCGTTGGATGTGCAAAGCAATATACGTGAACAGCAAAGTATAAATACACTGTGTGAGAAATTAGACATATATATGAATGTATATATATATCCAAGGAGTGTAACGCGGAGTTACTGTAAGTTCACCCGGGTGAGCACTCGATGTTTAGGTTCACGTCGGTATTGAGGTGTAGAGCTAGACAGAGTGTAATATAATAAAATAAAACAAGGACGAATGGTTACTCCTTCATTACATTTATCAGTTGGTGATGCGCGTTTCGCTATTGATCAGCTCAAGTTTCAATCTAGCCCGACTCTCTAATCGAACCTTGAGCTGATCAATAGCGAAACACGCGTCACCAACCAATAAATAAAATGAAGGAGTAACCATTTGTCCTTGTTCTATTTTATTATATATATATATTGAAGCATTGCATATGGTGTATAGAATTCGAAGTTTGAAAGCCACGACAATGTAGGTTTGGATGGAGAAAAATGAATGTGGTCATAAGCGGGCCTATGTGTACCCTTAGGTGTAGGGTTGTTTGAAGAAGTTTATTTGGCAGCCGGCTTTAATGCGCTTCTCTGCTTTCAAACTTCAAATTCTTTATACCATATACAATGTTTCAAGTAAACTACAAATTCCTTCTTTCCTTATGCCTAAGCCAGGCCCAGTTTACAACCACAAAGGTACTCTTCCGGGTGTCGGAGAAGCGCACTAAAGCCGGCCACCAAATAACCTTCCTCAAACGACTTTTTTTTTTTTATATTCAATTCAATTCAATTCAATTCAATTCAATATATTTGGCAGAAATTAAAACATAGATGCTTCAGATGCCATGTAAGAAGGAGAGGGGGGACAATTTACACAGTCCAAAACACAGTGGTCCAACACCGGTCCAATTTTGCCTTGAATTGTTGCGTGGTTGACGCGTTGACTACTTCTTCTGGAAGCCGATTCCAGGGTCCAGAGATGCGGATCGAGAAAGCAGCTTTCCGTCTATTTAGGCGAAAGCGGCGGTGAAACAGCTTTTTGTCATGTCCCATGTACACCCCTTTCAAGTGCTGGAGTGAATAGGAGATCTTGAGGGAGATCGTAATGGCCATTGAAGAGATTGTAAGCCAAAATGAGATCGCCTCTTAGCTGTCGACACTCCAAGGAGAAGAGGTTCAGCTTCTGCAGCCGGCTTTCGTAGGGCAGCTCATGAAGGCCCTGTACCATTCGAGTCGCTAGTCGTTGAACTCTCTCCAAGTGATGGATATCCCGGATGAGATATGTGTTTGATGCTTGGATGCCATATTCTAGGTGCGGTCTCACGAGGGCGACATAGAGAGGCCTGAAAATTTCTGGAGTAAGCTTGGCAAAGGAGCGTCGAATAAGCCTTGTTTGTGGCTTGAATGCAATGTTTTGATGGTTTGAAGGACGAGTCGACCAACAGACCAAGATCTTTAGTCTCCTCAACCTCCTTCAAAAGAGCAGTGCCACCGTTGAAGGTAAGAGCTGAGTTATAAGGTGTACCCACTGCCATATGGCAACACTTATCGACATTGAGGTATAAATCCCAGTCAATGGACCAACTCCAGGTGCTACCATTTTCACATCATCTGCAAATAGAAGCACGTTTCCACCAATCACGTCCAGCATGTCGATGTATAGAAGGAAGAGAATTGGGCCCAACACAGAGCCCTGGGGAACGCTGATGCCTACACCCACCCCCCGATGACAGACTGCCATTGATCCGAACTCTGCAAGTACGATCCTCCAGAAATGATCCAATCCACCTTATAATCGAGTCATGGAGACCATAGTTGCTGAGCTTATACAGGAGCAGGCGGTGGTTGACAGTCAAAGGCTTTTGCGAAGTCGAGAAAGATAATATCGGCCGCATCTCCATCGTCCATTATCCTCGTCACCCATTCTTCCATCACGAGTAGGTTTGTGAGACAGGAACGTTTCGGGATGAAACCGTGTTGAGATGGAGAGATGATAGTGAAAGACGCAAGATGAGCCATAATTGCCCGCTTGATTAGAGATTCCAAGGCTTTACAGACGATTGAGGTGAGGCTCACGGGTCTGTAGTTCCCCGGGTCTTCTTTGTTGCCTTTTTTAAAGATAGGGCAAATTGTAGCTACTTTCCAGTCGTCGGGAACAACTCCGGTAGCCAATGATAGGTTGAATAGTGTGGCTAGAGGTTTAGTAAGGTTGGGTGCAACTGCACCCAAAATCGCTGGATGTAGACCGTCTGGACCATGCCCCTTATTCACATCTAAGGACAAAAGCAACTTTTCCACCTCGTCCGGTCTGACGGTGGCTGGCTGCATCGGTGGGGCGATCATGTTTAGATTTAGATTTGGAGGTTCTCTACCATCGTCCTCCTTGAAGATATTTGCGAAAACATCGGCAAAAAGAGAAGCTTGTTGGTCAGCGTGTTCAATAACTGCATCTTCGGGGTTTCGGAGAGTGACAATTTGGTTATTCAATTTTTGATTTCTTTGCACGTGAGCATAAAAGCGCTTTGGATTACGACCGGCATCATTTGCAAGTTTCCTTTCAAAATTTTGCCTTCCAATTCTGGAAATATGCTCAACATGATTTCGCTGCTTTCTGTAGACTTCAAATGCCGCCGCAGACATGGTCTCTTGATAGTGCCCCCAAGCAGCGTTTCTTAACTTCCGTTTGCTGATAATTGTCTTTGTTATCCAGGGTTTGTGTTTCTTGCGTTTTGGCGTTCTCAGCAGCACTGCCATTTCTGTTAGCCCAAGTAGAATTTCCTTTATTTCTCGCCACAAAGTTTCAACAGACTGATTTTCAGTTAGGCTGCGCCAATTTATTTCGTTGGAGGCCATTTTGATAAGATCATGATTCATAGCAGCAAATATTCTTCTCGGCTGATTCGAAACGGGAGGCGGTGCAAGCAAAGTATGCATGCTAAAGCTCAGTACTGCATGATCGCTTTTCCCAAGTGGAGACAGAACTTGCAGAGACGATATGGATCTAGGATAACAGGAGAAGATAAGGTCTAGTAATGACGGTTGTTGACCACTTCGAGCCCTTGTCGGTTTTGTAACATGCTGGCAGATGAAACATTCTTCCGTCGTATCGAACAATAGTTGGTCGAAGTTATTGTTGGACGTGCACACATTTGAGTTCCAGTCTATATGCTCCTCTCCAGAGCATCCCCTTTACCTTTGTAACAATTAACAAGTATACTGCTGCATCAGTCTTTGAGTATGACTCTGCCATATATAACTTGATTGACTATGTGTGCAACCAGTTTAGTTTCTACTTCTGATGCCTTCAGCATCTCAGCGACTATTCCTGACAGTCCAGCTGCCTTACCACTTTTCATTTCTTATATACACATATATATATATATATAGGGTGGGTGAAATTCCCGAGATCCATGGATGAGTTCTCTCCTTCTTCATCACCACCATGCCCTGCGTTGCCCAGAGACCAGTGTCTGTCCTTAAGGCATCAATATATGTGAACCTCGGTCTCCCTCTTCTAGTATGTCCATATAGGGGCTCCTACAGGACCACTGAGTGCAATATCAACTCTGAATGTCAGTGAGCATGTCCAGTAACCTCAGTCTCCTCTGTGTTACTTTCGAGCTGACCTTTGGGAGGCTCCCATACAGCTCTGAGTTCTTTATCCTCAGTGTATACTGATTAATGTTCAGAGCCATCGTCAGCATTCTCGTGTAGCACTCATCTACCATCTGAGTGAGTTTCTTGGTCAGTGTCCAAGTCTCAGATCTGTACAGCGGCACAAACTCCACTACAGCAACAAAGAGACGGATCTTCAAGTCTTTATGAAGGCCCAACTTCCACACCGATCTCGAACTGTGGCATGCCGCCCAGGCTTTGCTCTTCCTCTCAACCACACCATCCTCTGTGTTCCCAATGTTTGCTCCCAGCTACAGGAAATGCTCAACCAACTCTACATATTTCTATCTATCTATCTATCTCTCTCTCTTTCTGTCTGACGCGTGAAACATCGGTGGTAAGATTTTTTCTAAATTTATATACGGAAAACAGAACAAATTGTTTGAAAAAACATATTATTTTGTAGATTAACCCCCAAGCTGAATTGTCAGCTGGGTGGTAATCCCATTTTTCGACCCTGTAGGGGCGAAAATTTTATTTTAAAATTTGTTTTAAAATATCAGATTTTACAAACTAAATAACTTGAACAACACAAGAACGCTGGAGAACGTCGACAGAGAAAAGAGAGAGAAAGAGGCAGATATTAACGTTATATCTGCTTCTGCTACCATGGACGTCACCATAGATACGACTGTCAACAAAGAGGAAAAAATGTTACCACTTGAAGATTTTAAAATTTCTACCGTCGAAGCAGAGAAAAATAACAATAACACACGGGAAAACACAGGAATTAAACCCATTAACATACATACACACGAAAAAGACATCAACAACTCCACATCTACATCTACACATAATTTTTCACCTCGTCAAGGAACTGAGATTTCCAACACCGAGGCTAACAACGATAACAACAACAACAACAGCAACACCACACACAAAAAGAAAATGTCTTTCGCTGAAACAGTGAACAAGAAACAAGATTATATAAATCTTGATAACGCAAGATATATGCTCCAAGGGAGAAAATTTGTAACTTTCGAAGAAAAAGGTGGGTTTAGAATTAACTCACCCCTTGAAATAAAGGAAGACACAATTCGCAGATCAGTCACCTTTAGGACTGTGTCAAATTCCACAAGAAAGCCGACATTTGTTAGCCAAGCAGATATAGAAGCTACTTTCAAGGAAATTCTAGCAAATATCGATTTTCTCCAGCGAGGAAAACAGTATGGAAGTGTTTCTGTACTGTTTAAAAGCAAGGCACTCGCCCCAAAACATTCTGTGACACCAATGGTGTCAAAAGCATACACCTTTTTCCCTACATATATGGGAAAAAGGACGCAAAAAATAAAAAATAAAAATATACCCCCAAACATTAACATCTGGTGGATCTTGGCTGGCTTCATAGAGCCAGAAACCGATATGATTCTTTTGATACGAAAATCTATTCGACAAAGGTGGGCGGGTACTGATTTGGAGATTCTCTTGCAAATGAGGCCGGAGAGAATCTCCAAAATACCCGAAAGAGTCGTCATCGATGATAACAACAAAATAAACATTTCGGTAGAAGGACGAAAATGTCATTGCTTTCGCTGTGGTAGCACAGCACACCTAAAAGCCTCTTGTCCACAAACACACAACAACAACATCATTACAAAAACACTATTACCAACACCAACACCAAAACAACCACCACCACCACAAGTACAACGACAGGCGAAATGAGCAACCACACCAAAACAAACAGACACTCAACCAACAGCAACAGAAAAAACAGACAACACCCCTGAAGAACACAGCCCCACTCCATCAAACACTACCACCACACAACATACCCCTACCCCACACACCTGACGATTATTCATCGACGGATGAAGCTGCTTCTCCTTCTTTAAGTGAAGAAGAGGGAGAGCTGCGGAAATCTAAAAAAATAAAAAAAGAGACACCACAAAACCCACAAAACTCCAATCACCAACACCAACACCAACACACAACCACAGACACAAACAACACCACAGTCAAACATCCCCCTATCAGCAAAATCAACACCAATACCACCCCAAACACCCACCATAAAAGAAAACTCCTGGACGAACAACAAACTAAAACAACATAACAAAAACACAAACAACAATACACATACATCAACACAAACAACAAGAGTTTGATGGAGGTCATCTCCCAAAACCCCAAGGTGGAGACAGAGGGCAAAACTTTTGTCAAGGCAGAATCCTCTCTACACCTTAAACTTATAAGGCTTTCTATGGAAACCTATAATGACCTAAAAAATAAATTTTCACAGGACGTGGGCAACCCCTGCCAGAAACCCATCAACCGCGTCCTGTTAAAATGTTTCCCCACCCCACCCAACACCCCATCCAGCACCCAAATGGAGATCGAACAACCCTATCTCCAGGAAACGAAAAGGTAAGTACACCTTTCGTCCTTTTTCTCCAACTCTTCTTCACTAACATGGCTAGTTTACGAGTTGGAACCGTGAATGTGCGTGGCCTAGGGATGCCCTGGAAACAGGGCCAACTTTTAAACGACCTTAGGTCACACGGTATGGATGTGATAGCCATCACCGAGTCCAGGATCCACAACAGGCAGCAACTAACCCCCATCTTCGATGACCCGGAGGGTAGACTGGTAGTCCTAGACGTGAACAGTATTGGAGGTGGAGCCTTCAGACTGGTGGCCGTTTATGCCCGACCCGGCAATCGCAATCACGGCCAGACTTCTTTAAGTGTCTAGAGTCTTTTCTGGAAACGTCTCGCTCCTTACTTTTAGTGGGGGACTGGAATGGTATCCTAGATGCACGATGGGACTATGTGGGAGCATGTCCCAGTAGAGCGGGGTGCAACAGCCTCAAAACTTTAATCGGCCAATTCCAACTGGCCGATAGGTATCGACTGGATTTCGCGACTGCACCACAGTGGACGTGGGCAAACCGCAGCGGGACATCTAGATCGTATCTAGATAGGTTCTTCATTAGAGAAAGGGACTAGGAGATGTTAAGCTGTCCACGAATGCACATGGTTGCCTATTCAGATCACAAATTAGTCGTCTGCTTAGTCAACCGTGATAGAACACATAGACAGGGACCCGGATACTTGAAGCTGAACGTATCGTTGCCGGCACGTAAAGCTTACAGTGAACGGATAAGTAGACTAGTCAAGCAACAGTTAACGGGAGCCATCGTCAACAATAGATGGTGGTACTCTCTCAAGAAAGCAATTAGAATAGAATCGATAGGGTATAGCAGAGAGTTAGCCTTAGAGAAAAACAGAATAGAAAGAGAACTAGTAGCCAAGGTAGAGGAGGGACTTAGAAGTGGCAACGCGGCTAGAGTGTTAGCATTGAGAACGGCACTGGACCAGTTCTTCGATGCGAAACACGAAGGCTGCGTGGTCAGAAGCAAAACACGTGCTCTAGGAAACGAAGGAGCTAAAGCTGTCAGCTGGGCCCGAGTGGCAGAGGCAAAAAGTGGCAACAAGTCCACTATTCGGTCTTTGAAAGACCAAAACGGACGCGTGCTACTTGACCCCAAGCAAATGTGCTGGGCCTTTCAGCAGCACTTTGCGCGACTGTTTGAGCAGAACGACGGTGAGCCAAACGGGGCAATGGACTTTAGTTCCAACCTCGACGGCCTGCCGCGTCTCTCGAACATGGACGCCGAGTTCTGCGAAAGACCGATCACAGGCACTGAGATACGGGACGCTTTGGGCCGCTGCGGGAAACGCAAGTCACTCCATCTAGATGGTCTACCCTATGAGTTTTACATAGGCATGCCGGACTTGTTCTCTGGCGTCCTCGAAGCCGTCTACTGCAATTGGCAGCAGAACGGGAGAATTTCCAGTTCTGCAGGCAAGGGCGTAGTAACGCTGATCAGGAAAGACGAGAACAAGGGGGACGAAATTAACAACTTCAGGCCCATAACTCTGCTCAACACAGAGTTAACGATTTTGGCCAAGGTGCTAGCAACGAGGTTGGTGCTTGTCGAGAACCTGGTAGGGAAAGCGCAAATGTGTGCAATCTCGACCAGGTCCATACACGACAACCTCCACCTCATACGATACATCATAGAGAGAGTGGGTAGTAAACCTGGCTTCGGTGGGGCTCTGATCAATTTGGATCAGTCTAAGGAATTCGATAGGGTCGACCATTGATACTTGGAAGCGAATCTGAAGGCGGCCGGTTTCGGTCCCGTGTTCAGAGGCTGGATCGAGGCGATCCACACCAGCATCTGCTCGAGGGTCAAAGTGAACGGCTACCTGTCGGAGCCGTTCGCAATCATGCGTTCTATTCGACAGGGGTGCCCTCTCTCCTCCATTCTGTATGTATTGACTCTAGAGCTACTACTGCGGAAATTGGAGCTGTTGCAGGGCATCCCTCTAGAACAGGGACTGCACAAAGCGCCGTTGGCTTATGCCGACGACGTGATGGTAATGGTGTCAAGCACCTTGGAAATCGGGGTGATCGGCAACTTACTGAAAGAATACGTAACGCTGACGGGAGCAAAACTAAACCCGCACAAGTCTGTCGGTTTGCAACTCGGTACGTGGAGGGGCAAACCGATGACGTCCGACAGCATCGTTGGATCTGGACGGACGGACCGGTGAAATTGCTCGGGGTCTGGTTCGGTCCAGACCTCCAAGTGGAGAAAAACTGGAACGAGGTCACGGCCAAGGTGTTTGCACTCACCCAGAAGTGGGCAGAGTGCAAACTGTCCTTGAAAGGTCGAGCGGAGGTGGCGAACACTTTCATAGCGTCCGTCATCTACTACCGTGCCTTGTCCCCGTGAACACCTAGCCAAGATGGAACGCATGCTCTTCCAGTTTCTGTGGAAGAAGCAGGCTCTGCTGGTGAGGAGATCCGTCTGCTGTCAGCACCCTTCCAATGGAGGGCTGGGAATGCCGTGGCTGATGATGCGCTGAGGCTGCGGCATCTCCAGGTATTCCTCACCGACCCCCTACCGGTGTGGGCACCGTTTGTGAGACAGGCTTTCCCACAGCTTGTCTCGCTGACGGAGCTGCAGTCCTGGGTCAAGAAAAGACTGAAAACGATGGCCGCCTGGCACATTGAATGCGCTCACAGTCCTCTGGCAAGAGGGCGCAGCAATCAGTGGAGACACCACTTCGACATTCTATAGAGGGATTGTACGTTATAAGGGTGACAACGTGCTTGGAGAGACTCTGGGCGTCGAAGACGATGAGCTCACCAGTCTGTTTGGTAAGACTTTCCGCCCGGGAGCTATGGACAACTTCCAGAGGTCCCTGGCCTGGCAGTGCTACCGAGGAGTTCTACCGGTTCGTGACAAGATCTACAGGCACGGACGCCCCGGCAGGGATACTTCCAAGAGGACGTGTCCAAGATGCGCGCAGGATATTGAAACAGTCCTGCACACAATTGTACACTGCCCGGGCATAACCAACCTGTGGAACTATGCAGAATAACTGCTGTCGCGTATGGAACAAATCCAGTTAACTGCCGAGTCCATAGTAAGGATCAAACCGCCAGCCTCTTTCAAAAATGAAAGAGAGGCGGGTTTCCTCTGTACGGTGGCTATGGTGAAAGAAGTTATATGGTGGACGAGATTGAGGACAGATGCCTTTCTCTCCGGACAACAATTGATTCCCTTCTTTAAGTATCACTTTAGAAGGAGAATCAGAGTGGAGAGAGAGGCACTGCACCCCAGTAAATTTACTGAAAAGTGGGTGAATGAAGCGAAAATGGCCCAAGTGATTGGGCCTTCTCTGTTTATAAGCCTGTAGGTTGAAGAAGAGGGCAAAAAGAAGAAAGGAGCACTTGCACAACACGCTCCTGGAGTTGAGGGTTGTTCTATCGACGGGGTATTAAACAACCCATTTGTGGAGCTTCCCCCCTATTGGGGATTTCGATTGTTGTAATTGTTTGTTTTTATATATTTACACGACTGTATGTAAAATCTCCGGCATGTCTTTGTAGTGCGCCCTTGTGGCAAATAAAGAAATATATCTATCTATATATATATATATATATATACAGTGGTGGACTGGTCTAAAAATATTGGTTGCCAGGAGATAAAGGGGGCCCACCCATATATAGAATGCTATCATTTAATTTTTATAATGAACTCGCAGATTTACCCAGCGTTTGAAATGCAACAAAGAATAAACAAGAAACAAATAATAATATTAGTGATTTATCTTCAAATGATTCTGTCAATAAAGTTGGTTATCTCCCTTACATCAATTTTGCTACCGATAATTTTGATATCCGTGGGTCGATTTGAAAATTTTTTGTGATGTGACCATCTTAGCGATCTGTGCAACGTGCTCAGAAAATTTGGTCAAATTCGGTTGGTAATTGTAAAATCCTTAGGTATCCAAAGTTGTACACAGACATACACACATCCTCGCTTTTATATACTATATAGAAGATAAATAACATTTTAATAAATACATAAGTGAAAACATAACAGTGCAATCAAATTTTTGCAGAAAAAAATGCCTATTTTTTTTACTAACTATAGTGTATATATACTGTACATATTACTGGCAGTATACAGAAATACTAAATGTTAATACAATGTTATGATTGAATTTTTAAATCACTGTGAATGTATAGCATACTGTTATTTAGAGTAGAGTATGCAAGTGACCAATCTTACCTTCTCCAATAAAAAATATACACATCCAGAGACTTTCAATAATGATCTTTGGTCTTTCACACTCACTCAATATAAATATATCTGGGAGTGTGTATATGTGTGTGCATATACATGTATATTTACACCTTTTAAACTTGTACAAAATTTATTTGGGGACTCATTCTCCCTAGGGACTTTAGACTGACAACTCTGTTATCACTATCATATATTTTGGTTTCTATTAATTCCCTAGGGAATTATTTGACCAAATGCTTTGCTTATTTGTTTATTTATTTTTTGAAAGCAAAGCATTGGCCTCTGCAATGCTACCGTGGGGCCCCTGGGTTCCACCTGCCATTGGGCAACCTGGCCAGTCCGCCACTGTATATATGTATACATACATACACATATCCTCATAAATATATATATTCATATATACATGTCCCTCACCCCCACCTAATACTAACACTGTTTGTACTACACTCTTCGTTATTGTTTTTATTTTTAACTTCTATATTCATATATATATATATATATAGTGTATTTGTGAATGAATAATAATAATATTATCATAATATCCTAACATTATTAATATTCAGTTTTACAAGTAAACAGCCTCATAAAACACCACATTGTAGATGACAACATCACCCCTTTCTTCCATCAGTAGCTGAGAGAAAACAATTGACAATTGTTTAGGACTGTCTTGCTCCTTGTCAAGATTGTGTACTCTCTCATCTCTGCTACCCACTGGAACTTCTGAGAATACATAATATTCTCAAATGTATACGTTGGCTGATTAGCCTCATTTGCATACTAAGCAATATTACAGCCGGCTTTGCTGAAAATTATAAAACAAAATTTGTTTTCGTTCTTACCTAAATGTATTCGAGAGTGAATAATAATAATATTATTAATATTTGGTCTGTTTGCAACAGCTTCATAAAACAATTGAAATATCTTAAAAGATTTAGTATTATTTTGAATTGTTTTTCAGTTGGAATGATACTTATAAACAAGAATTCATGAACTTTGAGGATAATGGCGAAATTGGAGAAATTTGGTAAGGAAATCATTTCTCCGCTTTTTGTATTTTTTTTTTTTTAATATGATTTTTTTCTTCCTTGCTTAACATCTCCCCTCATGGTTAGGAATATTGAATCTGGTTTGGGTTTTGTTCATTTCAGCAAAGAAATCTAACAAAATACTTAACTTTTTTTTTTCTTTTTCTAAAAGCTCAGTCCCGGAGCTTCCCTCATTGGAGAAAGGGAAGACGCTATCCTCAGACTTGAGACTTGGCTCACATGTTGGCAACAGAGTGGACTAAAAGCTCAGTCTCAGGGCTTCCCTCACTGGTTGGAGGAAGGGAAGAAGCTATCCTCAGACTTGAGACTTGGCTCAAATGTTGGCAACAGAGTGGACTCGGTTAGAAGCATCCAAAGATCGGTGGGGTGTTAAATCAGACAAAATTTTAAATTCATCATCATCAGCATTGCTTACTGTCAGCTTTCCCTGCTAACAAGAGTTGGAGAGGTCACCAGCAGACCACTTTGGTACTCAAAGCAGAGGTACTGATCTCATGGTGGGCAGGGAGTCTGTACCTTACTAGGTGCTCAGAGGGGCCAGCAGCCCTTCACTCACATATGATCCCGTGCACAACCAAATGCTCCAATGAAACAAAACCACACATTTTTAAAGGCTCCTATTTAAATTAAAATCTTCTAAAGGATTTAACATAAACCTCTTATGCTCAAATATATATCACTGCAGGTTTATATTGATTTCAATATATATATATGACTTGCTGTGAAAAGTTAAACAATAACTAATATAGAGTGTATAAGAAATATGGTGATGAAAGGGTTAATAGAGGTGGCCAAGGCTAGCTGGATGATATAAGTAGATGTTATATTATTGATGTCATCCACAGAAATATCTAATCTCTTTCAACAGATAAAAATATAAAATATAAAGCAGAGTTCAGTAAAACCAGTTAGTTGTGATATTGTCTACTTGTTCAAATTTGACAACTTTATAAAAAAAAAATATCACGGCCCATAATGCTATATATATACGCGAGGACCAGAGGTGTGAGATGTTCAGGTTTGCGAGGCAATGTGTCACGGAAAATTGTGATATTGTTGGGGAGAAGTGTGTCCGTAATGATGATGGTATATTTGCCCTCACTGATACTAAGAAGGTAGCTTGGACGTGTCAATACGAGAGACTACTAAATGAAGAGAATGAATGGGATTTAGATAGTTTGCCCCAAGTTGATCCAACAGAAGGACCAGCTGTGCAAGTTAATGGTATTATAGTAAGTAAGGCAATCAAAGATATGAAGACAGGCAAGGCAGCTGGGCCTTTGGGGATAGTTGCTGAGATGTTGAAAGCATCTGGAATGGTGGGACATACTATGGTCTCCTGGATAGTAAACCAATACAGAATGGGGACATACCAAATGACTGGAATAGCAACATCACTTAACTGCTACAAGGACAAAGGAGACGCCCTGGATAGAGGAAACTATAAAGGCATCAGGTTAGTTGACCAGGTCATGAAGGTCACAGAAAGAGTTATTACTCAACTGATTAGAGACCAAATTGATCTAGATGAAATGCAGTTTGGGTTTGTGCCAGGTAAAAGCACCATGGATGCTCTCTTCCTCGTAAGGCAACTACAGAAGTACCTAGCTAAAAGTAAACTCCTCTACTTAGCTTTTTTTGACTTGGAAAAAGCCTTTGACAGAGTCCCCCGCTCCATTATCTGGTGGGCCCTTAGAAAACTACGAGTAGATGAATGGCTTGTGAGAGCTATACAAGCTATGTATAGAGGAACAGTCAGCAAGGTTGTGTGCAGAGGACCTGCGCAGATTGGAAAGAAACGAAGCATGCATGCTCCGTTGGATGTGTAATAGTAATATACACGAACGGCAAAGCGAGAAATTAGGCATAAGAGGGATCAGATGCAGTTTACTAGAGGGGAGATGCGTTGGCATGGTCATGTGATGCATATGAAGGACGACAGCTGTTTAAAAAAGTGCTTGACTGCTTGTAAAATAATCTCAGGGAGATTCAGTGTGACAAAGCTGACCCTTGTATTACTGGTACAACTCACGTTTACCATCTGACTGGACAAGAGCAATGTGAAAATTAAATGCCTTGCTCAAGGCCACAATGAGAGTCAATATAATCAGCTACACCCTACTTCAAAATTTCTGTTCTTGTGTTAGAAACCATTATTGATGACAGAGTTGTGAATGTCACAATTTCTCATGTCTCTTTTACTATAAATTCAGTCTTGTTAACTCTTAATCACATTAGCAAGACATTCTTTAAAAGCACAAAACAGTATGATTGCATCACATTAAATGTTTAAGGTTTTACTTTAATTTACTGTAAATATTCACATTGATCTGTTCACTAGTGAAGATACTATAAATATCAACAAATTTGATTTTAGATATTTTTGGCTAAATCATTCCAGAATGCTGGGAATTAAACTCAGTTTCAGAAAACTTATAGAAGTGGAAACAAAATCTGTTTTCTTACCACTAAAGGGTTAAAGACAAGAAATTCATTATCATCATCATCACAAACATCCATTTCTGTTCTGATGTTTTTTCTTTTCATAAATTTAAAAAGATTTGTCTTTTGGGTTTTCTTAACATTCTCTAATAATTTAGACATATCTAAAAATGTTTTTTTTAATTCAAAGGTTTATATCTTTACTAGTAGATAGATTGTTGTGGAAATTGGCAACATTAGAGTAAAGACTTCAATTTTTAATGTGATGCAGTTTTGTTCTTTTCAAGAATTTCTTGTTAATGTGGTTTCATGTGGTACAGGATGTTAAGAGTTAATTAGTTTATACTTGTGTGATTAAATGTTACTCATGGTTGTTAAAACATTCTGCTTTTAAATCTGTTTGAAGGTTTGGACAAACGTGCCAGAAAAATATCATTAAGTGGATAAAAAACTGTAAAGAAATAAAACAGACTGATGCTGTTATTGATTTAGGTACTGGAAATGGTTCCTTTCTGATAAATTTGGTGAGAAAAGTTTAAAATACTCTTTCAATCATATTTTCAAGGTGAAGTTCTTTAGTTTATTTAAAGTACAGTATTTCTATAATTTTTTGTCTTCAGTAATATTTGACTAACTTCTCTTCTTACAAAAGAAACTCAATCTATGGAAACTATTTTTTCACCTTCTTATATCATCATCATCATTTAACGTCCATTTCCACAGTTGCATGGGTTGTCAAGTCTGGTGATCACATCCTGCTCATATAGATCTGTATTTTGGCTTGTTTCTATGGCTGGAGGTCCTTCCTAACATCAACCACATTACAGTGTGGACTGGGTATTTTTTGTTGTGTTACTATGAAATACGGGGTCTGTTGATATCTAACAGACTGGGAGAAAATATATTATATACTTGGTTAGGTTTCAATTGCTAATCTCCCTCAAAATAGGAGCCTTGTTCAATATTGAAACACTTCCCAAATGGCTCTCAGCTTCGGTGTCACAATCACACGATGTCCTCTTAGCTCACCGAGTGGCATCTTCATTTTGGGGAACAACTAGGAACCATGTTTGGAGAGTAGGGAGCCGGGGTGTTGTCTTGGTATAGTTGTGATGAGCCGGGGGTGTTGTCTTGATATCGTCACTAGTTTTACAATGTCTGCTGTTCTCTCTCTTCTACTGAACTGCATCACAGGTGTTCCTCAGAGTATTTCTTTGTAACTGTTTATCCTGGTGTGTATTCTTGATGTACAATGCCATGGTTTAGTTTTGACAATAAAAGCACCTTAATTTTACTTTGCACCTGATGTGCTCTTTTTTGGGACTTGCTGATATATGCTTCCACTGTGATGACTGGGCTTTGATTTCCAAGTTGTAGCCATGCCTCATCACCAGTTATCACAGTATTGAAGGACTCAGGATCTTTGTTGGCAATATCTAATGATATAAGTAATGCAGCACCTCCCACACTGGCTGCCTGACAACAACTGACACATCCAGTGAGCTTGCCAAAAACTATGCATTGGCATGAATGTATGTGGTTCCACTTTGTGCACTTTTGACTCCCAAATATTATTCTCTTCAGAAAACAAAGTCAGATACTTTTTCAACAGACCTTATACATAAGGGTTGGCTGACCAAAGGAGGTTTATTTTTCAACATAGTCCCTAGAAAGAAACAGTTATTAAGAGTTGAGATTAATGCATGCAAGATTTCACAGCTCTAGCATCACTCCTTCATAGTCAGATTATGAACCTTGTATATATTAAGTTTCCAGATTCTAGAAACCCTGCTTCATTTTTAATATCAACCCAGCTATAATAAACCTAAGATTAAGCACATTTCTCTAAAAATATCCTAAGCTCTAGTGATATCTTCTTTATGTAGCTTCTGTAAAATCTACATTTTCTTCTCTATTTTCCACTAACCAGCTAGATAGGTAGGTTTCTTATGGTGTACCCTATTTCTTACTAGCTAGTCAGAGTACACCATCCAATTTATATATAATGAAACAAAAAACCTCCCATTCATTCATTTTTGTCTTCTGGATTGAATTTAAAATCATCTTGATCCTTTTTGGCATGGTTTCTACAGTGTATTTCCTATCACCAACCACCTCTTATGGTATATTGAGTGCATTCTTCATAGCACCAGCACTAGAGATGTTGTCAAAAACAAACTTCTCCAGATTGTAAAAATAAAATGAATCATATCACACACTGAGAACTGATAACTTGTGATTTACCAATATAAGGGACACTTAATCATTTACTCTATTTACAGGCTGAAGAAAGTTTTACATGTCTCACTGGTTTGGACTATTCTGAAAATGCTGTAAATTTTGCCAAAGCTATTGCTAAAACTAAAAATATTAACCATATTACTTTTGAGGTAAGAATATTTCAACTAAACTTTCCTCTCCTAAACCACATTAGCAAGACATTCTTGAAAAGAAAACATTACTATGACTGCATTACAGAGATTTTACTTTACTGCAAATATAACAATATGTCTACTAGTAAAGATAATATATTTGAAGTAAAAAGCCAGTTTTTACATATTTTCTGCTAAATCATTACAGGATGTGTTAATAAGAGATAGCAGAATCATAACTTAATGTTTGTTTGGGACTATAAAAATTGTTGGATATTTTGAGAACAAAGCCTCGGCTGCAACCATTCAAAGGAACCTCAATGTACTAGAAATAGCAGCCAAAACATTCTGAAATCATGTCATCTTAAAGGAAGAAGACATTAGATAATGTAGTTCTACGTACATACTCCTAAAAATAGGGACTCAAACCATGACATACTCCCCTAAAAATATAAGAGGTCAGAGTTAACTCACTCCTGATGAAGGACTAATATCCGATATGTTGAACATCTTTTCTCTCATCCTAATAACACTCATTGTTTTTGTCAATTTTATTTTTCCTTCATATCCGAACACACGTGTGTGCCTGTGAGTACATAGATGAGTAGGTACACATGTACAGAATATGGTACAATAGAGATAGCCGCCCTGCCCGAACAGCTGAGCAAAGTGCCGATGAAAGGCCGCACACATCTGCTTCGGCTCACGTGTCCGTCTTAGTCCTTCAAAGACCGAATCGTGAACTTGTTCCCACTTTTTGCCTCCGTCACTCGGGCCCAGCTAACAGCTTTGGCTCCCTCGTTTCCCAGAGCACGTATTTTGCTTCTGACAACGCAGCCCTGGTGCTTTGGGTCGAAGAACTGGTCCAAGGCCGTTCTCGTTGCTAGCACGCTGGCTACGTTGCCACTTCTACTTTATCTACCAGTTCCTTCTCGGTCCTATTTCTATCTAACGCTAATTCTTTACTAAAAACTAACGAGTCTAATCTAACTGCCCTCTTGAGAGTACCACCATCTGTTGTTGACAATGGCCCCTGTCAAGTGCTGTTTAACTAAAGTGTTAATCTGTCTACTGTAGGCTTTGCATGTTGGTAACAACAAGTTCAGCTTCCAGTAGCCGGGTCCTTGTCTATGGGTTCTATCAAGGTTGACCATGAAGGTCACTAGTTTGTGATCTGAATAGGCAACCATGAACATTTGTGGACAGCTTAACATGTCCCTATCGTTATTTCTAACTAGAACCCTATCTAGGTACGATCTAGATGTTCCGCTGCGATTAGTCCACGTCCATAGTGGCGCAGTCGGAAAATCTAGTCAATATCTATCGGCCAGGTCAAATCGGCCGATTAACTGTTTGAGGCTGTTACACCTCCTTTATCGGGACATGCTCCCACATAGTCCCAACGTGCATCTAGGATTCCATTCCACTCCCTCACTAAAAGCAAGGAGCAGGACGTTTGAAACTTTTTAAAAGGACGTGGTTAATGGGTTTAACACAAGGATTACCCACGTCCTTAGGAAAGTTTTCCTTTAAAGACTTATAGGTGTCCGTAGGGACCCTAATCATCTTTAAATTAGGTTTGTCTACACAGTTCGAAAAAGTTTTCCCTTCGCTTTTCACCGAAGGGTCATTGGAGATGACCTCCATTAAAGTTTTGTTTTTACTGTTTATGTATGTGTAATGTTCTTGTTGTGTTGCAGTGGTTTTTGTCTGTTGTTCTTGTGGGAGCTTTTGTTTTGTTGTAGGTGTTTGTTTGGAGTGATGTCGTGGCAGGGGGTTTTTGTTTGTAATGTTTGTGTTGGTGGTTGTATGTTTGTAGTGATGTTTGTTGTTTTGTTCTTGTGGTGTCTTTTCTTCTTTCTTTTCGAACGGAGAGGCTCTCCCTCATCGTCACTTGGTGAAGATGAAGGGGCCTCGTCCGTTGTGGTGTCTGTGTTATTTGGAAGGGGTATGTTTTGGGGAGCTGTTGTGTTTGTGGGTGTTTTTAGGTGGAGTGGGGTTGGGTGGGACTGTGCTTGCAGGTTGGTTTGTTGTTCTTGTTTTGGTTATGTTTGCGTGTTGTTGTTTTGGGTGTTGATAGTAGTGCCTCTTTTTTTTTTGTAGTTAACCGAGGACAGTAAGCCCTCAGGTGACCACTGCTTAAACAGCGGTAACATGAAGGCCGTCTACCCTCAACAGAAATGTTTATGTGTGAAATCCCATCCAGAGGCACACGTTGGGGGTATTTTAGCTATCCGTTCTGGCCTCATTTGGACCAGAACTTCCATGCTTGTACCATTGAATGTGCCTCTGGAGGACTTTCCCACCGAAATGATGGTGTCTTCATCAAAATCGATGAAGCTAGTTAGAATCCACCAGACGTTTACATTTGGTGCAATGTTCGAAATCTTTTGTGTCCCTTTTCCCATATATGTGGAGAAAAAGGTGTAAAGGAGGGACACAATCGGCGACACAGAATATTTTTGTGTCGTCAATTGGTCTTTCAACAACACCGAAATGCTTCCAAAAAGTTTACCTTTTTGGATGAAGGCAATATCCTTCATGGAATTCTTCAGAACCAGTTCAATGTCGTTTTGGGATAATTGAACTGGTTTTTTCGACACATTTGAAACTGTCTTAAAAATTACTGTTTTTAGAACAGTTTCTCTACGTAACTTGAGAAGTGATGCTGAAAGCACCACTCTCACCAAAAGTTACATACTGTTTTGCATCACTTAACATTTCCCTAGCATTGGAAATGTCAAGGTATGTGAACAGTTCCGTCTTTTGGACGGTTTCAGCAAAGGAAATCTTTTCCTTGCTCGTGTTGCTGTTGTTGTTGGTGGTATTGTTGCTGTTGTTGTCATTATTGTTGTTGTTGTTCTGGTTGGTGTTCTTTATATTTTTCATGTTACAATCAACGCCCGACATCGTGTTTTCAAAACTGACGACATTTTCGACGTCTTTCAATGAGGTGGTGAGAGGAGATGAGTGCGAGCTTAACACTCTTACCGCCTCTCCACCACTTCTAGTACTGAACGCAACGTCCATGACTGAATGCAACATTTGTTTACAATTTTTTTCATAGCTATATGGTGCAATAGAGATAGCTATATGGTGCAATAGATAGCTATATGGTGCAATAGAGATAGCTATATGGTACAATAGATAGCTATATGGTGCAATAGAGATAGCTATATGGTACAATAGATAGCTAAATGGTGCAATAGATAGCTATATGGTGCAATAGAGATAGCTATATGGTGCAATAGATAGCTATTTGGTGCAATAGAGATAGCTATATGGTGCAATAGAGATAGCTATATGGTGCAATAGAGATAGCTATATGGTGCAATAGATAGCTATATGGTGCAATAGAGATAGCTATATGGTGCAATAGATAGCTATATGGTGCAATAGAGATAGCTATATGGTGCAATAGAGATAGCTATATGGTACAAATGATAGCTATATGGTGCAATAGAGATAGCTATATGGTAAATAGATAGCTATATGGTAAATAGATAGCTATATGGTGCAATAGAGATAGCTATATGGTACAATAGATAGCTATATGGTAAATAGATAGCTATATGGTGCAATAGAGATAGCTATATGGTACAATAGATAGCTATATGGTACAATAGATAGCTATATGGTAAATAGATAGCTATATGGTGCAATAGAGATATCTATATGGTACAATAGATAGCTATATGGTAAATAGATAGCTATATGGTGCAATATAGATAGCTATATGGTACAATAGATAGCTATATGGTGCAATAGAGATAACTTTCTTTTTATTTGCCACCAGGGCGTCAAAACGTGGGACAAGTACAATGGGGGGAGTTTACATAAAAAAGCGTCCTCAATAAGGAGGAGGCAATAACAAAATATAAAAATATAACAAAAATAAATTGAATAACAAAATCCCCAATAGGGAGGATCCCCCCCCCCCCCGAAAAAGTGTGCAACCCTTCTCCTCAGGAGCACGGAGAGAGGGTGCTCCCTTGATCTTTTATCTTTCTCACCTACAGTCTGATGTAGAGTGAAGGCCCATTCACACCACTTTCATAAAAACGGCTGGGGTGCAGCACCTCTCTCTCCGTCCTGATCCTTCTTCCGAAATGATATCGGAAGAAACGGACCAGTTGTTGGCCAGAGAGAAAGGTGTCTGACCTCAGTCCTTTCAGACGCGTCCACCATACAACCTCTTTCACCATGGGTATTACGCACAGAAACACCACCTCTCCATTTTTGAAGAGGAGAGGCGGCTTGATCGTTACAATAGACTCAACTGGATTGGTCCCACTCGTGACAGCAGTCATTCGACATAGCCCCAGCAGTCTACCAATGCGTGTGCAACGGTTTCCTCGTCGCAAACGCATCTGGGACAGATCTTTTTCGAGGGGTCCCTACCCGGGCGCCCGTGTTTGTAGAGCCTTTCTCGAACGGGCAGAGCCCCTCGGTAGCACTGCCAGGCCAGGGACCTCTGGAAGTTATCCATAGGTCCCGGGCTGAATGTCCTACCGAACAGGTTGGTCAGTTCGTTTTCCTCCATGTCTAGGGCTTCTCCGAGGGCATCGTTGCACCTGCTAACCACCAGCCCTCTATAGAATGACGAGGTGGATTCTCCACTGACAGCCGGGTCCGCCTGCCAGAGAGCCGTGAGCGCCTGGGCACCCAGTTTTATCGGTCTTTGCTTGACCCAGGATTGCAGCTTGGTGAGCGCGACGTGTCTGGGAAAGGCTCGCCTCACAAACGGGGCCCACACCGGTTGACCGGAGGTGCTGTAGCCTTAATGCGTGTTTGTGCATCATCAGCCACGGCACCCCCAGCCCTCCTTTCGGTACAATAGAGATAGCTATATGGTGCAATAGAGATAGCTATATGGTGCAATAGATAGCTGTATGGTGCAATAGATAGCTATATGGTGCAATAGAGATAGCTATATGGTGCAATCATCATCATCACCGTTTTACATCCGTTCTTCCACGCTAGCATGGGTTAGACAGGTTGTCCTGTTGTGGGCAGTGTCTGGTCGGCTGACCATGCCTTGCTCATACAGGAACTGATTTGGCTTGATTTCTACAGCTGGATGCCCTTCCTAACACCAACCTCATTTACAGCGAGTGCTGGGTGCTTTTTCGTGGCGCCTACACGTCCACTTTACAGTGTGGCTGGGTACTTTTTTGCCGTGGCACCTCCACGATCACCTTGCAGTGGGGGCATATTGTCTATATGCTTCAGCTTGTACCCATGGGAGGTCGGGTATTCTATTACTGCGTGACGCCAGAGGTCACGGTCGTGTGTCATCACCTTTGAGAGGTGTAATTGGGTAAGGTCGGCTTTTATCACCTCATCCCAGGTCATCTTGAGTCTCCCCACTCCGCGGTTTCCATTGACTTCTAGTGCTCTGCACCTTTTTATGCAGCTGTCATCCGTCATACGCATCACATGTCCATACCAGCGCAACCGCCTCTCCTGCACACAGCATTTGATTCCTCTTATGCTCAGTCTCTCTCTCAATTCATTTATGCTTTGTCGTTCGCGTATATTACTGTTACACATCCATCGGAGCAATAGAGATAGCTATATGGTACAATAGATAACTATATGGTACAATAGATATAGCTATATGGTACAATAGAGATAGCTATATGGTACAATAGATATAGCTATATGGTACAATAGAGATAGCTATATGGTACAATAGAGATAGCTATATGGTACAATAGAGATAGCTATATGGTACAATAGATATAGCTATATGGTACAATAGAGGTAGCTATATGGTACAATAGAGGTAGCTATATGGTACAATAGATAGCTATATGGTACAATAGATAGCTATATGGTACAATAGATAGCTATATGGTACAATAGATAGCTATATGGTGCAATAGATAGCTATATGGTACAATAGATAGCTATATGGTGCAAGAGATATCTATATGGTACAATAGATAGCTATATGGTGCAATAGAGATAGCTATATGGTAAATAGATAGCTATATGGTGCAATAGAGATAGCTATATGGTACAATAGATAGCTATATGGTACAATAGATAGCTATATGGTGCAATAGAGATAGCTATATGGTAAACAGATAGCTATATGGTACAATAGATAGCTAAATGGTGCAATAGAGATAGCTAAATGGTGCAATAGAGATAGCTATATGGTACAATAGAGATAGCTATATGGTACAATAGAGATAGCTATATGGTACAATAGAGATAGCTATATGGTGCAATAGAGATAGCTATATGGTACAATAGAGATAGCTATATGGTACAATAGAGATAGCTATATGGTACAATAGATAGCTAAATGGTGCAATAGAGATAGCTATATGGTGCAATAGAGATAGCTATATGGTGCAATAGAGATAGCTATATGGTACAATAGAGATAGCTATATGGTGCAATAGAGATAGCTATATGGTACAATAGATAGCTATACGGTGCAATAGATAGCTATATGGTGCAATAGAGATAGCTATATGGTACAATAGATAGCTATACGGTGCAATAGATACAACTATGTGATACAATAGATATCTGTATAATTTTTAGATGTCTAAGACAAACCAGTGTTTTCATAAGAAACAATGGGACAGCCCACAATAATTGCTATTTCACCAGATAACATTTGATACCAGGTATATATAAGGACCTTTATGTTCCAAACACCAACTTAATGAGAAAATTATATTACTAAATCCCAAGAAAAATCTTGATTATTTTCAAAATTAATTGAATTTCATATAAAATATAGTAAAATATAGTAATGAAGATGTTAAAAAATGTTGTTCCTGTAGGATTGAAAGTTCTGTCAATTATAGCAATAATTAAAATGTAATAATTTCCTTAAATTTCGACAGGTTGCAGATTTATTGCAAAAGGAGTCTAAAGCAGTTAGTCTTCAAAAAACATATCAAATATGTCATGATAAAGGTACCTTTGATGCCATTTCTTTGATGTCAGGAGAATTTAGTGAGTTTAAAAATACTTACATTGCAACAGTGAAAGAAATCTTGGTTGACTCAGGAATATTCATTATAACTTCATGTAACTGGACTGAAAAGCAACTTATAGAACATTTTAAAGGAGGTATGTTATGTATTTCTTGAGAGATATCTTGTGTTAAGTGGACACACACACAACTTTACAATGTTATTGGTATAGATCAGGAGTTCTCAAACTTTTTGGCCCACTGCCACGTAATACCCTTCCAATCTATAATAATAAATATTTATTTATACATAGTATATATTATATTTTACTATATATATAAAATATACTATTATATCATCTCTACTGCCCCCTTGGGCTCCATGAAGATCATTGTATAATATATTTCACAGGCAGTGTACTGCCAGAATTAGTAGAGCACCAGAAAAAATGCTTTGCAGTATTTATTCCAGCTCTTTACATTCTGAGGTCAACAAAATAAAGTACCAAATACTGGGATCAATTTAATAGACCATTATATTTTAATCTCTGATAAGTATTATGTTCCAATGTGTACACGCAAACTTGAGAAAACTGAAAGCAAGTGTATGATGGATAGGCAGTTAATACTGACCCAATACACAAAAGATCTCA